>JAHREE010000152.1:5229294-5257885 GCA_033628505.1 Tringa tobata | reverse complement strand
GGGCAGCCGGGGGTGGACTAAGGCTTGGGGACCCTGGCTGGGGGGGGAGAGGAGCAGTGCGTGGTTGGTATGGTTTGGGTACCCCCCCTCCCCGAGGAGTTCAGCCCCACGGGAGGGCAGGGGAGCGATGGGGGGGGTGTGGGGGGGTGGTCCCTGTCACCCCCCCCCCCGAGCAGGCAGTGGGGTGCGGGCTGGGAAAGGCATTTGCAGCCCCTCGCAAACTTGGCTCGTCACCCAGACGAGGCAGGAGCGATAAGGGGAAGCCAGAAAACTGTGAAACAAGCTTGGGAAAAGGTGGTTAAACGCGAAGGAAAAGAGTGAAAACGATGCAGAGATATATTGAGCCTCGTGCAGTTTAATTCCAGCTGTCAGGCACAGAGACACTTTCCAGCCAAAGGAATAACTCTGACACATACGTTAAAACTCACCTTCCATCTACCGTGTTAATGGTTATAAATATCCCCTGGAGGCAGCTGGTTGTTCAGTAGTACGAGGTGTAGAGTAAGGCTGTTTCCATTGGGGTGAATGAAGATCTGTCACAGAAACAAAACAATACACCGGGTGAAAATGAAGTCCCCGCGTACGCCCGGCTTTCGACATTTGAATTGTTAATCTGTGAAGTTTGCTTTTCCCTGCCTTCTCCGCCATTCCCCCACTATCCTTCCCAGAAATACCACCTCTGTGAGTAGTGCTGCAACGCTGAAGCTGCGATAGATGCTACAGCTTGACTGCGAACCGCCGGGGACAGTAATGGCTTTCCTTTTTTTTTTTTTTTCTGTGGATTTGAAGAGAAATGGGACCAAGCCCTTCGTGTGCTTGCTAGCAGCGGTGGGAATTTGCATAAACCAAGTGATGACATCCCTGTGCTACATTCTGGATGACAACTTTTCCGGGCCAGGGACTAGGTTGTTTTTCTTAACTTTTTTTTTTTCCTTCTTTAAACAGAGTAACCCCAAAAGGTCTTTTCAGGTCAGGAGTGACCAGTTCCTGTTCCACTACCCTCCCCCGGCTGCTCCTGTTCCCCTCCGTATAATTCAGAGCCTCGGACTGACAGGGCTGCACTCATGTGGTGCTGCAATTAACCTAATAACCCCCGCCAGCAGCAGGCGTGCATCGGCTCAGACCGCTTCCAACCCACCCGGCGTCACCAGGAGCCGAGAAGAATTGCCCCGGGGCTCAGATCTGCCAGTCGCCTCCAGCTGATTTTTCAAATGTCATTTTCAGGCGTGGCTAGACCTATTTCTGCCCACTCCCAAAGCCAGGCAAAAGTCCACGTTGGGCGTCGTGTGGTCCTGTGCCCAGCTGGCCATGCCACCCAGCAAAGTGACACCCACGGCCCCTCTTCCCCCGTCCCCCTTGGCTTCCAGCAAAAAGCTTACTTTTCAGCCTTGTGCTCGAGTTTGTCAGCTCTTTGAAATCCCCCATAGGTAAAAATGGCAAACCAACCTGATAGCTTAAAAACCTTGTGCCCAAATGTGTAACAAAGAGATAAGAATTGGCAAAAAGATCCTGTGTGAACTAGGTGTTAACAGAAAAGCGTTTAGGGGATGATAGTTGGTCTTACGTGCAGTATAAAGATTGTTGTAAGGGAGATTGGCAGTGCAGTTACTTTTTCTGGTGTTTTAGGAGTGTAACTCGTTTTAGGAGCGTAACAGAGCTTTTGTGTATCCCACTAACGTGCCTGGGTTTCCAGTAGGTAACCTCAAAAAAAACTTGTGGGAAAACCGTAACAGCTCAAGTCGTTCTCCAGCCACTTTTAGCAAGCTGGTTGTTTTGGTTTGCTTTGTTGTTAAAGCAAAGGTGCATGGATGTTGCTCTGAGGTGTGGATGCACTGGCAGTCTCTGTGCTACACCAGGAGGTTTCCTACAGCCGAACTCACGGAAAGCGCCAACAGCAGGCTGTAATTCTCTTTGGCTCACGCAATGATGACGGATTTATCCTCACTGAGTTTGCTTCATTAGCAGCTCACACCTGGCAGTTGGCCACCAGCTGTGCCTTCAGTGACCACCCAACCTCGCCGTGGTGCCAGTTGGACCGGGCTGTCGTGTGTCCAGGCACTCCGGCTCCTTGGGGGCTCTCGGAGTTTCAGCAGTGCCATCGTTCAGTATTTCCAGTCTCCCGACTTTGTGCCTTTCTGTCAGCTATAAAACGCGGGCAGAAGAGGTCTGAAGGTCTCAAGTGCGGTCTGAAGGTCTTAATCCCAGCCCTGGCACTCGTTTCCACTGGTTTTCCACAGCTGTGTGCCGGGAGCAGTAGCCCATCCAGGTGCAGTCAGAACTGACCACCGTTTGTAAGGCACTTCACAGGAACGTGCACGGCAGCTCTCAGTCCTCTCGAGGATTGTTGTGCATCTGGTAATTCAAGTGTAACTAGCTGAACGTAAGGCTCTGCTTTCCGGGGTTGTTGATGCACACCTCTCTGCGAAGTAAGACGGGGTGAGATGCAGGCTAGTGAACTTAAAGCAGTGCAAATTTTTATCGGCTTTTCCGGTTCCTTTTCTCTGAAAAATATTCAGAAGGGAGCACTGGTTCAAATCAAATATTTCTGTGATGGATCCGCGTAAAAGCTCAAAGGGACTTGAAAGACTTACACCTTAAGACTATTAATAATGAAGAAGACCCATGGAGCGCGACTGCTTCATCTTCAGTTACTTGACCTTGGCTCTGATTTGTTGATTTATGAACTTTATTTACTGGCAGCGTTGGTGAATTCTCTTGCAAGACTGAAATTACAGTGTGCCAGCCCTCTCTCGTTTCCGTGGTAACCAGTACACCGCACAGATTCCCTAATGAGACCCTTGGCTGGCCACTGATTGTCTGCGTTTTTCTGGTTTGGTAATTCTGGGCCTTGAAGTAAATAGAAGGTCTTGTTCATATGACTGTCAGAACTCAAGCAGTCAAAATGGAAACCAAAATGAAAGAACAGTTGCCTTCGGCACGGTGAGAAGGTATTGTAACTTAGCCTCAGTCATACCTACACAGGTGGGGTGCAGGCAGGTAACTTTCAGTATTGTGTTTTCTTCTGAGAAGGGGATAGTGAAAAGGACCCATCCGGATCTTGGGTTTAGTTTGAGCTTTGTGGGCCTTCTCTGTGGCTGACTGATACATGCGCAAAGAAGCAAGTTATTTTGCATCATCTGGGGTGATTTACCGGTGATTTACACATTTCCTAGTCTGAAGTTCCTAGTTTCCTACTTCCTTCATATATCTCCATTCCTTTCTCTTATTTATTGTTTAGGAACAGGCAGGATCTGCAAACTTTGTTCACTTGGCTTATGTTAGCTTAGAAACATCACATGAGTCCTGTTGGACCCAGGCATCTTAGGGTTTTAGTCCTGTGAAAAGTTTCAGGAACAAAAGTTTTCCTGTAAGTGTGAAATCACAGGATTAGATTTCTGGTATTCACAGAGAGATCACTACGATCTTCTGCAAGTTTTCACTTCCACTGCAAGGGTTCAAAGTAATTATTTTCCAAAACCAGTTACTGTACCTAAAATATTTTACATACACAGTCTATAAATGGTACCAAAGATAAGTGGAAGAGATGAGGGGAGGGAAGACGTGTCTCTCCCCTTTTCTCTCCAGCTTTGTTTATTTCATAATTTTCCCACCTTTTTTTTTTATTTTATATGGCCTGCTCTATTGTTTCCCTCTGTGACCTTCAGTAAAGTGAGTGTCTTTGGTCAGTGTGGACAATCAGAGAAAGAAACCCAAACCAAATGTTTTTTTAAAAACAGGAACATAAACACATAGCAGTGAGTAAACATCCAAACGCACGTGTTGCTTATCTTTGGCAACTGGAATAAATGAGAAGTTTTTCTTGAATCATCAACAGTGTCATTTGAAAGCTTCATTGTTTAGGCCCTTCACCTATGAACAGCTGCATCTTAACGAAAGAAATAGACAAGAAAGGTTATCTGTGACATAATTGTCTTCTATAGCAGTTTTGTTCAAAATACATGTTAAGCTGGCAGCAACTGAATTTAGTAATTTGAAATTTCAGTGGCTATCCTGCCATGGGTTAAGGCTGGAGAAAAAAAGCCACTGATGGTCTAGTAGTTTACACTGAAATTCTTTCCTTACCCTGCCAGAAGCAGCCTCTCAGCGACCTGTGGTACTTCACTGCATATTAACCCCTCCTGCCTCGAAGGATGCTGGTGGGTGTGACAAACAGAATAAAACTAACTGGAACAAGCGGCGGGGCAGAAATCCATTTTAAAAGGGAAAAGCTCCAGTGGAAAGCTGTGACAAAGCTGTGGCAAAGAGCCAGGCACCACGCCGTACCTAGGCTGCTGGTGGCTGGTCATCTTCTTTAGTTTCAGAGGTAGTAGTATTTAAAAGCGGTGTTTTCCCCTGCATGGAGGTGTGCTGCTGGGTGAAAAAAGGGGCTGCGCTTGTCAAAAGGTGTTCTTGGCTTCTGCTGTTTTGGTTGCCAGTGACAAATGCCGTCATCCCCTGCACACGCAGCCCCAACAGAAAAAGCAGCCTTTCTAAGATGCCTCTGCTGAACCCAACCATTTAATTTGTGGGTGTGAATTTCTACGTGGTCAAGGGCCGTGGTTTACAAGCTGTTTTGGGAAATCACTTAACAGTTTGCCCAGTAGTGACCCAAAATAAGGGCTGTTACAGTTTATAAATATGTAAAGACATATCACATATAAATATGAGTAATATACAAATATAAAATTATGCTTATTTATAAATATAGATGTAATAAACACATATGTAGTATTTGTACTGCATATAAATAATTTATTTTTATATTGTATTATGTCTTGGACATTATTTAATATGTTGTAGTATATTAACATGGTATACATGTTTTTATTCTTGATATTTTTCTTGATATTATTATTATTGTTATTGTTATTATTTATTACTATATTCTATAGTCAGATGAGAGAGAAAAGATAAGTCTGGTAGAGAAGGCGTCTGACTTACGGGGTGAGGGAGCTGTGGTTCCTCTGGGGTCTCTCCTGCTCCCGGTCCTACCCGGTGTTTTCCCGAAGGATGCAGCGGGAGGAATAGTGCACCTCCCTCCGTGTCGCACCTGCGCGGAGCACGAGGGCGGAAGGCGTGGGAGCAGAGAATCAGGTTTCCAAATCCTCTCCACAGGTTGGAGATCTGGGCTGGAGACGACAGGGCGCGGGGTGTAAAACACAGGTTTCTGCTCTGGGGTAGGATTAGGGAAACGCTGAAATTGCAAGCTGGGTAGCAATTTTTTTGGCCAGGAATTTATTTATTTTATTTTTTTTTAATAAGAAATGGAAATGCTCTGCAAAGAGGAAGGGAGTAACTTTGCTCCATGGCCAAGGTGGATGGGACAGAAAACAGTAATTTTCAGTAGGAGGGAAGGTTGGGGCTGGGCATCATGACGTGCTCTCTAAGAAAGAGGCTGACGAAGCTCTGGGTTAACCCGCAAGGATGTGGCTGTGGAAAGTCCTCCCAACCAGGTTACGTGAGCATCTGCCAGCAGGGAGAGAGGAGCTGTGTCTGCTTAGGAGGAGCTCTAATTTTTAGTGATTTTGCTTTCATGATTAAACCCTTAAGTCCGTAGGAAGTTTTTCTGCAGAACAGGAGTATAATGGACGTTTCCCAACAGGGCTGAAGAAAGACAACCAGAAACGCGTATTTTTTTTAAATAGGAAACAGAGGTGGGGGAGGAGAAAGGGTGTCTTACCTGAAGTTGTGAGTGACTACAAAGCACAGGCTGGTAACGGAGAGCAGCCTGACCCGCTGTGATGTGTGAAGGGGTGCAGGGGGGGATGTCACTGGCAGGAGGAGGGAAACGCCGTGGCAAAATGGAAACACTTTTCCATTGGCGTGTCTTCAGCTTAGTCCTTGTCACGGTACCAGTATCTCCACAGGAGCAGTCCTGGTGCTCTTGAACAGTTTGAGATCTCCTGGTTTTGAACAGCACGCGAGTTCGATATTTACACCTTAGCTGGGCGGCAGTCAGGAGTTTCCAGAATGACAGCTGAAATTAGGGAAAAATGAGTTTTTGGTATGTGCTTGTTGTTGACAGTGTTTTCTTAACTTTTCTGTTTGTTTCCTTTCCTTACACCTGAAGCAGCAGCCTATAATGTCTATGCTTCTGGTGTCCCTCCAGTCTCAGTACAGCAGGGAGAGGGTGTATTTATTTCTCTGCTCAGTGTTCTCCTGAAGCTGTGGAGAAAACCCTCATCGCCCCATGATAGTTTGCAAAATCCGCTGCAACACACCATAAGGAGCCAGCATATTTTAGCTGGTAACACTCCAAATGTCATAGCTTAGAATTTGCAAAATATTGCAGGATGGGAGAAAAATTAACTATTCTCAAAATGTAGAAGCTGACACTTTTTTTTTTTAATCTGTGAGATTTTGCTCCTTGCCGTTGAGCCAGTTTGGCACAGAAGATGCCCAACACTCATTCAGTGGAGCATTTTCCATTCTCCATCATATGGGTTGTCCCCCCACAGCAGTCCATAGCGGTACCAGGTCGTGCCACTCTACACTGTGAGGTTAAGTATCTGCTCCAATTTTATTGTAACTGAAACCTTTTTATAGAGTCATTTTTTTGTGTGTGTGTTTAACGAGGAAAGTGACTGTTTCCTGTCTGAAATTTAGATTTCATAGTGTCTTTTTTTAGCTGTGTTAGGGGGAAAAATCATGTCTGGCTGCCTTTTTCTTTTTTCTTTTTTTTTTTTTTTTCTGTTTTAGTTAAAGCCTATTTTAGCCTTCTCATCTGTAACTATAAAATCAAGGGTGCCTTTTTTAAAACTGAGCTCTTACTCACAGGCTCAGCTTTACATTTTTCAGACCCAGGAGGCAAACATCTATTGTGCAGCCAGTAAACTACAATTGAAACTGCTCTGCAAAGTGCTTGGCGTAGTCTGTGGCAGATGTGTGAATCCTAGCAATTTTAGCAGACTTAATGAGTGTTGATGACTTAATTTTAAACCATTCAGGTTTTAACATTTCCCTCTCTGATTTCCCAAAATACAGGCAACTGTTGTGGAACTAAGCCAGTTAAAAGTAAATGGTGTCTTTTATAACAGCAGGTTGATAATTTCCAAATCTTCTAGATTTCAAATTACATTTCAATATAGATTCTCCTTACAAGTTTAAAACTTGTGCCCCCACATGCAGGCATAAAAAAAAAAAAAACCCTCATGCAGATAACTTGTCTCCAAAACCTCTTTTAGTTAAATCCTGTTTTCTGCACACAGCTTCACTTCATAGCAGGGTATAGCTAAGAACCCCATAAATGGCATATTTTCGCTGAACTGAATAATAGGAATTAAACAAGCAAGTGAGGTCTCCACCCACTTTGCCTGGGCTGGAGCCTGGCATCAGCCTAAAACCCAGGCAGAGTGCACAGTGTTTGCTGAACAGGCAGGGTGATTTGATTGAAATACTGGTGACCGATGAAGATTTTTTTGGCCGGGGGCAGCTGGGTCAGGTACTTTGATTTTAGAAATCCGTCTTGGTTTGAGGGAGAGAAGATGTTTATTGTGGAGGTGAGTGAAGAAAGCCAGAAAATTATATACGCAATATATCCACAGTATGTAGATTTTTTCCCCCTTTGTCTTACCATTAGCAGTCTAAGCCTCAGTCCTAGAACACTAGATGTTATGGTGCAATCCAGCAAAACACAGGTGAATGATCCTCCAAGAAACAGAAACACTAGTCAATTAATGCTTGCAAATTTTACTAGATAATTAAATTGCATGCATTTTTTTTTCTGTATTTTTTTCCCAAATTGTCTGTGAATGTATTTCCCCTTCAGCTAGCTTTTTTGTCTTGTTAGATAATCTATTCTGAAATAATGAGACTGATTTCAGTATGGAAATGTACAGCAGCCTTTCTTAGTAATGCATTCACATGAATGGAAAAAGGAAAAAAAAAAAAGGCTGTCTGACAGAGAAAAAAAAAATTTGTAAATTTGGATTTACAATTTCTTTTGGACTGCAAGAGAATACATTATACTGAGCATCTCAAATAAGTTATGTTTTGGAACAGCTCCACAAGATAGTGAAGCATTACTGGAATATAGCATCAGGCAATTTATATGGAGGGTGGTTATTCACCCGGCCCTTTTATTTGCAAGAAACATTCCGCACTTTAATTGACCTCTCTTCAATATGCTGCATCTGCTCTAATGCTCTGTGTTTGCTGTATGCATTTGCACAGTCTCATAAAGATGCTCAAAAATTTGTTTTGGTCTAGCCAGGAGTCAAGGAGAGATGGCAGCTCAGAGCCATGTAGCAAAGATACGCACTATTAACCATTGCAATTTAATTTTTTGTGTGTGTGTTAACATTCAATACTTTACTGTTGGGTAGTTAACTCTGTAAAGCTAAGTGACCTCTTTCCAGTCAGGCATCTCCAAAACTGTCTTCACCTCTGCTGACCTCCTAGATACTGATTAAACTGTTTGGCTGTGTTTGATTAGCTTAGTTTACAGACCATTTCACTGATGCAGAAGTATTTACATGGGATAATACTGTGACATTAAGATGGGTGAAGTGAAAAACCTGGAACCATTTCAGCAGGTTTTATGAGACAAAGAGGTGTGAATCCAGCATGTGTGTGTGTGGATTTAAAAATCTCAGGACTTGCCCTTTGGGCTCAGTGATTTATTTTTCTTCTGGAGAAAGAGAAGTTACTCTTGCTGCTTCAGTGGAAGGCGGTGATTTTTCCTCCTTGCAGCGATTCCCCTCGCAGCTGCACACCCTGGTGTTGGTGCCCTGCCCATGTCTGTGAGGTTCACACTGGGCAGGAGGAATATGCTTTTTAAGAAGGTAACAGAAGGGCAAATTGCTCCGTGGTCTACTTCATCAATGCACTGCCACTGTCCTAGCACAATTAAAAATTGGAGAGTCAGGGTGAACACATCCAGACATCAGCTGTTCAGCGTCTGTCTTTGGCTGCCTCCGCCTGTGAATCTCACAACTTGCCTACACTGTTCAGCGCTGGAAGACGGGTTTTCCTGTTCCCACTGGCATAGCTGGGGTAAATTTGTAATAATATCCATCCTTTTCATCAAATGCCCTTTTTTTCACCACCGGTGGCCGCTGGACAGTTATCTTCATTGACATGTTCCAAGGGAGTTGGCAGTCTTTTTTTTTACCTCTCTTCTTTTTTTGGCAGACTGTGGCTCTTAGGAAGAAATTGGGATGACCAGTGAGTACTCCCTTTCTCACCCAGGTCATTCATCGGGAGGGACTTCATTGTGCCTCTCAGTGAGCAGATGAAGGAGGATCTGCGTGTGGCTCTTGAGAGTCCTGTGTGGAGGAGAAAGCTGGAGCCTTTGCTCAACTGCAGTTTTGCCCTGGCCCCCACAGGGGCTTTGGGACTGGCTTGGGAAGTCAGAAGGAAGGCTTGAAGGACACACCTGGTGGTCTCAATGGTGCTCCACAAATCTTCCTGCAAAGTTAAGGCAGCCTTTGGTAGCCTTGGGGAGGGCAACAGAATCATAGAATCACAGAACGGTTAGAGTTGGAAGGGACCTTAAAAATCACCTAGTTCCAACCCCCCTGCCATGGGCAGGGACACCTTCCACTAGAGCAGGTTGCTCAAAGCCCCATCCAGCCTGGCCTTGAACACTTCCAGGGATGGGGCATCCACAACCTCCCTGGGCAACCTCTTCCAGTGCTTCATCACCCTCACAGTAAAAAATTTCTTCCTAATATCTAATCTAAATCTCCCCTTTTCCAATTTAAAACCATTACCCCTTGTCCTGTCACTAAAATTCCTGACAAAGAGTCTTGGCTCTGCAGAGGGACCGGGGCTTTTGTGTGGATGAACCTACTGTTCCTCTGGGTTTTCTGTGGGTTGTCCACCTTGCACAGTCTGGAGGTGCACAGTGGGGAAATTGTGCAGTCTTGCACGGGCTTTTTGCCCATCCCTCATGTCCTAGGAAATGTGCTTCTGGGGCAGGGTTAAGCCGAGTCTGCAGCACTGTCTGGTGTAAAAACCTCCTCCCAGCCAGCCATCTCTCTCCAACGGGGAGAGTTGGACCCAGGTCCCCACGACTGATGCCAGAGGCCTCTGTCACACGGTGGGAAGGTCTACCCTTCCCATTGCGTACCGCTTTTATGTGAATTAATACAGGCTGTCTAAGGCATGAGGTGTCTTGTTGCAGCTTTATTGAAGGTCAAGTAAATTAAGTTGTATAGGTCATTTTCATCTGCTTGATTCACCTTTCCTCTCTATTTAATGACTGCTCTGAAACACACTCACAGCCATCAGGGGTCTAGCAGTTTTCCCTCATGACTGTTGCACAAGTATGATCCAATCTGGTTCCATTTGTTTTAAGTGCCGCACTGCTTTTAATTACGCTCTGCCTGTGCAAGATACTTTTTCAAAAATAACAGAAGCCTATCACTTTTGCTGTATTTATAATTATACTATAAGGAATTCAGAAGGATGTCAAACTAAAATTTCTGCTGATATGACATGCTGTTTGAGAAACAATGTCTTGTTTTTGTTGTGTGTGGGGCTTTTTGCTGGTTTCAGGGGACTGACAAAAGAGAACAACATTACCATTTTTCACATGGTTTGACCCATTAGATTGTTTGGTAGAAAGTATTCGAGTAGGCGGCAAATTGAATTGCTTTTACATTTTCAAGACACTTAAGATAGAAAATAGAAAAGACAGCACTAGATAAACATGCTGCATATATAATAATATTACTGCCAAGGAAATTTAATTCAGTCTTCAGTGATGGGTTTGGGCAGATGTGTTGCATTCAGCTAGAGATAAGGTAATGCATGCAGCGCAGTCTCAAGTAAGTAGGAACAGAATGAAACCGATATTTTGCATTAGTTGTGTATTATTTATTGTATCTGATATAAGTGTACAGCAGACACCTGATACTACCACCATCTGCCTGGTATCAGATACTGTGTCTGCATATGGACAGGGTAGGGTGGTGCTGTCTGGACTTTCTGTACAAGAGCTGCCTCAGAAAAGCTTTTATTTTGTAAACAACTACTTTGTTAGTGCTTTTCTGGCCTAAGGCTGTAGTTCTGTCGTTAAAAATCAACATTTGCATTAGCAGAATCATAGAATGGTTAGAGTTGGAAGGGACCTTAAAAATCACCTAGTTCCAACCCCCCTGCCATGGGCAGGGACACCTCCCACCAGACCAGGTTGCTCAAAGCCTCATCCAGCCTGGCTTTGAACACTTCCAGGGATGGGGCATCTACAGCTTCTCTGGGCAACCTGTTCCAGTGTCTCACCACCCTCACAGGGAATAATTTCTTCCTAATACCTAATCTAAATCTTCCCTCTTTCAGTTTAGAACCATTACTCCTCATCCTGTTGCTACACTGCCTCACAAGGAGTCTCTCCCCATCTCTCCTGTAGGCCTTCAGGTACTGGAAGACTGCTATAAGGTCTCCCTGGAGCCTTCTCTTCTCCAGGTTGAATAACCCCAACTCTCTCAGCCTATTCTCGTAGCAGAGGTGCTCCAGCCCTCAGATCATATTCGTGGCCCTCCTCTGGACCCATTCCAACAGGTCCATGTCCTTCTTATGTTGAGGACTCCAGAGTTGGACACAGTACTCCAGGTGGGGTCTCACGAGCACAGAGTAGAGGGGCAGAATCACCTCCCTTGACCTGCTGGCCATGCTTCTTTTGATGCAGCCCAGGATGCGGTTGGCCACCTGGGCTGCCAGCTCGCATTATCAGCTCATGTTGAGCTTCTCATCCATGAGCACTCCCAAGTCCTTCTCCATACGGCTGCTCTCCAGCCATTCTCCACCTAACCTGTATTTGTGCCTGGGATTGCCATGTCCCAGGTGCAGCACCTTGCACTTTGCTTGGTTGAACTTCATGAGGTTTGCATGGCCCCACCTCTCAAGCCTGTCCTGGTCCCTCTGGATGGCATCCCTTCCCTCCAGTGTGTTGACTGTGCCACACAGCTTGGTGTCATCAGCAAACTTGCTGAGGGTGCACTCAATCCCACTGTCCATATCAATGACAAAGATGTTGAACAGCACCAGTCCCAGTAGTGTCCCCTGAGGAACATCGCTCGTCGTTGATCTCCACTTGGACATCGAACTGTGGAGTGCAACCCTTTGAGTGTGACCATCCAGCCAGTTCTTATCCAGCGAGTGGTCCATCCATCAAAGCCTTGTGTCTCTAATTTAGAGACAAGGATGTCATGCATCCAGTGTCAAATGCTTTGCACAAGTTCAGCTACTAGCTAGCCGCCAGTGTGCAATGGTCCCAGTATTTTATCTCAAGACAGTGAAAAAAACAGTTATGATCAACAATTGTAAGAAACCAGTATTTCTGTACTCAGAAGGTAGGAGACTGCAGAAAGACAGTTTTGGGATAGTTCAGTGCCAGAATACACTGTCAAGGGGAAGAAAGTCTCAAGTTTTGAAAAAAAGTGCTTTGCCCGTGTGCTCTGAAGAGACGGATGTCAGTAATACCCTTAGATGGAGAATGAGAGAAGGAAGAAAACAACACGAAAAGTGCAGGGAAGCTTCCAGCCATTCAAGTGAGAAATAAACTGATGGCAGAAACTATCTGGTGCACCAGATAATCTGGTGGTTACACAGCTCTGTACTGTTTAGGTGGGAGATGAGGTGGGACTCTCAAACTTGAGTTTGCCTCAAAACCCGCATAACTCAGGACTGGTGCTTTCAGAAATAGATTACTGTATTTTGCTATAAATCTCTCAAGGGAAAACCAAGTTTTGAATCAGATCCTCTAGGCAGGAGACTACAGTTCCCTCCAAAATGGTACGGTCAGCAATAATCTGCCTTGGTCCTGTCTGCTCTCCATCCAGCTGCCCAAAGAGGTCCAAGTGGGATGACCACAGTGCAACACCCTTTCCACTGTAGAAATGTGGCTCCCATTTTACAGAAGGAGAAACCGAATCAGATTTCTAAAGGGTTTTTTGTTGCTAAAGGGGTTTTTCTTGCTAAAGGCCATTACGTGCAGTCAGAGGCCTCTGAGCTCCTGGCTGCGCCCCAAGATGAGAAGGGCTTGTCTTGCTCTGCCTGACTGCTACAGGGATTTTCCTTCCTTTCTGCAAAGGGATGAGCTCCAGGGGATGAAAGAAGGACATCAAAGCACTGGGTTTGAGCTGTGCAATTCCTGCCGCATGTGTCTGGCATGGAATTTGGAAAGTTTTGTGTTTGAAGAGTCCACCTTCCACAGGCTGGATGCAAGGACAAGACCTCTGTTTCTCAGACTTTTTTCCTAATCATGTGGCTGGATTTTCAGCTAACCCAGTAGCGTTTGGAATTAAAGGAAAAACAGCTTGTTTGCCACCGCCACCCCATCTCTCCAAAACCAGAGTTGTTTCCAGAGCACAAAACCAGTGATCCAGTCCCTGAGGAATGGGGACCGCAGGTTGGGTGGTCTAACAGGCCAGAGGGGCACGAAATGGTGAGAATAACCTCTACCCTCCCACCTGCACCACTGAAAGCAGCTAGGTCCTTCTCCAAAGTCCTGTGAAAATGACTTCTTTTGAGGGGGATGAGCGCGCGAGAGGCTCGTTTGGGTACAGAGGTGGGCAGAAATAACGAGCAGCATGTTTTGGTAAGTGCACGGCTCCGCTGGGGAGTGTCATGTGCTGCAGCCCTGATGAAATCAGCACTTCTCCAGGTGGAGGGGAGAAGCTCTCAAGAGCGAAGGTGCAGGCGTGGTTTGTGATCTCAATGGGTGTCTGAGCCACCGCAGCTGACTTCCAGGCGATGCCCAAGGTCCGGAGCAGGCTGAGCCCCACGGGGTTCATGTTCTTGCCCTGTGTTGTGGAGAACACACATGCAGTAACGAGGATAAAGGAGGATGAGCCGTCCTGGCTGTTTAGCAGCAGCCTGCTCCTGTTGCTTTCTTGGCTCCCCTGTCAGCAAGGGCTGGGAGCGTGGTAGAAGCGAGACACAACATACCCCTCCCCACAGACAGGGTCAAAGCAATAGGTTCTTCTTCTTCTGGTAAGAGGAGGGAACAACATTCAACAGTGTCTTTTGGGGGATGATACCTTAGGTGGTGGTACCTTGAGGAGAAAGGGACTACAGCTAGGCGGCAAAAAGACAGAAAATGGGCAATGGAAGAGGTATCTGGCGCAGGCTGATGCTCATCAGGAGATGCCGCTTGCTGTGTGTGGTGCACGTGGACCTCGGGCACTCCACTGCACCCGCAGCATACAAGCCACCAGGCTTGCCCCTGCAAAGCAATATGCCTGCATTTTGCTGACAGAAATGGAAAGTTTTTGTGCTCTTCCTTACAGGGATGCCTTTGCTTGTTAGGCGAGGGGAGCAGGCAGTAACCTGGGCAGACAGACGCAATGACCGCGTGTACCCCGGGGCGAGGCACGGTGTTTGTTCTGACAAAATCCTGTTTTATTCTGGTTTGCTTCGTGTTTGCCAAGGCCCTCTGCAGTGCATGCTGGGGACTGAGTGGGCTGCGAGTGGGAGGTTGCAGACTGCTGGGGAGAGCAGTTTTTCAGGAACTTTTGCTGCTGTAACTGAAACCCGTGGCCTGTCTGGTTGCCAGCTTCTCCTTCACAGTTAACAGAGAAGGTTGTCTAGAAACTGCCATAAAGGGCAATCCTTGATTTTCTGTGGTACGGGTGGATTGAGAAGATTTACAAGCGTTGTGAATTCAATTTTACAAGCATCTGTGCATGCACTGCTCACCAAGAGTGCTTCCAACCACACCCCCCATTTCAAGACTGCACATATTATCCCACTAGTGAGGTACTTCATCACACACATTTCTCTGTGCTGGTATGCCTAATGGCAGGACTACTGGCACTGTTGGGGCAGCTGGATGCTCTGAGGAAGCACTGAGGAAGTCACAAGCGTGCGTGAGTGTTGCTGAAACTGGCAGTGGGTATTTGAGCGAGACAGCTGGGCAAAGAGTGAATTTCTTAATAGTAATTATTAAAGTTGGTCTATTACCTCCTGTGGAGGTACTTGTTAAAGCACAGGCAGACGACAGTGTTGCTGTGTTTGACTGAACAGTTTAGTCCAGTGATAACATTAGCACTTGTGTTCTCCATGGACGTTTGTTTAAAATATGTCTGCGTTTTGTTTTTTGGGGCCTTTTGCTGACATTCATTTCTTAACTCAGTCTTTTCCTAATGTTAGCTGCTGGCGTCACAGACATTGTACATTACGGGCATCAAAAGTGTTCCGTAGGTAGCAGAAGTGAGTGGTTGTCTTTAAGGTGTGAAACTAACAAAAAACAGAATGACACCAAAACAGGGAGCCCTGAGCGACACAGCTGTAGGCACTGCCTGCCAGCGTGGAGGAAGCCTCTGGAGCTGTCTCCCTCTCCCACCTTCAGCACCGGTCTGAACAGCCTCCATGGGCTGGATGGGAGGGTAATGGGAGAGAGGGCTTCTGCTGCACATCTTCTGCCTTCACAAGGTTGACTTAAGTATCACTTGTAGTTGCTGGTGCAGAACCACTGCAGACTGCCAAATGATGTATTTGTCCCAGATACTGTTCCCCCCTCGCCTCTTCTTGCTCTGTCCGTTGGGTTGGACACCGAATGTGAACAACCGGAAGCTCTACCTTTAAGTAACTTTTGTTTTTTGTTAATGGCTATTTACCAAACACAGTGCTCTTAGCTATGAAATGTTTAACTTGCACAGCTGTGCTGCAGGGAGAGAAATCTTTTGACTGCCCTTTCCCTATCTATCATATTTCAAAAGTGAGCAGCCAAGAGATTTTAATTTCTTGCCTTTTTTTTTTTTTTTGTGGCAGATTTATTCTCGTGCTGCACAGCTATGATAAACACAAGCCTTTTAAAATGCTCTGCGGGCCTTTATTTTTGTTCGTATCTGTTTTAGGAGTATTCCTAGGTCTGTTTGTTTCAATCTGGCAGATGGTAAGTAGGTTAAAGTTCCCCTGACACCCCTGAGAGTTTTGCTCACGTTAGTGACCGTAGAGTGATATTGGTGCCTCTTGAAGTGAAACCTGATTTTCACAAAGGTGGCCTCACCTCCGAGGGCCAAACTGCAGATGGCACTTCATCTTTATGGCTGATCCAAGAGCAGTGACACAGACGATACTTAAAGGGGGAACAGAGCCGTTCAGCTTTATCTCCTGCTGCTGCTGGGCTTTATGAAGCTGGTAACGTGGAGCTTGCCCTTTGTAAATATAATTTGGGATGCCTGAGCTTCTCAGATGTCCTCTGTGTTTTGTAAGGCCTTTGAGTGCTTTGTTTCAGTGCGGTTATTTTCAGGGGCATTGGCTGTTGTAATGTGGTTACAAACAGGCATGGTTACAGGAGTGCTGGCATTCGTGCCCCATCAGGAGCAGCATCTCAGCACTTGCCTTCCCCACTCTAGCGAAATGGTGAAATTTGAAAAGGTGACTGCAGAGTGATCAACTTATCAATATTGTGGATGATACAAGGAAAAACACGTGTGTCTGCCCTGCAAGACTGTGTTCTTCTGTTGGGTGTGGCAGCACTTCTTTCTCTACCACTATGGGAAAGTCTGGGTCAAAAATAGCTTCCAACCTTTTGTTTTCCCTCTCCAGAGAGAGGTATCAGCAACATCGCTGCTGAGTTTGGTGGCAGTAATTTTCACTGCTCCCCCACCAGCTCTCTCTCACTGCTGACAGTTTGTAATTGGAAGAAGCCAGCCATGTTTGCAGGCACCTAAGGAATGGTGCAAGGCATTAATATGAGAATACACAGTACGGGGTTTTTTTGTTGTTGTTTTGGACTCACGGTAATAGTAAATAATCAGCAGCTCTGACTGGAACTGCCTTTTCTGAGAAAAGAGGGGGTGAAGCTGTCCATGTGCCTTGCCAAAGAAGTCCTTTTGGAAAAACGTCTGCAGAAGTTCTAGAAAGCTGGTCAGGGCAGTTCAATACACTTAGCCCCTGCATTAATGTCAGCATGTCCTTTTTCACCCTGTCTCCTTTTCGTTTAGTTTCTAATTTCTAAATAAGAGCTTGTGTCATTCTGTGGTATAATTCCAAAAGAGCCCTTGTAGGTTCTGCTTTATTCCTGCAAACACGTCCAGGTACCTGCTAAATCTTCTTGAACAGTTGCAAGAGACCTGACTGACTTCAAATGCAGACACAGTTGGATGAATGGGTACCTAATGTGTGCGTGTCCTTTCCGAAAATGTTTACAGAAATTAGATTAGTAATGACATATGTTGGAAAGCTCTGTGTTACCTAGACTGTGATCTTCAGTTATTCTTGGCATGTTTTCCAGTGTTTGTAATTAATTGCTAATAGGCTATTCATATCTGGAGAGAGTTAAAAGAAATTAGATATTGATATCAGTGTCCCTGAGATGACCATAGGGGATGACACTTCAGCTCATACTTATGGGATAAAGGTTCCTTTTTTTCTTTTTTTGAATGAACAACGGGTGTGTGTTTTCTACTGACTCTATTCAAAGGTTGGAATAAATGCAACCACAAGAAAGAATCAGCTGGAAACACTGCCAAGTTGATATAGTAAAGTATCTTCTAGTATATTTGAAACCTACTGTACTTTAAGAAATATTTTGGTTTATTGTTTGTCTTTTAATTTTCAAGAGAAGTGAAGGTCTGGAGTACCACAGATGGAAAGATTTATATTTTAAAAGTTGGGGTTTTTTTTCTGTTATCTTTGGAGAGACTAAGAAGTTAATCTGGATGCATTTCTTGAAAGAAGGTAGTGGTGTGCTTTTGAGGTGTGTACCTTAAAAAAAATTTCTGTCCTGCTTGTAGTTACTTTTATTCAGCTATTTTTACTAGCATGCATTTTGTCTAGGGCCATTTCTCACTCTAATCATGAAAAGAGCCAGTATGTGCAGAAAGGCGTAATTTTGGAAGAAATTTCCTCATCTATTTTATGCAATAGATCCAGTACTAATGAAGCATAGCAAGAACAGAATTTAGTGAAGACATGCGATGCAACTGTGTAACAATATGCAACAATATATTCATGTTTTTTCTTATACACTCCTTTCCATTTTACTGGTTGCATGATATATAGTCGTATCTTTAGTAGCTTTGCCAAACATTCAGCAGTGTAAGTGGCACATTGTTCTGAACTCCAGTTGTCCAAAGGCTACATTTCTGTATTTGAATCTCCACGAAGAAATGAGGGCTCTTGAGAGACCTCCACGATAGATAGATCTCTTCTTCCAAAGTCTTTCTGAGTCAGCCGCCAGTAAAACGTGGATATTCTGTGCTTTCTGCTTCATAATCATGCACCATCCCTAAGTCTCCATGTTGTACACGCCACATCTTGCACTGATGTTAATAAGAATGGTGTTTGCTTGAGAACACAGATTTAGCTCTTTTGGCCAAAGCTTTGGAATTTGCCTAAAGGTTTGACAGGTTTTTGGACACTTGGGGTCAGTTCTTATATATGTTTACATGCCTGTAGAGCCATGTAAGAGTGGCATTCTCTGAGAATCATAGAATCACAGAATCTTCTAGGTTGGAAGGGACCTTCAAAATCATCTTGTCCAACCATCAACCTAACTCTGACAAAAATAAACACCCACACAACAAACAAAATGCAACACCATCGCTAAACCATGTCTCCCAGCACCACGTCAACCCGTCTTTTGAACATCTCCAGGGATGGTGCCTCAACCACCTCCCTGAGCAGCCCATTCCAATGTCTGATAACCCTTTTGGTGAAAAAATTTTTCCTAATATCCAGCCTGAACCCCCCCTGGCGTAACTTGAGGCCGTTTCCTCTAGTCCTGTCGCCTGTGACTTGGGAGAAGAGACCAACCCCCACCTCTCTACACCCTCCTTTCAGGTAGTTGTAGAGCACAATAAGGTCTCCCCTCAGCCTCCTTTTCTCTAGGCTGAATAACCCCAGCTTCCTCAGTCTCTCCTCATAAAACTTGTGCTCCAGACCCCTCACCATCTTTGTTGCTCTTCTCTGGACCCACCCCAGCACCTCAATGTCTTTTTTGTGGTAAGGGGCCCAAGTACTTGAGGTGGGGCCTCACCAGTGCTGAGTACAGGGGGTCGATCACCTCCTGAGTCCTACTCACCACGCTGTTCCTGATACAGGCCAGGATCACACTCACTGTCCATCTGCTTGCTCACATAAATGCCTCTAAGAAGAGGGGCCTGGGTTGACTGAGCCAGCCGAGGTCAAAGGGACCTTTTCTATGTACAAGTGTTGAAGCCTCTGGAGCTCCAGCCGCAGCGTACACGCAGGCTTCTGAAGGGCTGTGCAGGTCAGCCGAGGCAGCTTGTGTGCCTGAGACCTCTGCGTTGGACTGTGGCCACTCCACTCTTTCTCCATCAAGAGCAGCAGCAGGTCAGGCTGCCCGCCCTGTGGGGTTGCCACCAACTCCTCACCAGTATGGAGGTACGGCATCATGAGGCTTCTCTCTCTTTGGGCACTCTCAGGGAACCCATCTCAGTAATCTTAAAATGTAATCTGTTTTGAATCTTGGTTTTAATTTTAGGATAATCTGAATTGATCGATTATATTATGCTAGAGGCACACATCTAGAAATGTTTCCAGGAATAATGGAAAAATTGGTGCCTACTTGGGTGGAGCATTTCTAATTGTTTTATACAGTGGCTGCTGACTACAGGATGTTACTCAGTATTTCTGACTGGCTCACCTTTGAATGCAAATCCTTGTTTTTACTGGTTCATCTCTAGGGCAGCTTTTATATTACTGTTTTTTCTACGTCATGCCAACGTCTTGTCTAGGAACTTCAGTAGGGACTCAGCTGCATGTGATCTGTTATGTGCAGTTGGACACAAGCCTGTTCATGGAATAATCTATTGTCTTCACATTTCTTGTATTTTTTTCACGTCTGTTCTTTTTTGCAACTCTTTTCTCCAAGTTGTTTTGGTTGATTTTTTTTTGCTTGTTTTCGGTTTCTGTTTGTTTGTTTGGGTTTTTTTTTTAAGATCTTAAAAAGCAAATGCAGGGCAGGACCTCAGTCAGATACCAGTAGTTTAATGATGGTGATAATTGTTGATACTTCGAAAAGTGCAGTGTAAAGAGTTTCAGAATGTTCTTCTTGCTGAGAATTAAGCCCCTGGAAAATCGTTTAACATCCAAAACCATCTTTAACCATCCAAACCCATGTGGTTTTTTTTTTTTTAAAAAAAAAAAACTAAACAAGGGAAAACCTAAATTCTAGTGTAGAAAGTGGAATTTCATCCTCACACAGAAATGCTGAGTTGCTGTGATTGCTTTAATTTTCTACAGAAAAAAACCCCTCTGTTTTGTGTAGATGGCTAACAGTGTGGTTTCACTGGTGCTATTTAGCCAATTAATGCATGTTTTCAATACTGCTATAGTTGCACTATTCCGATTTCCCTTAGTTTAGAAAAGCCCTAAAGTAAGAGAGATCCTACAAATAAAAACTACAGACTGAGTCTTCACAGTATATTCTTTCATCAACAGAAGCTGGTTGCATTTGCTTATGAGGAATCACAAGGCTAACTGAAGGCTAGTTTTCCACTAAGAAGATGGGAGAGTTTGGTCTTCATAATTTGTGTGCAAGTCAATGCTAATATTCCTGTTTTCTTTCTAGTAAATGCATGCAGACTTTCTCTTAATACAATTTCTAGGAAAATGAAAGAGCAGGAAAAACATCTTGCCTTCAGGCTGCGTGTGCTTCATTCTCCTCATTGTAATTCTAAAATTAGAGAGTGTACTCACACTTCATTGTAAACTTAGGAAATTATATGTTTTAAAGATTTTCCAAATATGTAGTGCCATTTTTCCATTAAAGAATGATTATGAACTGCAAGCTGAGGCAAATGCTAGAGTCTTTGATACAGTGTGGCTTTATATTCAGATCATCCTGAGAAATGGTGTGAAGAAAGATGCAATTTTGGAACAAATTTTAATAAAAAACACAAAATAACCAAGCTATGATACATAAGCTCCCTGGTAGCTCAGTAAAAGCTAGGCTTTTTTTTTTTTTTAACACTCAGCACTTTAAAATCTCATTGTTGGTATACTTTTCAGAAATTATTTGCCAGAAAATGTGTTCTTTCTTTAAAAATGTCCTTTACTGAGTGCAGTGCTAGTAAAAAAGAGCTCTGGAAAGCTGTGTTGCTGTTGTCACCCCCCTATAGCTTCCTCTGGGTGAGGATGCCAGCTCCTGTATGAAGCATAGCTGGCAGTCATTGAAAGCGGAGGTGAGGAGTGTAAGAGCACTTACAAGAGACTTTGGATTGAAAGAAATAGAGCAAGAGGTCTTATTCTATTTTCTAGAGGCTTATCCCCCTTACCATGCTTCAGCCCCACTCTGAGGGCTACAGGGGTGCCTTTGGGCTCTCATGAGCAGTTGAAAATTCCTGGGTAAAATCTGAGCCTGGACCAGAAACCAACCAGCACTGAAAAAAGGCTGTTTTCCATACCTGCATTTGAGCACAGCTTGTATATTTACACATGACTTGCAGAGCTCTGGAAAGAGCTTTAGAGAAAAACCCATGAGCAGGCACTGCTGTGTGTGGGGTTACCCACTCATGCTGAATTCCTCACCAAATGTTGTTGGAGCCAGAGCATGGTAAATCGCTTGTCCTGCTGGTTTTTGTTTTTTTTTATTCTCATTTGTCAGCCTAAAGAAACAAAGCTTTCAAGCCAGGGCAGAGAGTTCATCTCGTCTCTCAGGTCTTTGCTGCAGACCACAGTGAGAAGTATCTGCGTTAACAAAATGAGTTATGTTTCACTGAGGCTTTGAGAGACAGTTTCAGCTATTTGATTGCTAAATACTGACTTGAAGAAGCAGGATTCCTCAGTCTTCCATGTTTGTTCAGTGCTTTCAAAATCCTAAAATCTTTTCTGGTTTCAGCTGTACACTGCTCAGCTGTAAGCAGTGAGGAGAGTTAATATTCTACAAGATTACCTTACTGCTACAGAGCTTCTGGCAGAGCATGTCCTTTATGGGATACATAAGGAAGACACAAGGTAAAAAAAATTAAGCATAGCACTGCCAAGTGCTTTGACTTACCTGAGCTGGAAGTGTCCAGCAACTTTGCAGATACATTGATGAGCTGTAGAAAGCTCACTGTTCCTTGGAAGGAAGATCTTTCCTCAGCAAGAAGCACCATTCCCGTGCATGTGTGTACCATTCTCTGATGATCCTACTTGCTGCATGTGAGGACAACCAAATCAGGCCTATATTCCTGAGGAGTGAAGCTCAGAACTGGGAAGCATCAGCATGGGGGGGTGGCTTGGTAGAGAATTCATCATAAGGAATTAACACGTCTGAACAGTTACCAAGAGAGTTGCAGTGAGCTGCGGGGAAAGGAGTGAAGAGCAGGTCGGTCTGGGGGAGCTTAAATTGAGACACTGGCACCTGGATGAGAAGAGAGGTTCTTGGGTGACGAGATCCTGCTCAGAACTCTAAGATTTGCTGCACTATCTGTTCTACTCCCTTTTCATCTGCTTCTCATTTTGGTGCTGTTTTAGTCCTTCTATGACCCTTCAGCCCTGCTGTGCAAGAGCAAGGCTCGTGTAGCTCTTATTTAGTGGGTACTGAGGAAAAAGTAGAAAAATAAAAGCAGTGGTGCTTGTAGCATTACATTTGGATTAAGGATCGAGCCCCCAGACTGTTCCTCAGTCTCGGATCATTTAATTTTGTGAATGAGGCAGACGCTTGGGAGGCTCATAATCCTGTGGTAGTCTTCCATGAGAAAACGCAAGGCAACCCCCAGACAGTCCCAGCCAAATCCTTTTCTTCCTCAGCTAGCTGAAGGAGTTTCACCAGCAAGCAGGTTCTGCTGCTTTCCTGGGTCTTGCTGTGATGACAGCTGCAGCTGAAGGCGTGCCACGCTTGGCAAGGAGAGCATCTTCCCTGAAGACTAACCATCAGCTGAGGAGGAGCTGTGGAGCGAGCATGACAGACAGCCCTGAGGTTTTTCTGAATGGAGAACAGCACTGCTTGCCCAGAAGAATGTGTAGGGTTGTTTTTTTAAATTATTTTTCCTCTATTTCCCCCTGCACATTCACCTCGGGAAAACATTCTTGGTGCTGCTCTTTGGTCATAGGAATGATAGTTGTGGTTCATTGTGGGTGAAACCCCGGCCTGCTTATTCAATAGCAGAGCTCCTACCGACTTCAGGAAGACCAGGCTACAAGCCCAGAAGCTCCGAGACACACAAAAGGGAAGGCACTTGCTACATATAAATGATTGAATTGATATAAAATTTGGGATGAGCCTAGAATTGTGGAGGTTAGCATGAAGGTTTAGGTTTGTCCCTACTGTACATCCCTGTTTATTTCTAAATCAGTTTTTACAGAGCTGAAAACATGAACAAATAGTATAAGCTCACGTAATTTGGAAATAGTGTTTTTTGTAAAGGTGAGGTTGTTTTTCCCTTGGAGACACCAGCTGGAGACTGTACAAAAGTGATAAGGAAACAGTGACAAATGAGGAAAGCTGGAGGAATTACTCTCTAGTTTAAGGATACATGACATTACCAAACTATCTAACAGGCTTGCGGAACTTGCCAGAATTTGTGAGCCTTTCCCTAATTTATACCCTTTTGTTTCCTGGAGAGACATTAAATTTAAAACACAGTTTCCTAACTAAAGGGAACAGGAATGGCTTTGTGTCAGAGGTGGAGGTCTGTCCCTTTCCCCCATGGTGAAGTGGGACACCTAGTTGATTCATACCTTGCCTGTAAGTTGTTATAATTTTATACATACTGTGTATACATATACATATACTCCCTTTCTGCTTCTTCATAGACTTTCTTTCAAGCAGAAAGTAAATTCGGTAATATTTGAGCTGACATAGAATTTTTTTACTCCTGAAGTCTAAAATTAGAGAAAATAGCTGACCCATTCCCAGTCCTTCCAGTTTGGTGGCCTCGTTTGAACGAGTGGTTCTCCGTGCCAGTCCTTTGACAAGTTGATGACATCCTTGCGTTATCAGTGAAGAAATCAAAATACTGTGGTAAACAGGCAGAGCTTTAACTCCACGGTTAGCAGCAGTCCCCTTGTAGCAGATAGCAGGGACAGTAATTAGCAGTGGCATCATTTTGAGTGTGGAGCATTTGGAGAGTGATATCTGGGGGAGGCAGCGGCTCCTGCTGAGTCTGCAGCCTCTTGCTTTGGGAAGGAGAAATACTGTTCCTGCTGTGATCCTGGACTGGCAGCTAGCGGGGTCTGTGGGTCCACAGCAGAACCTTCTGGGGACCTCAGTATTTCTCTGCCTTCTCTGACAAATGGACACTTCGACTTCTGCTGTTGTTGACTTCAGTCCTTTAGCAATGTTAAGCATTTGGCTTAAGAAATGCTAATAATAAAACAAGCCCTAATATTGTCCATTGGCTAAAATCTTGAATGAGATATATACTTACACCATGGTGGTCAAACCTCTAATTCACAGCACTCTCAATCTATTACATAGCGATTGTTTCCTTACTTATAAGTATGAACGCAAAGATTGTCCAAAATGAAGCAGTGCTCCCCCCTCAAATGGTGATGAAGTAACAGCCCAGTAAGTTTCACGAGGGCAGAGAAGCTGAAAACGAAGACAATTTAAAACATTCTGAACTTCTTTTGCTACTATGAAAAAGCATTTAAAACATTCTGAACTTCTTTTGCTACTATGAAAAAGCAGAGGCCAACAAGCAGGGGCCTCTGAATGCAGAAGCTGATAAAACATTAATTCTCCATAAAAACAATTCAAAGTCTGGTTTCAGTTGTTGCAAGATTGGTTTGGAATCCATGCTATGGAAAATGAGTAAATGCAGGTTTTTTTACACCTGTCTTTTAATATTTTAGGATTCAGATTTAGAGTTTTTATATAGCTGTGAGATTAGAAAGACTAGTTTTTATTATTAACAAAAGTAATTTTTGCATCATAGTCTTACTTGAGAAAATGTGGGCTTTTAGAAGCCCGGTAGTATCAACCTTGGGATCATGTCTCAAGAATTGGTTAACGTAGCCATGGCTATGCTGTTCCCTTGAACAAAAAACAGTGTGGAAGTTCCTAGAAGGCTAATACTCACTAGCAGTAATGCAATTTCAAACGTACATTTATGTTATGCAAGCCAGTCTGTGTCAACTTGTCTAACGTTACCCTGGAAAGGAAATCCATTTGCTAACTGCCTCTAAGTCTGTGAGAGGACAGGATCACAATGAGGTTTCTTGCCGCCTTTACAACAAAATGCACCTGCCACCCTCCCGGAGCTGTAGGTCCACCAAACACACATTTCGGTGTGCAGACACTGCTGGAGGACACCTGCTTCCCACTGCACACCTCTGCTTCATCCCATTATTTTTGCATTCAGCTTCTTCACTGCACCCTCACCTCTTCTGCCTTGTTTCTGGGGGAGACACATCACAGATTCCCCTGTTTGTCCTGAAGAGCCTCCCATGAGGTCCTAACCAAAAATCCACCACAACACCCTCATGCACAAGAAGGGAAAGGAGGAGAGGTAGTTGAGGTATCCAAGTCTGTGCTCCCCACTGGTGTTCCTTCATTCTCTGCATTGGATAAAGAAAAGGGTTCCTGGTGGCCACAGCTAGCAACTGCTGTTGGTCCTGGGATCTGCCTGGTGTCAGTGCTTCTTCTCTGAGTCACTACAAATGGCCTGTTCCTACTGCTGTGTATAAAATCAGGAATAATTTTATCTGTGTGAAACTAGCCAAGCCAAGTCCCATCCTAGAACAGGGAAGAGGGATGCTCTTTAGAGGTTGCTATTTTTTATTACCAGTTGGTCACCAAGTAGGTCTCCTATGGCAAAACCCTGTTTCTGGATACAGAAGATATTCCCTTTCCCAAGTCAAATTATGTTCCAGTTAATGCATTAATGGATCTCAAGGAATGGTTTTGCAACAGTAACACTTTCTGGCATAGCACATATTCTGTGCACATTAGTCACTACAGTGACATGTTTTAAATGAGGTCGTAAAAGCTAAACAAGCTATAAAATCAGATTCTTAATTTAGGGTCCAGATAGCTGCAGTGAATTTCCAGCACCTAGGCGTGCTTTGCTCTGAATTAGATACTGCTAGGCAAAGTGCTGTGGAAGATTAAGGCTTCACCATCTGTAATGCAGTTAAAATACCAGTGTTATTCGCACTGAAGCTATAGTGTGTTTTTGCCAGCTACTGCATGATTTCAGAGTATACATGTTAGCAGGTTATTAAGCATGAGTCATCTTATCTAATCTTGCCAGTCTGAATGAATGACTTATATAATCTTTAAAATGTGATTTAGCAAACAAGAGCAGTCTGTCAGCCAGCATGCTGGCTGACTGAGCTGACAAGGTCCCTCTTCAGGAAACCAGGCAGATAATGATGGATTTGCTGTGCTTCTACAGGCTGAGTCCCTCCCTGCCAAAGTGCCACCATCAACTTCCGCTGCAGTTGGTGAACACATTGCTTCTGAATAACTGATGTCTTTGCATTTTCAGCTCTGCACAAATGATCTAGACTGTGGCGATTGACCCAGTCTCACTTATCTGTGCAGAAAATGGTTCTTCTGCCAAAATGGGCTTTCTGTCTTCCCAAGATACCTCCCTGGTCGTGCAGCAACTGAGCAGCTCCATGATTTCCCATGGGTTTGCGCAACTCCAGCTTCTGACTACAGCCCTGACTATAGCTCTCCCTCCTTTCCCCTTCCTCCTCTTTGCCTTCTGTGAGTATGCTGTTACTCCTCCCATCTTTTGGTGTTTCCTCTGTGGTGGGGTGCATTGTACGTCCATATCTTTGAATACACCAGTCAGCAGAAGTGTGGAAGCACTGAGGGTTTTGACCCCTGTCAAGTTTGACAGTGTATCTTTAAAAGGCTTAAAACAAACAACCAAATATAACAAACAACTTTGAGATGTTTAAAAACTGTATGTTTGAAAAGGGGAGGTGAGGTCCTGCTGCATTTATTATGCTGCACAGAGACAGTGGTCATGCAAGGAGCTTTGTCTTGCAAGTTGTGCTGGGAGATCTGTGCATTGCTGGGGTTTTATGTGGGCAATAATAGAAGCTGGATTTTGAGTTGTTGTAGCAGTTGTTCTCTCTGCATGCACCCTGGCTTGACGTACTGCAAAAACAAGCTTGAATCCTACACCACTTTTACTCTGTTTCCAAATGATGTGCTTCTTCTTGTTTGTTCATTACCTAGTACTTCCCTCCATGTCATGCTGAATTTCAAAGAGGTCGGAAAAACACCTAGACATTTGCAATGCAGTGTATCTAGAAATTCCCATGCTGGCTCCATTCTTGATCCCACCAGTGTGACGCAGTGCCTGCGTAGGGAGGAAAAGACCCATGGCGAGCCTCCTGGAGAGAACTGTAGGCAGTACTTGTCCATTCTGGTTCCATTTTTTGCTTGCACACCCTTTGCCTGGTGAATGAGAGCGGGTGGGAGAGAGGGATACACAGGCTGCAAAACCGCTGCGAAACAGCCTCCTCACCTCCCTCAGCACAGAGCGAGCGGGGTTATCTGCAGCTAGCTGGCAGGTGACGTTGAAGAGCAAGCGAGCAGGCAGGTAGTGATTCGTGTTGATTTTAGGGAAGGCATCCTCCAGGGGCAGTTAGCCACCATGTAGCTGTCTTCTCGAGCCATGACGCAGGTCACTTCACATATAAGAATGCTTGTCTAGAAGAGGACAGGGAACAAAATGAGGTGTAACTCTGAGATATGTTACAATTCCTTGTTCTTCTTTGTTTACTGAAAGAATGGTTAATCTTCAAATTTACTTTATTTTTTCCTTCTTTTCTATTCACTTAAATTGATTAAACATCTCCTGCATCATGTTTCATTGTCTTTTTCATAGCATTAAAAGAAAGGCAGATCAGAAACACCTGCAAGGTCTCCTAGAAAGTCCAAGTGCTGAAGTCTTGAGAAGTTGAGAGCTTGCAATCTTGTGTGGGATGAGACCTTGCCTGGAGAGTGTCTGTAACATGTGGACAGGAGGCACTTTCTGGCAGGAAAAGATGAACATACAACAGGTTTTGTATTTTTATATTTGACCTGAAATATTTTAGGATTCATGGCCTTGGCCCCAGAGGTCCATGCCTTGTGCTGCAAATTTCTAGATAGTTCTGGTGAAAATGTCAAGTGTTTGTCTTGAATAGAACCTTCATTAAGATCTGGGCAAACAGACAATATGGTAAAAAAGCAAAAGGTTAACTCAGACCTAAAGTAACATTATGACTTAAACCTTGCAAGTCCCTTAAGTTTCTCTTAAGCCTTTGGACAATTGATGACTGTCAGGATAGCACAGTGAAGGCTGAACTTGTTTCTTTTTTTCCGTATATTGAAAACTAAAGTTTCTGGCCTTAATTTTGATGACTCTCAAAGTCAGTTGAAAAGGAGATATCATTGTCCTGGGTCTGGCGGGGATAGGGTTAATTCTCCCCAGGCCCTAGCAGGGACACAGGTATTCCATCCCATGTGAGCCATGCCCAAGGGGCAGCCTGAGCTGCCGGGGAAGGGGAGGGACAGGAAGTCCCCGAAAAGGAGGAGAGCGGTCGGGGGGCGCCTCGGGTGCGGTCGGCGAGTGGCGGTACCGTAATCGCGGTTGTATATTCCTCTGTTTCTGTTATTGTTGTTGTTGTATCTTGCTCCCTTTTGCTGTTCTGTTAAATTGCCTTTGTCTCAACCCACGAGTTTTGTCTATTTCTCCCGATTTTCCCCTCCCGGCCGGGGTGGCGGTGGGGACTCGGGTCT
>JAHREE010000152.1:5142509-5214541 GCA_033628505.1 Tringa tobata | reverse complement strand
AGCGCGGACTCGGCATCTCAGGTTTCTTTTCCCTCAGCCGGTCTTTCGCTTCCCGGTCGCTGCAACCAGGGCTTTTCCGAGCTCGCTGTCCGGTGGAGAACAAGGATTGGGGGTCCCTGTTCGGGCGCCACTTGCGAGGAGCGAGGGAAGCAAGCGGTCGACTCAGTATGAGTGGTAAAGCAAGCTTCAACTTTATTACGGTGCAATCACACTTTTATACTGTTACAGCTAATTATGTCTGCTAGTTACTTGTTTATTTGCTAAATTCTAAGGATTACATTATCATACTCCTCCTACTTGCAGTTTGAGGCACAGGGTTCCTCCTTGTTCTCGGACCAGGTGTTTTTCCCTCAGTCATTTATTTCTTATCTTCAAGGACAGGACGTCCTTGCCAGCCTCGCAGAACTTCTTTGTCAGGATGTTTTGCCATGTCTCTGAGGCCTACTCTGGCTAACTCAGGACAACTGAGCCTCACATAAGTTTTCCAGTGAACTGTGCCCAGATCCTGCAACCATTCTGCAACAGCAGGGAACTTAAATTCTGCTTTATCCCTTACGGAGTGTTGCTTAATTTTAAAATAATATGTGAAGACTTGCTCTTCACCCCATTAGAACTGGTTATATGTTTATAAGGACTTTACAGGACTAAGGCCTTAAATGATAAGTTATGATTAAAGGCTGTGATCCAACCAGCAAGAAGTATTACTTTCAGTTTTAGCTTACGTCATGTATCTTTACATTAGTATCAGACAGAGCTGATAATTTCCATACATGTTAATCTCATAGGTCATGAAAGTTGGAGTGAGATTCTCCCATGATCATACTTGTTAGCTTAGGCCAGTTTAAGACACATTATACTTTTGGACTAATTTCTCTTTCAAACATTCCTTTTTTTTTTTCCTCTTTTACTCTCTTTAATTAAACCATGGCAACTGAATGTATAAGCACAGACTTTACAAAAGTATTTGTGTGTCTTGAAAGTGAAGTGGCATCCCAATGAAGATTAAGGGAGGTTAGGCACTGATTTCTGTTGATTCAGGTCTCCATCTAAGCATTGTGGAATATACTGAATTATTTTTGTTAAACTTCGGCCCTAATTAGTGGACATTCATCTGTGAATTTTCAGATTGCTCTTTACCACTTTATTAGCAAAGCCTTCAAGAATGTATGCACGTATTATTTAGTCCTTTTTTTCTTGTGGAAAAAATAAGAGGACCTACTTCTGATAGGAGAGAGATTTTTGCAGTGGTGGAAAGCAGGGAATTTCTCCAATTTCTACTTCCCAAACAGCCCCTTTTATCTTTTCCTTTTGCTAGTAATTGGTCTGTTTTTATGTCCAAGAACCAGCGAGGGCAACATAGGTCACATCAGTGAAGATGCAAGATGAGTAAAAAGCATGGTGCTTTAGGTTGCGGTACATGTAGCCTAGAGAAATTAGTGACACTTGGATGTCTGAAACGATTAGTGGAAAAGATTTGGTGTTACTGCAGGATATGGAGGAAGACTGTGGCTCAGAGGAGGATAGAGTTTGTTGTGCAGGAAGGCAAATTTTGATCCTCAGAGAGGTAGGACTTACTTTGTAAGCAGAACTGCTGAAGTATTTATGAAGAATCCTCACTTTTCACCTGAAGACTGAGGGTGAACATCTGCTTTGAATGAACAAGACTGCAGCAAGAGGTCTTTGGTCCAACACTATAAATAAAGGAGCAAAGAGTTCCATGAGGATATACTAAAAAGATGTCAAATCCGTATGTACAAAATGGGCAGAATGTAGAGTAGTGAGTAGCAATGCAAAATAAAAAATCCTATAAATGAAGCGACTAGGGTTGTTGCTTCTGTCAGAGATGTGGCACATCATATTCTGTGGGTACCATCACAGTGCCATCATGGATATCCATCACTGAGCTCCCCGGACTGCTGGGTGGTGGTGTACAGGTTTTTTGCAGAGTTTGGAAGGGAAACAGGTTGTCCATAAGCATCGCTGCTTTCTTAGTCAGTGTGCCACACACCGTCCCTTTGCCATGGTTATGGAACGGTATCAGTGGTTGAATGTGTGCCGTGGTGGCAGTGCCCTGGGCAGTACTTAGCCTTCCTGACTCTGATGTCTCCACTCTGAGCTCCTCCCCTTTCTTTTCTTTTCTGTAGCTGGTGTGTCAGGATCCTAGATCGGAGCCTGGTGACCACCTTAACTCGGTGACGTGGGCAAAGATCTAGTTCTGGTCCTGTGCTCTCACCATGGGAAGGCGTGAGCAGGGATTGCAGCCTTCCACGATCGGCACCTAACATGAGTTGACTCTTGCTCTGCTCCCTGTGTGGACACGTCTGTTGGTTCCAGGTGTTCATATAATGTCCCAGGTGTTCATATAATGTCTCCATCTGAACACGACCATTATAAAATGCAGTGCATCTGGGGGCTGTGTGATGTTTGATGTGTGATCTAGACCTTTTAGGGGGAATATTTAAGTATTTTGCTGCAATCAAAAGAACCAGGACCTTTCCCTTTCCCCCCTCTCTCTTTGTGCAATTGTGTGGGTTTAAATAAAGTGGGAGCTGACATGCTCGTGTGAGTCGTGAAGACTTATGGATTAGGAGCTGTTAGATGAGCATCAAAATGTTAGAAAACTTAGAGGAGAAGGAAGTCCCCCACACTTCATGGATTGCCGGCCTTGAAGAGGTTTATCTTAAACTCTTAAATCACTGTTTACACTGCAAGGAAAAAAAAGCATCAGCTAGCACATTCCAAAGAAGTGCAAACAAGAAAAAATAATGACTTTTTTTAGAGGTATATAAAACATCAGTCATACATACAGAAAGGCCAAATTAATCCCTGCTGTAATTCTTCCAAGTCCAGTGGAACTGTGCCAAGAATGAATGTAACAGAAGGCAAATAGTCATGTCAAAAGAAAGTTATGAAAACTTTACTTAAGCTTTTCTAAGAACACTCAAATAATTGCTGATTGGTTTCTGTATTTGTAATTTACATACAAAAATTGATGACTTTTGGCTAAAGTGACTGCTGAAGCCTGCCTTCAGGGACATTGGCTGCTGCATGTGCCAAGCAAATTATTAAACATATGTAGGGGTGAGAGAACTCTTCCTCTTTTGTTGGATTAAAGAGGTCAGAGTCCACTGGTGACTCTTTAGGTCCCGTAATTGATATCCATTTTTGTTCTAGTAACTGAACTAAAACCAATAAATGCTGAGATACATAATTACAAAAAGCATAATACTTTTTTTTTTTAAAGTGGCAAGGACCTGGCTTATTTAGAAGAGTAAAATTAGATCATTATAGTTTTAATCATCAGAAAGAGGGAGCATTCTGCACTTCCACTACCTTCTGATCTTGCAGTATGGATTTGCCAGCCCACTCTTGCCCTTAATTATCTGTGTCCGAACGCTGTTAAATTATAAACTAATGTTTTGGGGGCCTTATTCTAGATTTGCTGCTAATGAGGCTGATATTACTTATCTTTACAATATTGTAAGGGAGTTCTGTTTAAAAGCAGGACAGTATCATAAAAAGGACAAATTCAGCCTTAGCAAAGTAGTCATCTGTTTGCTTTTATCATCTGGGTAAACAGCAGGACAATTAAATAAATAAAAAAATCATAGTCCTAATAATTCTAATACAAGAGTATGTTTTATGAAGGTATTCCTACAAGAAGCATTTATCAAGTTATTAATTCTTGCAGGAAGAACACTGAAATGAAGACTCATTAAGTATTACAACATCTTTAGATTTTTACTGCAGTTAAGAAATGTATTTATCATAATTTCAGGATTCAATATGTATTTTTCTGGTGGAAATTCCTTCCAGACACAGGAGGCTCATGCCAGCCTCTTTGCAACCTTGAAGACCAGCAGTGGACTTGTCATGTAAGGATGATCTTCTTCCTGTCCTAAATATCAAAGTATAATATCAGTATTTATCAAAGCAGCTATGCATACAAGAGATGAGGTTGCTGCTCTTCTTGATGTCAGGGCCTGTTTCCCCTGTTCAGGATGGACCTCCTCCAAGTGGAACTACCTGCATCACACAAAGCCATCCTCTGGCAGCAGCATTACTGGATACATACATACACATTTTGGAGGAAATTGTTCATGAGTATTCATTTTGAAAGTAGGTTGGTGTGGAAGATATTTAGGGATGAGCTTTGTGTTGTATTCATGCAATAAAAGCTGCAAAGGCCTATTGATCCTCTGTAACAGGTGAGAAATGGTAGTTTCCATGCAGCCTGTGGAAGCTGCTTGCTTGGAGGTAAGAGGGAGTTGAATCCATACAGTCATAAAATTGTATTGCAGCCAGGCCTGAGCAGTTCTTATGGATTAAGTCTGTAAAGCCTGCCAAGTTCGACTGCCAAACAGTCAGGAATATTCTCTGGGGTTCTGAATGGAGGAACTGCACCACTAAGAATTATTGACACTTCATTTAAATATTTATTTGTAGTTCAAAGTACTGTACCACAAATGGCATTAAGTAAGGTGGTGTGACATATCAGAAGAGGGGTGAGGGGTCTGGAGAGTAAGTCTTATGAGGAGAGGCTGAGGGAGCTGGGGTTGATCAATCTGAAGAAGAGGAGGCTGAGGGGAGACCTTATCGTGCTCTATAACTACCTGAAGGGGGGATGTAGAGAGGCAGGGGTTGGTCTTGTCTCCCAGGTCACAGGAGATAGGACAAGGGGAAATGGCCTCAAGTTGCACCAGGGTAGGTTTAGATTGGATATTAGGAAATATTTCTTCACCGAAAGGGTTATTGGGCATTGGAATAGACTGCCCAGGGAAGTGGTTGAGGCACCATCCCTGGAGGTGTTCAAAAGACGGGTTGACATGATCCTTAGGAATATGGTTTAGTGATTTTTATTGCCTTTTTTTTATTTTTTCTACCAGAGTTAGGTTGATGGTTGGACTAGATGATCTTTAAGGTCCCTTCCAATCTAGACAATTCTATGATTCTATGATTCTCAGAGAAACTGGCCACTTCAATGTATGGTTGTGTTCTGGAGCATCACTGCTCATTTCAGGCTTAGAAATATACCCTCTCCCCCATTACCCCAACATGAAGGGCAGAAAAAGCAAAAAATATGAAGCACAAGTGAGGAGTAGAAAAAATCTTTGCAACGTGATCGAGGTGGTATGCTCTCCCTTTCACTAAAGGTGTCTTAAACAGACTACTGTTCTGTACAAAGTGCTATGTTCTGTGATACTGGTATATAAAGGAAGAAAACAAGGCCTTTGCTGGTTCCAGCTATCTTGAAAATATATGGAAACAGCAAAGGAAACTGGACAAGTCTGTACTGGACATCACTTTATTTGTAGGAAATAGAAAATTATTTAACATTGTGGTTTTGATCAGAGATCTGTTTTGTTTGTGTGGTCTTTGCAATTGCTCTGTTTAATTTTTGAGCTATTTTCATCTTATGATTTGTAAGTAAGAAAAGAGAGGCAAGGCAGTATCGGCTTGGGGTCTGCAGAGGAGATGCAGCTAAGGGATACACTGACCCTGAAGAGGCCTCATGTGTGCACTTCCCTTTTGCACTTTGGATAGGGTGCTGAAATGGGAGGGGAATACAGAACTTGGTGTTTTAGGTCAGGATGCTTTCTGAGAGTGTTTTTCCACTTCGGATGAGGCTGGTACTTCAGTAAATATATCTACCTAAGAACCACTTTACATATGTGTTCAAGGTCTAAGCTGTTGACAGCAGCTGCTTCTTGGAAAGAACCATTTTCACCTGTCTCCGTGATGGGAGCACACCATTTTTGCTTAAGCTGTTCTGTGAAGCCAGCACACAGTGACTTCTCATTTCTCCCATTTTCCTCATACCTAAATTATTTCCCTCTTAATGAGTTTTGTTCTGTCATGTTGTCTTTTTTTCTGTGCTTGCAGTGAACCTAGAACCTGCATTTATTTTCTGTCTATCTAAGCAAGATAAGAATTTTGAATACAGAAATTCTTGGTTGAGTTTTTCCAGAAAAGAAAACAGAAGCATGGCAGTAGATATTTTATCATGGCTGGCGGAGCACAGAGCAGTGCTTGCTGAAACATCCACATCCTGGAAGCACTGAAACATGCTGAAATCCATCTTTCTTTGATAAAGTATCCTTTATGAAGCATATGACCATGCTGTTTGCAGGAAGTGTTGAACCAGGCTATTAAATCAGAGCCTCAAGAGAGAGCAAGAATCGGAAATGCCTGCTTTCCCTGATGGATCTTTCTGGGCGCTCTGCAGACTGGTCACACAAAAGCTGTATTCGACACTGGTTGTTCTGCACAGTTGGAATGTGGCTAGTGACCTCTGTGGGATGGATGGGTAGAGCTGTATTTCCCTTTCCCACTGGCGAAGGGAAATGAGTCCGCATTTGTCTGGAGATGAGCAATGCTGCTCTGCAAAAATGGCAGGGTGCTACTGGTCACAGGAATATTGTGTTAGAGGCAGCAGTTCCCAGGTCCTGGCTGCCACCAAATCCTGCTCCTGGTGGGAGCTGTGAACAGGACTTCCCACGTGCATGTCGTGTAAAAAGTGCTGCTGAAGACCTTGCAGAGTTTGATGCTTTATGTTTTATGTTTTGTGCTTAATTATACATTGACCATTAAGTACATTGGCTGCATCTTACTTCTAACATATACTTGTCACTCCCATTAACTTTAATTAAACAGGAAGTGCATACACACACACAGAGAAATACTTTATGTATTCCTCTTGGTTAAACTCAGGATATCTTCAGACTGGTGGCAACACTGTGGTCTGGTGTTGCTTTTCATTAATTGTGTCTTCATGATGAAAACATCACTTGAAACCATATGACTATGGATTAATAATACTTAATCATTTGCTGATTTGTCCTTGGGGGAAAAAAAAAAAAAAAGAAAAAAGCTGGCCTTCTGTTTTGTTCAGATAAGGAAAAAATTGGTTTTGAGCTATTCTGGCCCAGGTCACATCATCCCAGTGCAAGAGCCGAATGTGCATTGTTACTGAATTATTTCAAGCGGGACATACCTGTACCCAAAGATCAAGCCTGTGAAAGATAAGGATGTTCATCTCTGATCTTTGAATAGCTTGCTTCACTTTTCTGTTTACACTTGCCTCTCTCTTGCCTAATCTCTGCTTTACCACTGTGGCTGGTCAGGGATAGCAGTGTGAATGAGTCACAGAAGCATGGGTGTTTTTGTATGGGAATAATTTAATTTTGCCCACAACTTCAAGCACTCTCCTGATTGTACTGAGCTCTGTCCTTCAGTCATGTGGATGTGCCAGGTTACAGGGATTTTTTTCTGTCATTGACTATTGGGAAATGGAGTGCTGCAGTTTTTTGAGACTTGCTCCTTCTTACTGACGGTACAGCCAAGAAAACAAATTAACAGACAGGAAAACAGCGCAGCACTCATGCCTGTATGCTGATGTATCCTTTGCTTTTTGCTCACAGATTTACTTTTTTTTCTCTCTCTCTGTAAAGAAGTGTCTTTTTGCTTCTTTTTCCTCTCCCCTGATTACAGATAGCCCTCAGAAAACATAGTTTGACAAATAACTTGTCCCATTTACCATTCACTTTTACAGTTATTAAATACATCAGCCTGTTTATTGTGCTAGTGCATAATAAAATAATAGTCCATAAATATATGTATAACACATGCATAATTATATCCATTAAACTGTACCCAATGTCAGCTCTTACATGAATTAATTGATGCCAGTTTTGGTATGAACTCACTCAGCAGCAGGGGAACTGGTTGTTCCTATCCTGTATAAAAGAACAAATTATTTTTATGGAAACAACAATACAATCCTGACAAGAAAATTTTGACAACGTAATTACAGAAGAGAAATAATAACAATATTCTGAGCAGCAAAGAGGTGTGTATGTGTGCGTATGCTCTCTGTGTGCGTACACAGAAAATATTTGAAACTCCTCAATTTATTTAAAGAGACTTTACTGAAGTAGGGCTCCAAAATGTGATTAAGCATCTATTCAATTAAGCTATGATGAAGTAAGTTTAAACTTGTATCCAAGGACAGAAATAAACAAGTTGTGCGTGGTTCCTGATGCATGTGTGTTCCTTATCTCTTCGTCTCCTCTCTGTGCAGAATTTCCAGCTGCTCCTGTGCCTCTTGGGACTCCTTGTCCTGGCAAATGCCTGGACGTGAACAACATGTGTGCACTTTGGTCAGTCAGGGTATGTGAGCAGCTGCCTTAGCAGAGTATCTAACGCCAGAGGTCTGCGGCCTTTCCCCAGGCTGGGGTGTATTCATCTCTCTGCCCTCTGCCCAGCTGCTGAGTCTCCCCCAACCTTGTAGGACCTTTACGTCTTTGAGCTCCCACACCTAATATGGTAAGAGTTGTGTTTGCAAAGGCTAAAGTGAAGTTCAAAGTTGTCATTTTTTCTGGAGTGCAAGGAGGAGAGGACTCCCAGCACAGCCTCAAAACAGAAAAGCGGGCTAAAAAACCCACCTTAGGAGCTGTTTCACTTTAAGTGTTGCACTTCATCCTCTCTAGAGAATTGTATAAAGAGCAGGTCCTTAAATTCTGCTCTCTGACCCAATGAAGACAATAGAAATATGTGCGTTAAAAGTGTGCATTGAAACTAGTTAGGCAAGGCTGTAAATTGGGAGCTCTTCATAGAATGCATGCCCTTCATAGCTTGCTTCACTCACACTGGAGAATACGCAGTGAGGAAAGGTGAAAGCAAGCTGGTCTGGTTGGGCAAAGTCACCAACAGAGAATTTGAGAAATAAAGCTGCAAGCTCAGTAAGAACGCGATTTAAGTACTTTGCTAAATTAAAGATGAGGGTGGAAGAAAAGGCATTGAAACGCAGTTTTTTGGGATGCACGTGCTGCAATCTGTGTTATCAGAAGTCAATGGCACAAGTTCCCGACACATGTTACCTATTACACCTGCAGTAGATAGTTCAGCCAGAACAGAAAAGGGTACCTTTTGATTCACTACCAATGGCAGTTTAATAAAATAGAGGGAGAAATGTCTGCAGTCTCTAATAAGCCATATATCAACTAAGCGCTGTCAGCCTGTGTAGAGAGCTCCACAGCATGATTTATTATGTTAATTACAGTCATGTGGGCCTCATGCTCTTAAGTCTGAAACGGCTCAGATTCTCAGCTTGATTTAAGAATATGCTTTGGCCAAGACTTAAAGTGCAGCTTATTATGATTAATGTAATAAAATATTTACTACATACTCTTTTCTTTGTTTCACTGCTTGTTGCCCCAGTTACACTGCCTCATTCTGAAACAGTTATATAAATTAGATTTCAGATTATGAGGATACTCATCTGTTTTTAATTTCTTTCTTCAGTGTTGTTCTTTTTTCCACATCTCTTTGTTGTAATTCTCCCTTCTCTCCCCTTTGTCTTTATTTTACTCCCATATTTCCCAACTCTCCTTCTCCGTTGCTGACTGGAGTGAATCAAAAGCAGGCCATAGCCCTGGCTCATCCCTTCAAGATCTCTTGCATTGCTTTCTCAACTACACTTGTGAAACTTAGTTTTTAAATGCAATGACATTTAAACCGGTGTAGGCTGTAGCTGAGAACACACTAAGCATCTGGTGATATAGGGTGGCATGTAAAGAGACTACTAAATGGTAAGGAGACACATGTTTGTGTCCTGTTTCTCATGCTTCTTCCATAGGGCTTGCAATTGCAGAGAGGCACAAAATTCCACAGTGCCAAATTTTCCAAAATGCCATATGAATTTGTACATGTGATTTTATGCAAACCAGCCCACTAGTTAAATCGCTGGCTGAGAAATTGGTGCTTGCAAGATCATAGAACCATAGGTTTAGGCTGGAGGCGACCTTAAAGATCATGGAGTTCCAACCCCCCTGCCATGGGCAGGGACACCTCCCACTAGAGCAGGTTGCTCAAGGCCCCATGGGCCAACCTGGCCCCAAGGCCAACCTGGCCTTGAACACTTCCAGGGATGGGGCATCTACAGCTTCTCTGGGCAACCTGTTCCAGTGCCTCACCACTGGAAAAATGTCTTCCTAATGTCTAATCTAAATCTACCCTCTTCCAGTTTGAAGCCACTGCCCCTCGTCGTATCGCTACCTGCCCTTGTAAAAAGTCCCTCGCCAGCTTTCTTGTTGATCTGTTTACACCTGTGAATCTGGCATTCTCTGTATGAGCACGTAAAGGTGGAAACCTTACGGAAAATGTAGCTTCTTGGGTTTTTTTATTTAATAAATGTGGTTTTGCCATAAGAATTTATATTTTTTTCCCCTAATGCTTTGTTAATTTTTAAATGATAAGCTTAATTTAACAAAGGATGTGTTTCTTAGATCTTTACAGTTTTTTTGCTCCTCATTTTGATTTTTTCTATTTGTTTTTTCTCTTAGCAACTTTTGAATTGAGTAATCTTATTCAATTGTGCCCCTCTTCCACCTTCTAATCATTATTTCTACAGATGTATATATACTTAAATATAGGGACCCCCATCCAGAATGCACTTAAAATATGCTTTGTTGAACTGGAAGCTTATTTGGGAGGCAGATACTCTGCTGAGGATGTATGTGTAACAGTTTCTGGACTGCTGCCACACCAGCCAAGTCCTCTTAGAAAATGAGTGCATCACTTCTGCTGTGCATCACCCAGCTTGCAGTTCTCAGGATAGATTAGACCGACTCCTTTAATTCCCTCTGCCACAGATCATGAAGTAAATAACATGCTTTGAAATGTCAACATTTCATTGTGTTGCTAAAAAGTCCTGGCTTTAAAAGAATTCTGTTTTCTAGAGCTAAATATTTATCCTGAAGAAAAACATTGGCAAAAAATGTGTCTTGTCTTTAGCCTTAAACTGAAATCAGTATTTTGAGTTTTCTAAGTGGAGGTAGCTGTAAATTGGTTGGAAATTACTAGAATTATGGCTGAATACAAGGATGCATGCTCAACATTAAGCTGACATTTGCTTCACATTCTGAGTAGTGTTTTGCTACTTGTCAACTCCAGCAGCACTCCAGTTTCACCAATCTACCTGATTTTTTTTAACCTGAGCTCTGAAAGAGGAGCAATTATGTGCTAAAAGTGAACATAACTGAAGCAAGTTTAGATAGCTATGTTGAAAGGAAAAGGGCTTTCACATTTTTTCTAAAGTTTTCTAAAGTTTTTTAGGTTTGCGGTATAGAACACTACAAACATGGCTTCTATATCCTTCACCTGTATGAAAAGTTGGGTTCCTGAACCTCAGCCAGCTATATAAGAGTCCAAAGAATTTGTTTTTCTAAACCTCCTGTAAAGGTAATAGCTAGTATGGAAATAAGAGAGGGATAAGGCAGGGCAGGTAGACTTTGGAGCTGGTTCCAGGCTTATAATCCAAGTGATTGCCTTGGAGCAGGGCAACAAAAATGGCAGGTCCAGTCCAGCTGTGAGCTGAGAGCATTTTTCCTGGACATCACCTAAGTACGACATACATGGGTTTCTCCAGTGGTCTTGCAAAATATCTTCCTTTTCAGCTGCTCTCCGTGCTGTGCCCCAGGAAGCAGCAGCAGCGTCCTGCCGTGGAGTGCTGTGGGGTTGGTCAAGCCTGAGAGAGCTGGAGTTGGAAGTGCCAGATGGAGGTGGGATCTGGGTAAACGTGAATCGGGTAGCCCCACTGTTGGGATACGGAGGAAATGCATCCCATTTTGCATTGCAGCAGTTCACACCAGTGCATCACAGAACAGCTTCCCAAGCAGGTAGGAAGCTCATACTCCAAAAATAGCACTGTAAGTGTTCAGTGGAAGAAGTGAAATGTGAGGTAAAACCGGCAACTCTTCTCTTTTCCACTAGCCCTGCCAAAACCAAAACCAGACAGCTAGATGAAGCGGAGGTCATACTGGAAGAAATTAAAACATTTTTGATTTAGAAAATGCATTTTTAGAACCTTTGTGTTGAAATAGCTCAGATGTCACGTACGGCCAGGTAGAAAGGGAGCCTTGTATGAATCAAAGTCCTTACAGTACTGCTGCTTTGTGCTGTTCATTAGTGATTACTAGTATCCACTGCGTGAAATGTTGATCCAGTCAGTCATAGAAGGACATAAATTCTTAATCCTTTGCCACAGATACAAATTTCCTGTCATCTGAGGATCATGCAGTAGTCCCATAATACTGATGTGAATTTTATTGTTGACTTTGCCAGCAGCCAAATTGCACCTCGTATCTTTTCAGGTTGTTGGGGTGAGGAAGTAATGACAGTGAATGCAAACTGAAAACCAGCTCTAGTGTCTGAGTGAGCACCCATTTGTCATACCATTCTGTACCTTGCAAAAAATGTACAGCTGACTAAAGTTTATTTTAGTGACTTTTACTTAATGGAGATACCAATGTATAAATATTCCCGTGATAATTTGCTTGGAATTGCTGTCCTTTTTTCTTTGACATATCTAAAGCTTTTTAATTTTAGAATCATAAAATATTTCACTGATAATTTTGTTGGGAGAAGGTTAACTGAATACAAACATAATTTTTTTTTGTCCAGAAAACATATCTTTCGTAAGTGGATTTTAATTAATACATTTCTATCATAAAATCTACAGATTTTACATGCTAATGAAAGCCTTTTCTGAAAATGTTAGACTACATAGAGTTCGAATTAATGTAGTGGAAGTAGGGAACTTTGATTGTTAAACAGAATTTAGTAGCAACATCAGATGGGTAGGGCAGAAAGTCAAGAAAAGGGCAGGAGCACTTTGTTCTGCTTCAGTAATCTGCAGCTAACAAGTTAAACATTTGATCCTGCAGAGCTCAGAAGCTGTTAGATGTCAAAACCTGATGAAAGTCTCCAGGCAGTCCTAGGGTTTTCCACCCCTCTTTTGGCTCTGACTCACAAGCCTAAGCTTAAATAAGTATGAATATTATGGCACAGGAAGCACACTTTATTTGGCCTTAGGACTTCCTAAAGAAACGGTTATTGTTAGGTATGAAATAATTACATTAAAACATATGTATTTTTGACTTAAGCCTTTGACTACTGCATGTGTGTAGGAGTTGCCCCAAGGAAGTTGGTCTGTATCAGACAGTAAAAGTGCCAAAAATAGCATTCTCAAGTGTTTAGCACTCCCTCTCTCTTAATTTCAGGGTGTATCTGCAAATGCTGAGAGGCACTTCTGCCAGGGAGACCTCCTGCTCTTACCCTTCACCCTTGCCCTTCAGCGGTGAGAAGGGAGAATGGCTTTCCCTTGGTTATTCCTGTGATGCAGTGAGAACTAGCTGACAGCTTTATAAGTTTTGCATGCAGAAAGAGGGTTGATATTTGGGGTTGCCGTGGTAGGATGATGGCATTCACCCACTCCTGACAGGAGAGCTATAGCACTGCTTCCAGGAGGACACATTTCCCAGGGGGTCCCCCAATCTTTTCTTCCCATGACTTGACCATACCTCCCTTGCGACCTCTGCCCACTGCAGTTGTTGACTTGAGAATGTTGTTTGCCCGCAGATACCTTCTTGAAACAGGAGGGGAGAGGAGAAAAGAAAGGTAGGGAGCAAGCTGTGGTTTATGTTAACTCTTTCAGTGGGCTGCGTATGGCCATGGCCCATAGGTTGGATATCACTGATTTTCAGTAATTGCAGAGCCAACCTGCAAAGTGCTGGGGAGCACAGAGCAAGCTCTTAGCTCCAGTGTGGAAATACGTGGTGCTTTGTGCACAGCTATCTAGGCTTTTTCACCTGAATGAAAGCATTCTGGTGGAAGCAGGTCTGCTGCAGAAGCATTTCCCTAGTCAGAACACAAAGTGGCAGAGAAGACTTTGGCTGGTGGTGCGTTTTAATGTCCTCCTTCTGAGATCTCACTGCCTGCCTTAAGCAGAGTTTAAGACTGCTTGCAGTAATAGCTCAGGTTCATGACTCCCACTAATGTTACAAAACCTCTCTGAACATTATCAACCTGCATCTGTCTGTCGTGAAAGCGAGTGCCTTTCCCCCTGCCACACATAATTGCAGGGGTTATGTCCTTTTCAGGGACTCTGAGTGTGTGTATGTGTGCGAGCTAAAATAAAAACAACCCTGAGTTTGATAACTCCGCTGATAACATTAAGTCTTGGCTGCATTAAGATCAGATTATGAAAAGATCAGAAGGCAGCTGTTGCCCTGTGGGAGGGATCATCTCATGGTTGTGGGCTAGCCAGGGACACTTGTCTCCCACTAGGTTGTCTGTTTAATCTCTGCCAGGGCACTTTATCTCTTTGGCTACATTTAAACTGGGACATCTAAACTACTAAGCACTTTTTCAAACTCTGAGTTGGGAGTTTGCCCCAAATCCCACAGTTTTACTGGCTTTTTCTGCCACGTTCTGTTTTTTTTGAAAATGAAGCTCCAGTGTGGGATCAGATAGGAAACATGAGAGGTCCAACCATTCTGTAGAGATGCAGCCGAGGGGGCAGGACCTTGGGAAATGCATCTCCAAGTCAATTTATTTTTTGTGTTTCTGCTCCTAGTCTGTAAAACAGGGGTAACAGCACCACCAGCTCCAAAGGTTATGTTATGACAAGGAGAAGGCATTAAGGATGGCTTAACTTGGTAGATCAAAGATGACAATAATTCTTGATTCATTGGTTCAGACAGTTTTCCTAGCTGAGACAAATCAGACCATAACATGAGAGTATCAGTCTTCCTAGAGCCTAACAACAGACACCTACAGAAGACTGTAAGAAAGGTGCAAGCATAGATGACACCTCCTCATTCTCCTATCCTCCAGCAATTTGCAGCTTAGGGCTTCCTGATCAAGAGGTGTTCTCTTCTATTGCGGAGCGCTTTGTGATTTTTTTTCTGTGCTTTTACCCAGTTTTGGAACCCATGCATACTGAAGGGTTGATGATACTGTGAGCAGGGGAGACCCAAGAGCAAACAGGTTTATGTTTGCAGTTGTCAAGGAACTAATGTGGATCCCCACCTGTCTTTTCAGTAGTTTCCAGCAGCCCACAGAAAATTTAAAAAAAAAAAAAAGAAAAGTAAGCCCTGGCCAAAAGAGCTTTTGGTCTCTACTCAGCAAGATACAGCAGTGAGTGAGACCAAGTAAACATCTGGGAACTGTTACACTGGAAGCAGGACAAGAACATTCACTTTCAATACCCAGACCCAGAGATTAAGGCTTGTACTTCAGCAGTTCTCCCACCTTGTCACATCCATACCATAACATACACATTTTCAAAAATTCACTGTGGTGGCAGTTGAGATGCCTCTTAGTCTTGAAGTTCTTAATGATTGAATTCCTTCTATGTAGCTGTTCTTTATCTGTCAGTCTGGGTGGATTTGTAAGGAACAAAATGACATTACACTAGGCTGGTCTTCTCTGACAAGGTCACAAGGCCCTGTGGCCAGAGCAGAAGCAATCAATGCCAAACATCCAGACTGTGGTGAAGTCTTTGATTCTGTTTCTGCTTGTTTCCTATAAGCTGAGTAGAGATGTGTAGAATAGATGGGTTGGTTGTAAGTATTTTACAAGGGCCAATTTGCAGACTGCACCCCAAAAAAAAGTTTTGTAGTATCCTTGCCCTGTCAAAGGTTGTATGGAGAGGCCACGAGGTGCACCTGGTCTTGAACGCTGTTTCATTAGTGATACATCTTAGGGATGATTAGGGATACCATCCAGAGGGACCTGGACAAGCTTGAGAGGTGGGTCCATGCCAACCCCATGAAGTTCAACCACACCAAGTGCAATGTCCTTCATGTGGGTTGGGGCAATCCCAAGCACACATACAGGCTAGGCAGAGAACAGATTGAGAGCAGCCCCGAGGAGAAAGACTTGGGGTGCTCACAGATGAGTAGCTCAACATGAGTTGGCAATGTGCTCTCACAGTCCAGAAGGCTAACCACAGTCTGGGCTGCATCAGAAGAAGCATGGCCAGCAGGTTGAGGGAGGTGATTCTGCCCATCTACTCCGCCCTGGTGAGACCCCACCTGGAGTACTGTGTCCAACTCTGGAGTCCCCAACATAAGAAGGACTTGGACCTGTTGGAGCGTGTCCAGGAGGAGGGCCACAAAGATGATCACAGGGCTGGAGCACCTCTCCTATAAAGTCAGGGTGATAGAGTTGGGGTTGTTCAGCCTGGAGAAGAGAAGGCTCCAGGGAGACCTTATAGCTACTCCAGTACCTAAAAAGGGCCTACAGGAAAGATGCGGAGGGACTCTTGATCAGGGAGTGCAGCGATAGGATGAGGGGTAATGGTTTTAGAATGAAATAGGGGAGATTTAGATTAGATATTAGGAAGAAATTATTTGCTGTAAGGGTGCTGAGACAGTGGAAGAGGTTGCCCAGGGAAGCTGTGGGTGCTCCATCCCTGGAAGTGTTCAAGTCCAGGCTGGATGGGGCTTTGAGCAACCTGGTTTAGTGGGAGGTGTCCCTTCCCGTGGCAGGGAGGTTGGAACTCGATAATCTTTAAGGTCTTAACCCAAACCATTCTATGATTCTGTGATCCAAATGGTGTAAATTGTGCTGTGTCTGGCTCGAATGAAGTTAACTTTCTTCATAGCCACTTATACCCTGCTGTGTTTCAGATTCATGACTAAAACAGTGTTAGTGACACACCAGTGTTTTGGCTGCTGATGAGCCAGCTTGCACAGTGTCAAGGATTTCTGTTTTTTCCATGCTGTTCCCCCAGCAGCTTGGTCTAGGGTAGGCAAGAAAGTGGCAGGGGAGTCAACAGGAACAGCCTACCCAGGCTAACCAAGAGGATATTCCCTGCCCTACGACATCATCAGCCCAAACCATCCTATGATTCTATTGTCGTATTACCATGCTCAGCAATAAAAACTGAAGGGAGGGTTTTTTGGTGAGAAGTGAGCATTGTTGCAGGAATGTCTGAACGTTGATGTACTTGTGGGAGGTGGTGGGAAAAACAGCCTTTGCATCATTTGTCGGCTGTTTCTCTTTTTCCTCTTTCTTTCAGTTATTAGACTGTCTTTGTCTTCACTCACAGGTGTTCTCACTTGTTCTTTTCCTGTTCTCTTGCCCGTCCCTCTGGGGTGGGGAGTGAGCAAGTGTCTGTGAGGTGCCTAGATGCTGACCAGGGTCAACCACCACAATAATAGAGAATACAATTATGAAATTATCAGAAAACACAGTTTGGCCATGCTAAAAGCATGCCTGGATACAATTTATGTCTCCATGGATGATACGGTTTTTTTCAGCACTATGAAGTCTCCTTGGTTAAATGCAGTAAGACTTTAATGATCTGAAGAATTATGTCTCCTTCCTGAGCTATCCTGGGCTATAAAGAGCTGTCTTAGCTGTTAGGCTCAGCTGCATTGTCTGCTTTTGCTGTGGATGAAGAGTATATGCAGATGATGACATCTGATGATTTGGTTGTTCCAGACTGTCCGCTGGGTCTCACTCCCTCCCTGCTTTCATGCCCATGCTATGAGATATCCTTGGTATTTGAGCAGTCTCAAAGGAAGAGAATAATCAACTACCACTGCAGGCTGGATTCTCAGTCAAAACTGACATTGCTCTCCTGACGTGGCTGCACAAGAAGCTGACCCATTATCTTTAACGTTTTCCACCTGCCATGTGGAGTAACACACCACAGCGCTGCAGGAATGCGGTGTTTCTGGAGTACTGTTTCACTCGCGCAACTTCAGGGGATCTTTAATTCAGCATGGGTTTTATAACGTTTAGCTGCAGATACGGCAATTTCCTTTGCAGATTAAGGAAAGATGCCATAACGTAAGTGACTGACTGGGTGTCACTGCTGTGTTGTGACAGGCTATCCTCTAAGAAGTAGTGATTGATGACATGTATAAAACTGAGCCATTATATGTGCTGTTTATATTGAAACAGTACTTAAAATGTGGGCTGTCAGTCAAAGCACTGATTACTTACACAGTGCTATAATAAGTGGTGGTGGGTGCAGCGAACGAGGTACCAGAGTAAATGTTTGTTTCGGAGCTTCAGACAGAGTTGTCTCTTTATTTCTTCCCGCATCAAGCCATAATAAAAGGATCTGTTCTATGCATTACCTAACGCATGAGACTTCACTGCAGGCTGCTAGGAGCTCTTTGATACTGACATCAGTAGTAAAACCAGTTTTTGAAACAGGCTGGTGACCTTTTCTTTTTCCCCTTGAGCGCAGTTCGAGCAATCCTCAGTGTTCTGTGACATTTTTCATGGCTGCAGAAGCCTCCAAAGGCCTCAGCAGCAGACCCCTCCTTCTCTGTGCTTTGCAGAGCATTTGAGAACCTCTCATTAGGTTTCACTGAGTGGATGCCTGGCAGTGAAGACACAGGACCTGGTCCCAGAGGATATAAACTCAGCCCTGTTTCTGGCCTGCCAGCAAGTGCTGGGGCAAATCACTCCCTGTTCCTCTGTCTGCTGCTGTGGTATGGAGGTGATGGGATGAACTCTCTTCAGAGTCATTCTGTAGATGGGTGGAAGGAGAAGATGCCCAGCTGTGCGCCGATGTTTCTGCACTGCATGAAATGTTGAAGGTGGGCAAGGGAAGGAGATAGGGTCACCTTCCTGCTGCCTCCCCTGTTAACAGGCTTGCAGGGCAGAGTGGGCACCAGGAGCAAGTGTCTGAGCACTGCTGCAAAGCATGGCTTTCCTACGTGGCCTGACATGAGCTTGGCCTGAATGACAGAGAGACAGTAGGAACTTCACCTGGTCTCACACCACATTGTGGTGTGTATGTTGGGTGGGAGACACCTGTCAAGTGTTACTGTGGCATTGCTGAAAGGACATGAAATTGCATGGGTTTTGCAATGAGACAGAACAAAAAAGAACTTGCTTTTCCCCCCTCTTCTGTTTATTAAATGGAAGAGAGAAAAAAAAAAGTGTTCCATTCACAATTACAGAGAATAGTCAAATCATTGAATTTTTCCTTCTTTGCATTTACTGTTCATTTTCTACAACCAACAAGGTTTGTCACATTCCCAATGACAGTTCCACCTATGTGCTTGTCAGATGTATCCTTATACAGACGGGTAGTTTGCGTACACCAAGAAAACAGTCCTTAAATACACACATCCCTTATATGTAAAAGGATTTTCCTTTCAATGCTTATCTTATGATCAGCCTGAAAATCAGTTGTCAGTAACAGCCATTGTAGCGGTTGTCCTCACTGATTGTAATGACCTCTGAGTATAGCCTTACATAGCAACATATTTGATTTTCTGCAAAATGAAAAGAAATTGTCACAATTGTACTTCCACTGTCAAGGTACAGCTGAATTATGTAGAGAGACTGTATAATCATTTTTTTCTTCCATGTCTTCTGATGTGAACATATAAACTATTTTTTTTTATTCTTGTACATTTGTAAATTACACATTGCTCTAGTAGTTTTACCTGCCAAGTCCTTTGTTAGGATATACGGCATTATTTTGTACTGTACATTTCTGTCTACATCTATTTAGCTCTTAAAAAATGTGTCTGATTAAAGATAATTTTTACTGTCATAAATATGATGCTTTAGCTATTTTTATGTAAAAATAATTGGAACCAGTACAACCTCTGGTTTCACAAATGAAGCAATTCATAATGGGCTTATTGCTCGGATTGGGCCCTGCACACAGCACTGGGATCCACACAAAAACGTTCTGCCTTCCATTTGTTCTAAAAAGCAGATTGCCTCCAATCCCACTGTTTTCCACAATTCTCCATGCACAAAACTGTGCCCCAGTGTCATGAGGAGCTCACTTTGGTTTTGTGCCATACTCTAGTACATCATTTGTGAAACTGAAGTTGGCTTTTCAGTTGTGTGACAGGTATGTAATGATGTTTGCCAGTGCTTTTTGTGAAATCAATTTTCTTTTTTTTTCCTTTTTTTTTTTTTTCCCTTTTTAAGGAAATACGTTTTGGGGAAACGCGCATCACACAAACTCACTGCTTCTGCTTTCTTTTGTCTTTTCCCATCTCCCTCTTCCAGACCAGGATGAGAGAGCGGCAGAGCTCAGCAGGGAGCAGAACGAGAAGACCATTCGCAGCACACAGACGGCTCTCCGCAACTTCCGAGAGTTCCTCATCTCCAAGTACCCCTCTGAAACCCGGGAGATCTACGTCATCCCCTGCAAAGAGCTTGATGCCTACCTTGCTTCCTTCTTTGTGGACGCCAGACAAAAGGATGGGTCTGAATATGAGCCAAACAGTCTGGCCAACTATCAGTGTGGGCTGGAGCGGTATCTCAAAGAGCACAGGTATGGATACAGTATTACGAGGGACAAGGAGTTCAAGAGGTCCCAGGAAGCTCTAAAGCAAAAGCAGATAGAGCTGAGGTGTAAAGGAAAAGGAAACAAGCCACACAAATCCATGAAGCTCACCTTTGCTGACGAGCTTATCCTGCGCAAAAGGGGCTTGTTGAGCAGGTACAATCCCGAAGGGCTGTTGAACCTTGTCTGGCTAAACAACACGAAGGCGTTTGGACACTGCACAGGTTTCCATGGGTCCACCCTCAAGTGGGGAGACATCCGGCTGCGGGTAACGGAGACCGGGTTGGAGTACCTGGAGTGGATGGGGCCGGACAACGGAGATGTCAACGCCAAGAGCAAGAGAGGTGGGACGGACTCCCGGGTGTATGCCACCCAGCACTCCCCACAGACCTGCCCCGTGCAGGACTACAAGGAGTATGCCCAGAGGCGGCCTCCGGCCATGCGCTACGAGGATGCGCCTTTTTACCTGTCCATCAAGCCCGTCGTCAACTTGGCCGCGCTTCACTGGTACAATTGCCAAGCCCTGGGGAAAAACAAGCTTGCCAAGATGGTAAAGACGATGTGCGAGAAAGGCAACATCCCCGGCCGGAAGACCAACTTCAGCGTCTACCAGAGCTGTAGCACCCTCTCGGAAGCGCAGAGCAACCAGCTGGTGCTGATCTGCAATAACTTGAGCCAGCAGGCTGCCCAGTCCATGGCGAGCCACTCCAATACTGGCAACTTCATAGTGTCAGCATCCTATGACTCCTCCTCTGACACAGCTTGAAAGAGGGGTATCAGCTGAACACTTTTTTCTTTTCCTTTTTGTTTCAAGCGTTGAATTTGTGCCCGATAATACACATCAACTGTGATTGTACACTATTCCCCCATAGCCCTCTCTCCAGTGTTAATTCACTTTATAAAAATATATAAATATATAATATATTTTTCTTTTTACAAATAAGTCAATAGAAATAGTTTAGTATTACTAACATAGTATTTATAGTGTTGATACAAAAATGAAAGGTACTAATGGGTTATAATATAAATGCAGATTTTAAAAGGACAAAAATGGTTCTCAGGCAACACCAGATAGACTGGAAATACAGTTTTTAACATGCACACATCAGTGAGTGTAAATCCCCAGGGAGTCTTACGTAGCAATTCTATTTTGAAGCATTTTTTCAACTTTTTATTTTAACATGGCCTCCCAGAGCGGAGGAGACAAACTTATCACTGGCTGCTGCTTCTTACCTGCTGGCTTATTCTTGATAAGCAAGACAAAGAAATAAGAGATACATCAATGTAAGTTCATGAAACCATTTACAACAATTTTTGTCTGTTTTTCATTTTGTTTCCTCAGGCTCATTTATGCCAGATGGGAGAAAAATCCTGAAGTCAGCTAAAGGCTATTTTTAACATTTGTTTTTGTTGATGATTTTCTGTGATCTAAATGTTGCTGGTCTTTAGACTAAAAAGTATTGTTTTCAACAATATGCAAAAGTATAATGGCAAAACCACTGTCACATAATTTTAACTGTTTAAGCACGGGTTGTTAGTATTTCATCACTGTGTATACTTAATGTAAAATCTACTGACTTAGAGCCACTCTTTCAGTATTCTGGGGAATGCAACAGTGCAGGAAATTCCACAATCTTATCCCAAACTGTACAGAAAAACATGCATCAAAGATGTCTTTGAGATGTCTTAAAATGCATCAAAGATGTCTTGAGCCATCATTTGAAAGCCACAAAAAAAATTAGCATAGAGAGTGTTATCATAATTTAATATTTACTACAGAAAATGAAAAAGCTGGATATTTTTAAATGCTGGGAAAAAAATTTAAGTCAGCTACACATAATCTGTTTCCATTGTAGACAATGGAAAATGTGCATGTGAATCTGAAGGCAGAATTTGGTCCTTGAAGCCTTGACATAGTGAGTGCTACTGTTCCAATATTTGACTTTGCAACGTAATTGTTCTTCTTCTCTAAGTACGGAGAAAATAGTAAAAAATTCAATATTTCAGTGAATGATTGTAATTCTTGACCTTTAAAATGATGTACAGTACTTCCCAAGTAATTCAGCTTAGTTTGTGTTCCACTAGGGTATCCTAGGGCTGTGATGAGGCTTTAGACAAATCCACTGGGGTGATATAAGGCCCTCTGAAGTCAATGAGTTAACCTCAGCTGATTTCCCATGGGTGTTGGATCAAGCTGTTACTGAGGGGCTTTTTTATTTTGGGGATATTTTTTTTGTTGTTGTGTTTCTTTATGTTTGTTTCTCTTTATTCCTTCACATTCCCGCATATCCTTCATATTCTTTAGATCTGCAACTGTGCAGTGACTTTAATCATCGCTGATTCCAAAGAAAGGGTGAAACAAAGGTAGTAGACAGAAGTAAAAGTAACCCACCTGGTGCCATTTAAAACCTGTTTTCTGTGTTCCTGGGATGAAATGTTCCTGTGTGCGAGGGAGGTGGCAGAATGCCTGCACCTCGCTCAAGCTTTATTGAAAGTCTGTTTTGGGGATGGGGTAGGTAGCAGATGTGCCACTGGAAGGACTCAGAGCAGAGATTTCCACCATAATAAACATCTCTCCTCCCACGAAGCTTGCTGCAGGTGACACGGCCTGGCTCCCATCTCTTTGTGCTCTGCTCATAGCAAGGCTGGTATGAAGTCTGGGGTTCCTGTGGGCTGGCTGTACTAGGGTCTTGCGTGCCCTGGCAACGCAACCACCAAATCTACAGCCTCTGGGTTACTGGCTGCTGTCCCTCAGGGCTGTAGGGTAGGCAGGGGATCGGCACGCACAGGCGGTCATTCATACTGCTTTTGTGACTTGGTTTTGGGGCTTCAGACCAAATCGTGACACTACTGAAGTGAGTGCAAGCTGTGTCCATGACTTTCAGCGCCATGGCAAATCTGACTTGTAGGTGAAGGAGAGGGAAGCACAAAGGGACTTGAAGTGCAGCCAGCAAGACGGCTGCCCAGCTTCCAGATGAGGCCAGCCCTCTGATTGCTGTTAGCACAGCCTTGCCTTTTCATGGCAGTGCTTTTAATGTGATAAAAATAGTTCTGCAAGGCTGGTGCTGCTCTCTGTGGGATTTATTTGCTGTTTCCCACTGAGGACTCACGCAGCTGCTCTTAGTATGTGCTGGAGTGTTGGGGGGTTCCCATTGCCAAGGAGCTCTCTAGTGGTGCCAGGTGGGAGCTCTACATGGAGCCAACCCCTCAGAAACTCTTTGATCTCTGTTTCTCCCTGTTGGCACACATCTCAGTGCTTCCCAGTGACAGCTATTGCAGGATCTGACCAGCTTCCCCACTTTGCCTTTCCTGTGCTGCAACATAAGGCTGGGTATCAGCTGGCCTTCGTGGGGCAGAAGATCTCTGCTTCCCACCTCTCCTACCCTGTCCAACCTCCCCTCTTTGCAGGGAAGAGCTGCCTTGAGCTTGTTGGGGAAAGAAGCCACCCCAAGGTACAGCTCTCTCGTGTCTCTCCTGAAGCCCCAAAAGGCAGGAAACCAGACCTTATAACCAAGTGGCTTCTCATGCTATTATCAGGCTTGGAGTTTGGCAATGGTTCACATCTTCTGCGGGTGTGCCTTAGGTGTATTGCTTTGGAGTGGGCTATTTTGGGTGGTAATTCCACAATTCTTGTCTCCGAGGAGTCAGATCACTGGCTGCGGATGTGCCCTGCTTGCAAGCAGGTCTTTGATGTGCTGCTTCACATCAGTGCTGTAATTCAGCCCCAGCACAGACCTTGGCTCCGTTGGCAGGAGCCAAAAATGCTCAGAGTGACCCAGAAGAGAGAATGCAGGCACTCTAGGGTTATGTGCTGGGAGGTCATAAAAAGCATTTCCCTTGACTCCACATACTCTGAGCTGTTGTTTACCATGGTATTAGGGTGGTTTGTGCTGGGTGAGGCAACGTCTCTGGTACTCTTGGCTAAGCAGGGCACATCAGCAGCTTTTGCTTGTCTGGTTGGGGGAAAAGCTAAGGAATATGTGTGCTTATTGTGTTAGCCTCAATATTACAGGGCTGGATTTGTTCTGCTTTGCAGCACCTCTAGTCACTCCAGCTTCCAGTTGGCGCTGATGGCAGATTGCCTGGCAAATTCTGACGGGGCAGCCCCAAATAGACTACTTGTTGAAGTGGTTAAACACATATGGCCAGAATATGATACCCAAGTAGTATCATACTCCAAAAATAAATTTATTAGCGTTGGGGAGCATTTAGCGTAACATATTACCCAGTCTTCATTTGTGGACAGTTGTGAGGAACTGAGTGACCACAGTTTAATGAATTACCATTTGTATTAAGGCCCTGGGAGGTTTGTTAGCCCAGTGGGAGGGACACTTCTGATTTAAACCACTCTTATGTTTTTTTCTCATGCTGGCAGGAGACTAGATGTGGCAGTTGCTGTGGCTCAGCTGACAGGTGACGACTCAGTTGCTTGTAACTGTCTCCCAGTACTGTGACTGGGGGTGTCAAACCTGCTCCACCACCAAGTTGTAAGCTCACTTTGGTGGTGTTCAGCTTCCCTGGTGCCCAAGACACGGCAGTGTGGCCAGGGGCTAGTGCTGCCAAGCCCTTACAAGCCTTCCTCTCTGCCTAAGCAAAAGACTGGGGTCTCCTAACATGACTTTTGATACCGAGTACCTCTTACCATGAAATCAAAAGGGCAGCTGGCAAAGCAGTCTACTGCTCCTGTCCAGCACAGCTGGTGGTTGTGTGGGGTGGCTGACAGTGAGGCACTGCAGGTGGCTGGCTCTGCTCCTGCCTTCATTGTGCCCCCATGTAAAAAGCCCCTGTGATTTCCATAAGATGGGGGTAGCTGGCTCCAAAAGGGGACTCACTTTTCTCCTTTTTTTTTCCCTGCCACTCACCTTTCTTTGATCTGGTGTTAGACCTCTTCAGTGAGTCAGTTTAACTCACTAGCCCAGCAGAAAATGCAGCAGAAAAAGGGGGAGTCAGATAATTTTCCGTCAGATCACCAGGTTGAATCTGCTCACAAAATGAGGTGCAAAGCCAGTGGAGGAGATAGAAGAAGGAGCTCCCCTGCCAGTATCATGGAGTCATTAGCCTGGCTCAGCTACTGTAGACTTGGAAGCCCATCAAAAGGGTAATGCAGACTCAGCCCCTTCTGAGTCATTTCCAGGCATTTTGGTTGCCTTCAGAACCACCTACCAGCTTTGGGGAGATTTGCTCAGTGCTACCAAGAGCAAAATTTGGCCTTTTCCTTTAGAAAGAGGCAGAGTGCCAAAGCAGAGGCCTGCACACAGTGCGAAGGAGTCTGCACCGACGTGAGTGCAGGCTTTCCCACGTGGCCTTCTCATGACACCAAACCAAGAGTCCAACATGGGGATCATACTTGGATGTCACTGGACCGATCTGGATGCAGCTGTGCACAATACATGCACTTGGATCTGTTCACGTGATTGCACATTTAGCTGGGCAGAGCTGCGGGCACTTGGGCGGCTTAAGCTCTGTTTTATTAGTCATTCATGCATGTATTTATGATATTGTGGGTTTGCACAATGTATATGTATTAATGCAGCTGGTTGGAAATGAAGTTTTTGATATCTGGGTGTTGCAAACTGCCTCTTTAATTTTCAAATAAGGATTTATGCAACGAAATGTATTTTTCAGTGCAGGAGAATGAAATACTGTTGTGGACTACATTGCAGACTAAATTACAAGGGGTATCTAAAATAACAGCACATGCCTTGTTCATTTGCATAGTGCAATAATTCTGTGATAGCAGCATCCAGGCTATTGACATACAGGACAATCTAACAATGGAGTCAGTGTCCCTGTTGCACGTTCTCCTTCGTGAAGAGTATGGACGCTTCCAAGCTGTTGTGTGTTTTTGCTTTTTGAAGCTGCTGTGCGCCGGTGTTCAGTCTACAGCGTGGCTGCCCTCTTAGAAAGCTGTGTAGAGCATGAGGTGCAAGCAAGGTGTGGTACGCTGTGTGTGCTTGTCTCAGATGTTTGTGACCCGATCCTGTTCTGCTGTCTGCGCAAGCGATGTGGGGTGGGAAGGTGGGGATGAGGAAGAGCAGGTGTTTTGTCACTGCAGAGCCTGTGCTGCCCTAAGGACTGAAACAGCCTTAAAGGAAGCTGGGATTCCTGTTGCACTAGGTTTCCTCCCTGTCCACCTCCTACTTACCCTTTCTTGTCACCGTGTCTGAGTACACCCCATAAGTCCATTGACTGACCTGGCTAGCACGCGTGGTGCACGGGCTCACCATTCCTCCTGACAATAAGCTGCAAGTGACTGACGGACTGACTGGTCTTCCCCATCCCCGACATCCCTGCTCCTCTCACCGTCCCTGATCCTCTAATGCTCCCCTCTCCCGGCGTCTGCACTGTGGGGCGAGGGGACCACTTTGTGCAGGGCGGCTCTTGGCGGAGGGCTCCCTCCCTGCCTATCAAGTGACCTTGTGCTTTGGGGATAACGCGCTCAGGGCGGACCGCCTCGCGTCGGGTACGCGGGGTTTGTGGGATACTGGACGCGAGCACTCTGCAGGCTCGCATCTCTCGTGCTGGAAGCACTCTCCCTCTCTCTTCTCCTCCGCTTTTGGTGAGACAGCCTTCACATCATGCAATGAGTTGAAGTTCGCTCCCGTGTAGAGGACCAGGCCCACACCCGTGTGCTGTTTGGCCTTCCACTGACATCCTTAAAATAGGACTGAGACGACTAGTCCTCGTAACTCCTGGGTTCACTCCGTCATGGAAATCAGTTCATCTCATGTGTTGCGGGCAACAGGGCATTGGGACCCCCCCTGACTCCCTGAGCTCCCAGAGGCATTGTGAAAGTGTGGGAAGGAGGAGAGCTTACAGGACACACATATGTGATTTGATTTGCCTGAAATGAGCCAATTCATGCCTCTGGGTTAGGGTAGAGGAGGACTTGGCTGTTCCCTGTAACACACGGTGGGAAGTGGGTCGGCACTTCTTAATGAGGGTTCTTTGCTAAATGTCAGTGTGAAGAGATGTCTGCTTTGCCTAAGGTGAGTTGCTGTCCTTGTTCTTAAGAGAGAGGATGTATTTTATTTTCTGTCTGTGCTTTCATGTGTGTGCTGAATCTGCACTGTCAGTGCTGAGGAGAAGTGTGGAGAGAAGGCAGTCCAGCATAAAGCATGGCTATATCCCTAGCCGAAAAACTTGAACTATACTTTCTGGTGGTGGTCCCCATGTGCTGAGCGTGCCTTGGTGGCTGGGGACAGTACTGCTTCAGCTGGTGTCTCCCAGCACATCTGTTGGCTCAGTGCAGAGCCAGCACGGGTGCCACTGCACCGCTCTCCAGACACCGAGAGCCTGGGGATAGCTTGTTGAGGACACCTCTATCAGCCAGGTGTCTGCAAGCCAAGAAGGGGGAAGGCCCTAAGCACAATTAAATGATGGTCTTTCCCCATGGACAGCATATGATGGACACGAGAGGCTGTGCCCTATCTTCTCAAGGGTTTTGGAAAACTAAGGGCCACCAGAGACATCACTGCTCCACCTCTTTCACAGCAACGGGACTTCAGCCGGCGATGGAGTTGCCCTTCTGAGGACAAATGGGGTTTCTCTGAGCCCCCAGCGAGTTGTGTGGTTGCACTGCTGCCAGCTTCGCTCGTGCAAACCAGGTGCCAGCCCATTCCTCCCCACCACGCTGTCTCCGGCGGAGACCTCGCGAAGCTCTGCTGAAGTTGTCCTCCAGCTGCTTGACCCTTCCTGGAAGCAGCAGAGAGGCGTTTACAGCGGTGCAATGCTGGAAAGCTAAAAGCCCCACAGCTTAGAAACGCCTGAGACCTTGTTGGAAAGTTTGACACTAGCCATTCACTGGAGCATGTTCAAAGTAGTGGCGATGCCTAAAGCTTCAGTTCCTAATCTGATGGGGGGAAAAATTGGTTTGGCACCCAATTTTCTTGTTATGTGAACTGATGGTTTTTAATATAGTTTCTAGAGTCTCTGTCTCAAGTGAGGAGTTTATTTCCTCTGTTTTCTGACGGAATTGGTTAACTTTAGTTGGAGATGCGCACAAAATTCTATTTGTTTTAATACACAAATGCTATTAAATGAGCTGTCTGTGCATTGGAGATGGATTTACTGTTTCAAAGGGATTAGGATATTTTTGCCTAATCTTTTATTCTTGTGCTTGGCATTCATTCACCACAGTCACTAGTATACGAATAAATAGTACCTTTTCAGATTTGGTCTTTTGTAATTAATAGAAGATTGGCTCACAGTGTTTAAGAGACCTGTGAGGAAGGTGCTATCATTGAAATTAGTTGGGACAGACTTTCCGTGGGAATGAGAAGAGGTGTTTAGCTTTTTCACAATGCTTCAGGAATCCGCCTTTGCGGTTTTTGGTTGCTGTTGTTTTATACAGTCCAGAAGTGTCAAGAAAATAATGAAACAGCCAAGTGAGAGGAAAAGAATCAAGAAAATGCAAGATGTTTTGGACAGAAATAATGTATTATTCTTACACTAGAAAACTAAACTCTTAAAATTAATTTTACAGCTATTATCTTTGCCACTTCAGCTGTTATTTTTGTGAACAAAAACAACTCTCTCACATTCCTCACGCCTAGAATCTGATCTGCTTTCCGAAAGCTGTAACCTTGCTGAGACTGTCCTCCTTACCATTATAGCACGTTCTCAGCTGGCCCGAATCACGTCTAGCCTTAAGTAGTCCCTCATCTGCCCCACATTGCTCCTTCCTTTCTACTATCACGCATTTAATACGCTTACTGTATGTCAAATTCCAGCCTGAAAACAAGCCAGTGCAGGAGACACACTTCAGCCTCTGTAATCTGTACAGTGGATGCACAGTATAGGTCCAGAAGGCAAGGCAAGAGCAATTGGCTTTGAACCAATCTTGGTAACTTTTGTGTAGGAAGACAAATCTTCTCCTCGGGTCCCTGAGGCTGGAGGTGCACTGAACGATGGGTGACCCCAGTGTAAATGGCTTTGCGGGAGGCCTTTGTTTTCCGCATGGTGCTTTTCAGATGGTTCAGATGGTTCAGATCTCTCAAGCTTCACCTTCTGCAGGAGCTTCCTCGGTGAGCGGCTTGCGAGGCCGGCTGGGTCTGCACAAGGCTGGGTGCGTGGATGTGAAAGGCAGAAACATCCAGAGCGGTCGGGGACGTGCAGACAAAACATGACATGAAACACCTTAAGGGAGTCTGAGAGCTGCCAGGGGAAGAAATGGTGAGAATCTGATTCTCCTCTCGTTTATGGCAGTGCCTGTGAGCCAGGTGGTGCTGCTGCCGGAGGGGACTTGGTGCCAGTTCTGCAGAGCAGGGGGAGAAATGCCACCCAGCTGGGGATGCAGGCTGCACTTGGCTGTAGGCAATGACTAGCCCCACTGGAAAGAATGGGCCTGAAGCAGGAAAGGACATCACTCGGCCATGGTTGCGTTGTCAGTGCTTGTTTTTGTCCACGTGACCCATCTGTCTCAGGGTCATCTTGAGACCTATCAGGGTAGACCAAGTTATTTAAGATGGGAAGAAAAAGAAATGGCAGAATGCCTAAGTCTGATGAGGATAGCAGAAAGGCAGTGGGAAAGCCTGGCAAACACAATGGAAGTTTTTGTCTTTTTTTTTTTCCTAAAGAAGGCGAGCATAATCCTTATCCTTTAATATCCTACTTTGTTTTACACTGGAATTAGAAAATCTTTTCCATTTGTTTTAATTATCTGCTGGCTTTAGCTCTGCCTTTGAAAAGCATTTTTGCTATGACAACCCTTGGTCTCATGGTGAGCAGTGCTAGGGAGAAACAGCTAAAGTAAAGCTTTTATCTTCCCCTGCATGCAATGTTTAATCTTTCTAATCTTTTAATGTGAGTGTGTTTTCTCCCAATTTGTAAATTGACGAGATTAGCACCGTTTCTCCCAAAACAGCATTTGAAAAACATATTTTGCTTAAAGGTAACCAAACTTCTACCTAACAATGTGAATTCTTCTAAGTGACCGATGCATTCTCAGAGTTAAACCTCTCTCTAAGGCTAACTTCCAGTCACTGACTTTAATGACAACTCAACTTTTTTTAAGAACAGTTTGTAAAAAAAGTAGATTTTGTTAACCCTTTTGTTTTGTTTTATAAGAAAAAAGATTCACTGTCTTGCCAAATAATAATATTAATAATAATATTTCTATGCATTGTGTGATTCAGTGATGTTGCTGTTGAAATTCTGCATGTTTTCTAGATGTTCTGACATTTGTACATTTACGTGGTACTTGTAAAAATGGTAACCATTGCTGCTATGATCACCACCATTGTAGGTAACTGAAAACTGTAATATGAAGCTGTGCCAGTGATCAGGTTTTTTTTGTGTGTCATGGTAGAACTCTGCATTCTGCTGTTCATTTTCTGTTTTAAGCCAGTATTTAGTGCCTTCTGTAGAAGGAATCAATATGTTGTGGTAGACGGGAGGCGCCAAACTTCTAATATCTTGTTCTGCACAGATGATCACTTACCAGCTTGAAGCTTAAAAAAAAAAGTAAAAAGTAAAAAAAAAAAATAATAATAATCTTGAACTCTCCATCTTTCTTTAAAGTGTCTTCTCATTAATTCTCATTTGGAAAAAAACCAAACCCTTTAATAGAGCTGAAAAGAAGCCATCTTCCCCAGCTACACCTACTGCAGCAGCACGTCTGCCAACTGTGAATGTGAGGGGTAGGAGGGAACGCGCAGTGCCCAAATGTTCCTGTTGGTAACGGAGCCGGTGGTTAGCCAAGCCTGCTCCAGTCACTGGGGAGCGTGCTAAAACCCGGCTTAATGAAAGCAGCCCTCTGAGTGCTGTAAGAAACTGTTAGCTCTCATAACAGTTGTGAGCCTGCTCTTGTAAACAAGCGTCAGCCTGGTCAAGTGGCGGATTCCAGTCCCTCTTCCGCCTCCGCCGAAGCCACACGTTGCTGCCAAATGAGTCTTGGATGAAATTCAAGCCCAAGATTTTTGGTCTCGCCCTTTCCAACTGTGCTTCATGGCAGACAAGCCCTGTTTATCAAAATTCTGACATTGCGTTTTCAGTTCCTTTTCCACCCTCTGCTTTGAATCTGGCAGTATAGCAAATATGCACACACATACGCATTCATCGTGCTTTTGATAAGATTTTGACAGGCTGAAATCTTGCCATACTGTAATCACACAACAGAAACAGGCAGGAGGGAAATACGAGATGTTCATCTGTCTAGTGCATTTCCCAGCCACCAGGCATGGTCAACTGAACCTAGGCTGGTCTTTAAAATAGTATTTTGTATGGAAAAAAGAAAAGACTAACTATCAGTTTTCCATCTTTACTGAGATGAAAGCCAGGTCTTGAGAAGACTTTTCAGATTGGAATACCCAGTTGCCAGAAAAAGACATGTGATTGGAAAAATAGGCGTGCATTGAATTTATCCTTAGAGGTGCTGGTCTAAAGCCATTTCTGTTCCTCAGCAAGACAATTTACAGCCCTTGAGATGTAAAAATAACTTCCAAAAAATAAGTTTATGCCAAAATTTTAAATGTAGCTGCTCCTTTTTTGTGATACCCAGGACATTTACAAAAAGCAGTATTAAAGGATGCAGCCCAGAACACAATGAAAATTGTCCCACACAAGCCAGTCCCCCCAACACTGATGAATCTGGAAACCCCAGCTGCAGAGCTAAACCTTCCAGAAGTGACTGGGATGCTTAGAAGCCTTTTGCAGCCCCTCGGTTCCCATCTCTTGGAGGGAATAGGGCTCTCTTCAGACATGTTCGGCCCTTTTATTGTCTTTTAAATATTGGTAGCTTCTTCAGGCTCCTCCTGCCAGATCAGAAACCACCTGAGACCAGTTATAGTGCTGTTTTGCGTGTCTAGTAGCCATTTACACATGGACACATGCTTCCACTAGTGTGAGCGAAGGGTTTTGACTCTGCAAAGCTCCCGCCTGTGTGGCCCTAATATTAAATAAGCAAGACAGTGATACACAGTCTCATTTCCTGCATTTATTCTACTTATAGCTAAATCTGAGTCTCCATGGTCTCACCAATTGCATTAAATGTCTTACCAACTGGTCTTCCTAGCTTCTTCTGTATCTTGGCCCAACTTAGAAATAAAATGCGTCCTACAGCACAGCAGATACCACCTCTCAATCACTGTGACCCCTTCAGCGTACATATCGTCAGTCCTGTAATTGCTTTTGTAATTGCGTTTTGTCTGAAGTGCATTACACTGTGCTTTTTTATTATTATTTTTAGAAAAAAAAAAACAATAATCTGTAGCTTAGGCTGTGCTGCAGAGCCAGGGGAGAATTATCCATCCAAGCCCCTGTGGAATTTGGGGACTTACTTAGCTTTTTTTAGACCCCTTTCCAAACCTTATCTGTAATCAGCTATTTAAGGCAGATACCTTAGCATGAGCAGTGCTACATATCTTCCACTCAAATGCAGTTTTCTCTACACGCGGCACCTTCTTAACACAGATTTCTTGCCCCTGCAATCAGGAGATTATAGGTACAATGGTTTATTAGAGAGAAGGAATATTTTGATGCATTTTAATGCATTAAACTCTGCAAATCTATAATATATGAGGGGAAGGGACAGATTAGTGGATCGTTTTCTTATAACCTGACCGAAATGGGTTGAACTACAGTCCATTTTCAGAGCTACCAGTTCAACCCCAGTGTCCTCAAATTACCTTCTTTCTGGAATTACACAGTGACCTGAGAAAAAAGAGTAAAAAGGCTTCAGTGCTGTAAATGAGGAAAGATTTCATAACCTACTTCGAGCCTCAGATCCCCAACTGGGTTTCCAGGGCTGGTAAACTTTTTATTCGGCAGGTGGGTAAGTTTTGACCCTTGTGGATATGATATTTCTGCAGCGTATTTTTAAGAAGGAAACTTCATACAGGGTAAGGTCCTTCCCAGGTGAAGACCAATATGGTCAACAAAGTTGTCTGTTGCTTGTGCCAGTTGAGAACTGTTTTATTTTCTGTGGTTTTCTTTTTTTTTTTCCCTACTGCGAGACTCTCCACTCTAATTGGGATGAAGTAAACAAACGTGTGTTATCCTGCTGTCTGCCACGTTTCAGTCAGATGTTTCCTTGAATAATGCTCTTTTAGTGTTTGAGTAAAAAAGTGCCCTCAATAAGAAGAAAGTAAAACCGAGGTCGTTTTGTTTTTTTTTTTTAAATGGTGTCAGAGTTTCATCCCTTGCTCAGTTGTCAGATAATTAGGCTTTTTAAAAGAATGGATTCAGTTGTCTACTAATGGAGTATAACATTCACTTTTACTGATCTGCAAATTCCAGAGATACTCTGATCTTTTTTGCACTTCAGCTCCATTTTTATTCCCTTATGATAATCTTTAAGAAGTCTGGTTCTGCTGCATTGGAGATTGATTTCACTGTCTGTACAATGTTAGCTACTATTGTAGTGTGACCTTTTGTTTTTTAAAATTTGTATTGGTACAGCCTTAAACTTGCAGAATTAAAGACCATTTGAAAAATAATCGAGATAGTCATTGATGTCTGTGATAAGTGCATGCTTTATTCACAGTGTTTTGTCTGTAATTAGGTGTAGCAACCAAGTGTCCTGTATTTAATAAACTGTTTTTGGCAAAGTTGACTACTTTCTTTAATCGGGTGAAAACAATTTACTTGGCATTTCAAAGCACGTTGCATAAAAAACCCAAAAGCTGTCTCTCATGTTTTTCAGGTATATCCCTGCCCATGGCAGGGGGGTTGGACAAGATGACCTTTAAAGGTCCCTTCCAACCCAAACCATTCTATGATTCTATGAAGTATGAGTATCAGCCCAGCTGGGAAGTTCCCGTGGACCTGTGGTGCATTTCAATTAGCAGATTGCAAGTAGGCCAACCAAGAAATATCTGCTGTCATACCCTCTATAACTTCTGGGGTTGTGTTTCAGGAAAACATTTAAACAATTGGTTAAGTCCTTCCCTGCCCAGGAATGTACTTACGGGCAAGCTTGACTTGAACCATGTGCTCATTTAATCTCACTTCAGCAGGACTGAAAGCCTACGTCCTGGGAGCCTTTTTGAGTTAAAGACATTTCCCTGAACATGATCTGATTACATCAATTCCAAGGCGCAGTTTGGCTTGGAATTATTTATTTTGCAGTTGGAGTTTCGGCAGTAAGGTTCTGCTCTCCACATAGTTTTGTTCTAATGTTTGTCTAGAATACAATTATATGCCCTCCCAAGGATATGCATCTTTTAAGACAGTTGCTTGTCAGGTCTACATTTTGTGTGTTCAAGAAGTTTTAAAATTAAAAGACCAGAAAACTAAAGCTAATAAAGCCCCTACACTGTGAATGAGAAACATCCCAAGTGGAGAATGCCTTGAGAGCTCAAACAAAATTCCACTGAGCATCCACTGTCATCCACATGGGATGACAACTACGTTGGAGAAGGTCAGAGTGTCTCAGGGTCTATGAAAGGAACATAAGAAAAAGGAAAAAGCCAAATCCCTCAGGGAATTGCCATCTAGGGAAGAACAATGTGTTTGTGTTGGTGTGAGGACATCCGTTCAGAACAGTAAGTGCAAAGTGACTCTGGGTGAGGGGCAGAGGAATATGATTTTCACCAGGTATTCTAGGAGTGCATTCCCATCACCCGGGAATTTCTGCTGAATAACTTGCCTTGTTGGTGCTTGGTGCTAGTGGTGGCTCTGTGTGCTGTTGCTCAGCACAGCAGCACATAACAAGGCATTTTGTCGAAGGTCCTGCCATAGTGACAAGTGGAAAGGAAAAACAGAGGCCTCTGGATGAAGAGACAGAGGAATGAGGTGTGGACAGGTACACCCTTTACTAGTGATAGCATTGATTAGCTCTCAAAGAGAATGATTAGAAAGAAAGAAAGAAAGAGAAAAATGGCTATGTGTAAGAAGATGCAGCGATTTGTATACAGACACTCTGTTCTGAGGTACCTGGGAGAGAATTCACATGTAAGAGTGGCAACACATGAGACACACTTATTGCTTCTCCTGTGAAAGGTATGAGGAAGCAACACCTAGAAGAGCTTGAAGACAAAATCCTGTGTCTACCATGATTATTCACCTCAGAGTTCCTCCTGCACTTGCAAGTACAACATTTATAGCTATTCTTGTCTCCATGCAATGTGGCAAACAGAACAGGACTGGAGAAAAAGCTGCTTTGAGTGAATACCCAGGGAAGGGCAGACAGAAAGAAGCATTGAGTGTTGAGGAGATAGGATGCTGCAAGCCACGGAGGCGTTAACCCCATAATACAAGATGATGCTGCTCATCTGCCTTTGGAAGGAGGATTCTGTGTGTCTGAAGCTTGGTGAGGGACACTCAGAAACGTTCTTGGAGGCTCAGGGTGGTCAGATGTTCTCATGTACAGAGGGTTGCCAGAGGAAACTTGAGCAGATGAGCACTGCCCATCCTACAAGACCAGACAGCTAAGCTGTGTCCTCTGCAATGCCATCTGCTGCGGGGGTCGCCTTTCCATATCATCTGTGTCCTTCAGCCTCCTGGGTCTGGAGCCACTTCTAGAAGAGGGACTGGTTACAAGGCTGTAAAATGTGGTCCTCAAACCCCTCAGCAGAACAGACACTGGCCGGGCCACGCTGGTGCTGTATCAGATGCCTGGTGCCTGCAAGCCAGCGGTGCACAGGAGCATCTCCCTGCTCACCTTGAGGGCCGAGTGGCCTCTAAAGGGCATCTGAAGTCCCTGCTCCTTCTGAAAACAGTGCTACCTGCCAGGAGCCTGTGATTCGTGTGACTATCACAAAAGCGAGTAAAGGCCCAGCAGAATCTGGGGATTTTATGAACATCCAGATATGGCAGAGATCTTTATCTTTTTTCATTTAGGGTAGATGGGTGGGGGATTAGCATGTTTCCTTCCATAGAGGGATGATGAATACAGTCCCCCAGCTTTTCTGACATAGTGCCAGTGAGACAGCCACTGCTATTTTGCAGCCTGAACAGCAGCAGGCACTGTGTGAGGAGCTGCCTTTGCCTTAGGGCACGAGTGCAGAAATGTAAAGAGCAGGCAGATCCGAGACCTCAACAGTTTTGATGCCATCTCACTAGCTCGTCTGGCAACCATCCTCTTCTTCCCTCACCAAACACAGGCAGGGTGCAACTCCTGGCCTCGGCACGGAGCAGAGCGTTGGGCGTCTAGACGTTTTCCACGTGCGTTTCAACTCAAAAGGTCTGGCACGGAGCAGCTACAGACCATCAGATAATAGCATGGTTGTCTGCGTAGATGTAGGGTGTGTACGTGTTTTTGGCAGGCGATGACAAATATAACTGTTTTGGGTGTTTGTTTTTTTTTTTTTTCCTGTGTGATCTATCACCTCAGTGACAGCAGTTTGGCGTGAGGGCTCGTGCCTGCGCAGATGGCCGTCTGGTGGGATTCCACAGTGTCAAGTGAACTGGACACAGAGATGGCTTTTTCAAAGAAACCATCGTTCCGAGGTGTTTCTGAGCACTGCGTGTTCATGTACCTGCCCGCGTCCCCCGACATTGTTTGTAGGTAACCCCTCGGGTAACCTCCAGGAAGAGGGAGGCAAAAGGCAGTTGGGGGTGAGGGAGCAGGTCTCTGAGACTTGAGGTGCAAGATCTCCTCTCTGGTTGTTAGGTACTCGTGCCATACTTACAGCAGCACTGAGTTAGGACTTGCTTTCGCAGGCAACCTGTGAGTTACACACATGAAAAATGCAGTCTCCCGGGACTTCATCCAGAACATGCAGGTGTTTGATGTGATCATAACCCAGCATTGGCAAGGCTCTTCTGGAAATGGGATGTGTGTTCCTGGCCGCCTAATGCTTTTCCAAGTTTTGTCTGATGGCTCCCAGTGAGAGCTCCTGTCCACGCTTGGTAAGGGTGTAGGTTTTCTTAATGTCTCCTGGCTGCGTCCCAACACCACGAGGTGTCCAGACATCATTTAAAACTCTTGGAGCGTGATCCGGCTGCTGACAGGCGGTGTCGGGCAAAGGGCTCTGTGGTTTGGTGTCAGCCGCTGAAGTCAGCGATGAAGGCAGGATGGGAATACCCTTCTCTTTAAACAAGCCCATGCACCGGTGGGCTTCTGAACCTTTCCTCCTGAACTCCTCCACACTGTCTGAGAATGAAAGGGATAAGCACTTTTCTCCCAGACAAAGGAAATCAAATACTCACTATTCTGATAAAATGGAGAGAAGCAAGCATGGTCTGTTTCTTGCAGGACTGGAAAACTGGGTGATTCTTGTTCCAGCCTTCTAATGATACAACGCCCTTACAGATGGTAGCTGATACATGCCTAACATCACAATGCCATACTTTTATTTAATTTTTATTTTCTTAGGCTGTTTCCTTTGCTGCAAGTATCAGACCTGCAGCTGCTCACAGTAGCCATCATTTTCTGATCTGGCTAAAGGCTTTCAAGTGGTTTTTGAGTTTGTGAGGACAAGGTGTTTAGTGGGAAGAGAAGAAAAAAGTGACGTAGACTCCAGTAGACATCACTGTGCATCAGGTGTGAGACATCCCTGAAGGGCCATCTCTGTATCCTGCTCTGGTGCAGCACTTGACTCACAGCCTCAGCTCAGGACCGAAGCAGCACTAATAACAGGCTGTTGCTGTTAGGACTATCAAGTATCAGAGCTCTGCTCAAACCAGATGACCTGATTTTGAAAATCTGGCATTTGGAGAAAGCAGGAACTATGACTTCATTTCCTAGCACATGACAAACCTTGCCTTGGGAAGCCAGAAGCGATCTAAGTCTCTGTCTTCTGTTGTGGTTCAATAAATTGCTCAACTGATGCCGTGATTCAGGAAATGGCCACCATAATTTTCAAACAGAGGCCTGTCAAAAATTAATTAATCCCTGTGGGATTAATTGCAGTTTGAGAACTTCAGTGAGGCTGATACTGTTGTATCTTCCAGGGCTACTAGGAAACCACTGCATGGTTCTGCTCTTGATTATAGGAGACTGTTTCCCAAAGCGCTCTTGGTGCTCTCAGGAGTAGTCCTCGGGTGAGACAGCAGTGTGAGCCAGTGGCAGCTCATGAGATGGCAATTTCAGAAGCAGAGTAGCAAGCAGCTTGAGGGGAAATGTGGTGGTGGGGCGAATATCACCAATCCATGGGCTGGGCAAACGAACATCCTGGGAGGTGTGAGGCTTTACAGAGAACTGAACTAAGATCTGCTTATTGGTAGGGGGCAAACTGTCATTGTGAGAGGGTTCCAGCAAGGCCTGAGGGCACAAAGGGGCAAACCCTTGTCGAGGAGAGTGGTGGCCACTGAACAGCTCATCATTTCCATGAGCATCCCAGACTTTCCTCAGCAGAGTTGCCTGCCGAATAATTCACCACGCAGAGCTCGTGAAACCACTGACCAGAGGAACTTGCACCCAAAACCATGCCACCTTAATTTTGTCATAGCCCACGTTCTGCAGTGCCATCCCTGGGCTAGATAGGGAGCAAGGCAGCTGCCAGGCACCACAGGCAGTAGTCGTCAGCACAGACAGAGGAGGACCCTTTGCGATGAGCAAAGTTTGTAAATGTAGCTCAGTTTAGAAAAAATACTTGCAGCCTGGCTTTCAGATGGAAAGAAGTTCTATTTTTGTCCACTGACTTGTTGCAGTGGGTGGATGAAAGAGAGGGTCCCTTCATTTTGTGAGACCTCTGCCCCTGGATGGACTTGCACAGCAAGGAGCATTTTTCAGATGTGCCCTCTGCGTAGCGTGCTTTTTGACAGCAATCTTTCTTGGAGTCTTCAGGAACCCTGGGCTGTCAGGGTTCTGCAGACCACAGACTGAGGACTCCTCTTACAGAACTGTCCAGAGCTCAGAGGACCAGACAAAATGCTTATTATGTTGTTATCCTGTGCGTGGTGCATCTGTTCAGCTTTCCAGCTTGCTTTGCTCCCAGTGGGTTCTTCAGTTGGGTTTATGCAGTTCCTTTACCTTTTATATACTATATGAGCAGCAAAATCTGCAACAATAGAAACCTCTTTTTTAAAATCACCTCTACCTCGTGTGTGGAGTTACCCCTCTGGGACTGCACCAACGGTCAGCTTTGGCTGCAGAACTGAAGGTTATAAGGAGAAATCCAACATCTCCCTCCTCTTGAGTGTAACCTTTTCCCCTTTCCTGCCGCACTGAGATGGTCGCTGTGGGGATCACTAGGCTCAGTGAGTGGATGTTCATAGCAAACTTTCACAGCTAATGTGCATTGGGCTGCAAAATCCATTAGCTTCAGCCCTGTAAAAAGTAGACTTAAAGTATAGTAGGTATAATAAAATTATAGTGGTATCATAAAAATGTATTACTCTTTCATAAAGGATATTAAGTGTCTGAACATCTATAAAAAGGTTCTCCATCAATCCTCTACTTTCAGTTCCTGTCTGTGTGGCTGAGGCTCACCTTTCAAGAATAACACACCACGTGTCTTCCCTTAACTCATGGTATTCATCAGGATGCACCTGCCTTTGGTCCCCTGAAGCAAGAGGGCCTGATTCTGTTATGCCTAACAGGGAGTAGAAAGTGGGTACAAGGGGAAATTCCTCCCTGGTTAGTGTTGCCTGTCCCACTTGCACAGACACTCGTGGTGGTGTGACACACCAGCAGCACAGATTCAGGGTGTATGTGAATAGGACGAGCTTTTCCCCTGCTCCCGAGTCGACTAACAGGAGGAAAACCTTTGCCGTTGTCATCCTCCCGCTGTTTCTACAGCAAGTTAAGAGATGCTGTGTTACTCCCTCTCTGCCGCCGGCTCAATGAGGCAGGACGTTTTTAGCTTTGTGGAAACCTTAGGGTGACTTCACGTTGGTGCCCCTCCTGCCACACCTGAGTTTCCAGTGCACAAACTCGTGGGGAATCATCAGGGAAGTGCTGTGTTTCATCTTTCTTAAATGCCTTGCATTTTGTGAGAAACACCAAGTTGCTCTCGGCCAGAAATGGTGGCAACATGTCACTAGGACAAGCTGGTTTTATCCCTTTCTTTATTTGTTTCCTAGCCTATTCAACTAAGGTCAACAAGTTACCCGTCTTTAATTTTGATGACGACCTCGTGTACCTGTGTGTCAGTGCTGTGAGCCCCAACACCACCAAGGCCACCCTCTATGCTCTCAACGTGTGGAGATACTACTGGTGCCTGACCGAAGGACTCAGAGATGACATGGACACCACTAAGGTCAGAAAAATTAGTAAAATACTGTTTACTTAGGGTTTACTTACTGTTTACTTACCAGCTCCCCTGGTCAAAAGAATTTATCATAATCTTTGAAAAGAGGTGAGATTTCAGCCTGCTTTATGTCCTTGTGGTCTTTGGGACCTTCCAAGTTTCTCTTCATAAAGCTGTAATTTCTTCTAATTCACACCCTAGTGCCTTCATGGTTGAGCCAGTAGCTTGGAAATCGAGGGTGGTAGTAAAGATTTCCGTGAACGTAACACGTGTACGCAGCCTCCTGCTGCCACGTGACAAGATTTCTTGCTGTTACCCTAAGGATACCCTCTTTGCGTGATTTCTGCTCCCAGAGCTAGCCAACGCAGTGCAGAGCATTTGAGGAGTTTTCTCCAAAAATCAACTCCCAGCAAAATCAGTGCAGACAGCAAAATAAGGACTCTGGCTGAGGGCCAAAGTACAAAAAACCCCACTCACATTTTTATAGCTCAGTTTCCCTCTTAGGTTGTTCTAAGACCAGGCAGACTACAGCAGCCTGACTGCAACACTGACATCTCATGGACAAAAAAGAAGCTGCTGCTGCTTCTCCTTTTCCTCCTCCTTCTCTTCCTCCTCCTCATTCTCATTCTCTTTCTCCTTCTTCTCCTCTGCCTGGAAAATTTCCATATGTACCACATTACTGCAATAGTACAGAGTGTTACACCCAAGTGGTAGGTCACACATTTACACACAGTCACACCTCAGGGCGACTGAAACCTTCATTCACTTCCAAAAAAGCCGGGATTCTGGCTTCTTTCTTCTGAGCCTGGGTTTCTACAGCTGGAGCAATAGTGCTGCCAGCCAGTGAAACCGATCCAGTCTGCTCGAGTGTCCTTACACCATGAGGATTCATTGCATCTCTTTTCCTTAGATAAACAAGAATCTTTCCAGGATTCTAAGGCTGCCCAGAAACAAACCAGCCAACCAGCATGGAAGCTGATTTCTTCAGCCAGAGCATGGAGAAGCCCTAAATGTGTCTTCCCTGACCTGTGATACATTTCCTTCCCTCACACATCTTTCTCCTTCCTCTTGTTCCAGATCCCAGCAGTGAAGCCCAATGAACTCCTGGAGGACTTCTACATCACTGTAAAGAAGGCAGATGGGTCTGACTGTCTAGCCACGTCCCTCCACACTATTTAACGAGGCCTGGACCGAATTATCAAGAATGCTGGTGCTGGTTTCTCCATCACCAGCAGTACCTTCAGCTCTTCTGCCAGAAAGCTCAAGGAGAAGCTTAAGGTCCTGAGTAAAGCTGGGATGTCCGGTGCCTGCTCTCACAGCATTGTCTACTTCTCCCCTTCTGATGAGGAGGAGATCATAGAATCATAGAATCATCTAGGTTGGAAGAGGCCCTTGGGATCATCGAGTCCAACCATCTACCCTGCTCTACAAAGTTCTCCCTTACACCATATTCCCCAACACCACATCTAATTGTCTCTTAAATGCATCCAGGGATGGTGCCTCAGCCACCACCCTGGGCAGCCTACTCCAATGCCCGACCACCCTTTCTGTGAAGAATTCTTTCCTAATGTTCAGTCTAAACCTACCCTATTGGAGCTTGAATGGAGCTTGAATGGAGATGTGGAGGACAGGATGCCTGGGAGATGACAGCCCCATATCCCTGCTCTCCACGGTGGTGAAATACAACCACCAGTACCTGAAAATGAGAACCTTACAGAAGCAAGTGGACTTAATGTTTGGTGACATTGAGTTGCCCAAAGACCCCCAGAACAGGCGGTTCTTTGCCAGAACGGAGAGCATGAAGCAAGAAAAGAGGGTGCACACAAACAGAGTGCGTTATGGCCAGATATACCACGAGCACTCAAAAGGGCACAAGCTCTGCCCCTACTGCCTCTTCTACAAGGACACGTATGTACATCAGCCCCCCACGCAGATGGAGGCCAAGTCTCCCTTCTACCTGATGGCCTGGAAGGAGGTCAGTGGCATGGGGAACATCTTGTTCGAGGAGCAGAGGATGGGGCTCTGCTCCCTCAGGGGTGTCATCCCCAGGCTGGCGAAGAAAGTGAAGCTGGAGCACTGTGAAAATTTTACTTTTGTCTCCTTCACCCAGGCTTCCAGGAAGTCTGTCCCTCTTGGCTCCTACCAGCCAGCATCCCAAGGGAGTGCTTCGCCCAGTAGCTTTACTGTGATGTGAAGAGGGTGAGATGCTTTCAAAGAACAGCAAAAAGTGGAAAGTCAGGATTAAATTCTTCCTGAGGAGGACAGCACATGGTGCAATCCCATTTTGGGGATGAATATGGCTTTGTTCTGAAAAGTGGTCTCCTTCACCACTGCCAGGTCTTTCAAGCAAAGAGGTAGTGGAGAACTTTCTCCTCGTTGGAGGTAGCAATGTGTGTATCATGGATTTTCCTCCTTAGGAAGCACAGCTGGGAGGTAGGAGACTGAGTTTTGGTGACCAAGAACTCTTGAAGCAGAAGTGCCTACACTTTCTTTCAAAGCTACTGTACGAAAGTTACTCTCTTGTGAACCACTTCTTTTTATAGTTCACAGTTTTCTCTAGTTGTTTGGTGTATTGTAAATGTAGATATTTTTCAATATCTGGTAATTTACACTGGATTTGTAGGTGCTAGAAATTACTATTGGCTTTACCAAATAACATTCCTCTAATGTCTAGGATATTTTTGCCCTTAATTTATTTTTCTGTATATGTTTCTTTTTTTGTGCGTGTGTTTCATTTTTGATGTGGCTGTATTTGGTGGGTCAGGAATGCTCTGCGGTGGGCTTCCTAGAGAATACTTCAACTCCCTTCTCTGCCCATGTGCCCAGGGGAAACCTGGCCTTGCAGGAGAGGAGGGTTTGACTGGATCCAGACCTCTGCAAAACTAAAAACTTGCTCCATATATCAGCAGAGGGAACATACAGAGCAGTAGGACTATCAGTAGGACTGATAGGCACTGCTGTTGATTCTCTCAACACCTGCAAGCTTCTCCCTCTTCCCCCCAACAGTGTCAAGGCCCTAAAGCAGTGGCTGTAACTGAACAGCACTCCTCTGCCCACGATACGCTGTTTGTAAGAGTCCATAAACATCCAAGGAAGGCATTTAGCTTCTGCCCAATGTCCTAGGTGGGAAGATAGTTCCTTTTCTGTGCTTGGCAAAGCACTGAATATTCTATATATGAAAACTGAGTAAATCCCCCGGGGTTGGTAGGTATTGTACAAATCAGACTGACTTTGAGTTACCCTGTTTGTTGTCCTGCTCTTGTTGTCCTGCAGCGGCATTTGATACCAGAGAAGAAATGTTCACAGTGCATCAGAGCACTATGAGGGCGTTTGTAATAGTGACATAAAGTGAGTGAAAAAGAGGGGGAAAAAAAAGTGTTACTGAGTGCTTTTGTGAAGAAGAGTTGGTCTTGATTTTGTCTCACAGTGTGTCTTATTCCTTTGTCTGATGTCCTTGGGTTTGACAATTTGATGTCTCTTTTCTCACAAGAAGCATTTGTTCTGAAATAAAAGCAGTATCACCTTTGTAAACTGTGGAACTGTTATGAACTGAACTGTTACAGAAATTACTTGGATATGGGGAAGAATATGTGGTGTTTAACTGTAAATTTTTGTTCCAGGAATATTTGCCTACTAGCCAAAATTCTTCTTCAGTACTCAAGGTCGTTTTTTTCTGGTAGCTCCTCAAATCTGTGGTATCCCCAAACCTATGTTTTATCTAACAATATTTAACTCATTGGACTTCTTTGGCTCAGCATATAATTACCTGTATTTCAGCAGTGGTTAATGTGCTCTAATGAGACCAGTATCATATTAGCGTGTTAGTTTTATCTGAAGGAGACAATTTCCCTCAAGAAGCAATTCCTTCCAAAAGCCAAAAGGACAAGGCCAGAAGAGGTGTGATATGACTTCCCAAAGGCCACAACACGGGTTGGTAGCAGGGTATGGCCACTGACTCAGACGTGTCCAGTTGTGGCACCCCTCATCTGCAAGGTCCTCATTGGTAAGTGGAACTCCTCTGGGAGCCCTGTAAGAACTGGTACCCTAGAATCACCTAGCCAAAAAGAAAACCAGGAAACGCCATACTTACCCTTTTTGACTATTAGCAAATAATCAAATGCTGCAAAGGACAAAGAAACAACCCCTTGGCATCTCTGGCACAACCCCATTTCCTGCTTTACCAAAGCAGGTATCATCCCTTCTGTGCCCAAACACCCAAAATTCCAGGTAGATGGGTTTTTTAGCAGCCTTATGCCTCTGAGGTGCACTGGAGAGCTAGGCCATGAGTGTTATGTTTCCATCCATGTCTCACACGCTGGGCTGTGCTCCATCCTCGTTGAGAAGCTAGCTCCTGCAGACTTCCAGCCAGGCACGCATTATCCAGTGGGTGTTTCTTGCATTCAACAGCTTCCTTCAAAATGCCTCTCTTACTGCAAAATCAGAGCACTTACTTAGCAAATCCTGACTTTATTAGTTGTTGTGGGCCATGGAGATTACTCTGGCACAGCATTATTCCTTATTCTGGATTCTAAAACAGATAGGATTACGTTCACTCAGAATTTGCTGTTAACTGCAGGGATTTAATTTGCGTTCCCTCCCCACTCACCACAGACCAAACATAGGTATGATGCAAGGCATATGCTCACCCTGGCAGGCTACAGAATTATGCCCAAGATTGTCAAAATTCTGCCTAGCTGAGTTACTAGAGAGATAGGGCTTCAGGACTTATGATTTTGGGGCCTTTGAGGCTTTCCTGCAGGTTGGGCACTCGTAATTGCTAGTTACTTTGGAAGACCTTGGCACAGCTAAGAGCGACCACCATGGGCATGGGTGAAAGGGGAGACACATACCCGTCTCCTTATCAGGGTGAAGCTGGGCACTTAAGCACGTTATAGCAGACAGGCCTGATGTTTTAGTTTTAACATTCTTTGTGATGGATGATTAGTACAATGACCTCCTACTACCTTGTGTGCTGGGGAGGGAGGCAGACGTTCCCGTTACACAGGACAGAGCTGAGTAGAGTCAAAACATGTGTGTGTGTGTGTCTCTTCACTTTGAAATGTGTCCTCCTGACAGTTGAACTTCCAAGAGGACGGAGCCAGCAGAGCATCTGGCATGATGCTGTTCAGTCCACTTGGTTAAATCAAGTGATGTTTCAGTTTTGCTCCAAGAAAATGCTTTTTCTCAAACCCATGTAAGAAATATGTTTAATTCAATCAAGTAAAGCGCTCTGTTCTTTGGCAGACTTTCACTTACTCAGAACATTGATTTCAGACCTTATCTGCTCAACACTATTTAGTAAGTCACAAGGCTTTCCTGAAAAACAAAATAAAACCAAAAATGCCACATACTGTGGTCCTGAGCCAGGCCATGAAGAATTACACCTGCATATAGGAGGACTCCAAAAAACCTTGCATTTGTAACACACCCACATTTCCTACAGACTCAAAGATGAATGAGAAGGGAAAATAGTAACAGTTAGAGATTTATCATGTACTTAATGAAAAAAATAAATCTCATGCATTGTGCTTTTTTCCACTTTTTATGTTGTCTCTTTGCCAATCTGATGACTTGGGGTGGGGGGGCAGCATAAAGGAGTCGGATGCTTTGGGTGGAAGGGCTGCAGTCCATTTTTCTGGACTGGAAGTCTCTACCTGCTATGGTGGTCCAAGGGTAATTGCAATTTTCACTGTAGGCAGGCTATTCACTATGCAAGGAGTGAGAAGGAATCGCTCCTGTTGAGGACAGACACTGCAGCATCCACCTGGCACGTTGGGCTCATCCCGTGACCCAGGCCGAGCAAGGGAATGATCGGACATGAACTAACCAGGACTGCAGATCACCAGGTCAAAATTAGGGAAGGAAAGGCAGACAGGGAGCTGCAAATCCTACACTGGCATCTCCGTGAAGGAGTCGAAGGCACAGGAAAATGTCACCTGGAAAAACTCTGCTTGGAAGGACACTCAGGCCAGGAACTATCCCCCAGCCTCAACCAGCAGCCCCAAGTCTGGATGTGGGAGAGTCTGCAGAGCCACAATCAAATACGATCTGCTAATTATTGACTATTTTCCTTCTCTGAAGGAAAAGCTTATCTTGAACTCTCCACCTCCCTGAATAATTTGTTCCCTGATAGAAAAAAGAACCCTCATTTTTGGTGCTAATGCCAGGGTGAGAGTAGCAACTGGGCAACTGTGGAAGAAGAGGCAGGTAAACAGACAATTTATCAAGAAGTGCAGAGAGAAAGAAGATGTCATTAAGGAAGAGATGTGGATGCAGGAAACAGAGTAGAGAATCACAGACCATTCTCAGAGGTTCCACGGGGGAATGGAAGGTGATCAAAGCAGTCCTTTCCAGAGACATGAAGTGAACAGGGGATGGAGAAAGTCCTACAGCTGCAGAGAAGACAGCTGCCTGGTGACTGAGGGCCTTTAGTCATCCCCAGGACAACTGCAGTGTGGCCAGTTGCTGGGTGAGCCACTCATTCCTTAGGGTGCTGCCAAGATGCTTCAGAACCTACCTGGAGGGGCCTGAGATGACTTCTGTAGGTTTGTGTGGTGGATAATTCGATTTTGCTGAGCTTACTGATGAGGTTTGTGGGAAAATGGAGCCAGCTGGGAGAAAACGGTGAGATAGGATGTGATTGAGTCATGTCATGCAGGAGCAAGAGAAATGAGTTTGAGCCACAGTGGTTATTCTCAAAACAGAGCTTCTCATACTGGGCTAGAACATTATCCCAAAGGAAACCACACCAGTCATTGATCTCTCAGGAGCCTGGAGGAATCTATCTCAGATCTGCCAGCAAGGTCACAGGTGTGCTGGTAGTTGGAGAATAAGCTGTTGTGCATGATCTTACCTGAAGAAGTCCCATTGACAATTCTGGGGTATTTTCTGTGCTTTGGGGCTCTTTCTGCTTTCTGCTGGTGTGGAAGGAGAGTCTGTCTGGAAACAGTCCCGCACAATATGGATGGAGCTTTTTAATCTGGAGCTTTTAATTAAAGCTGTTGCTTTTTAAAACTTAGTCCCAACTTGTCAGTGTGCGTTGGGAGCAGCTCAGGGTAAGGCCCGGACGGTCGGGTATGAGTCCATGAGGTGGATTTCTGCTCTGGCCCTGTGAGGGTCTCTCACTGTGCAAAACCTCTCCCAAGACCTTTAGCCTCTTGCTGAGACCCTCCTCGTGGTCTGTGGGGAGGACAGGACCTCACACGATTCCCTGCCATCTGCCTGTGCGGCTGCTAAGTAGCCCTGTCCCAAGGGCGAGAAGGTCACCAAGTTGGCTTGAAGCCACCTGCCTTAACAGCAGCAGGGTCTGTCGTTCTGCTCCAGAACCTTCTGCTTTTGGGGGTTACCATCATTCCATCGCTGGGGTGCAGCTGCACTCTCCAACAAGGGGAGCAGCTGTGGGCTGGGGGGGGAGATTTCTGGGGACAAGGGTGGAGGAAGATGTCAACAGAGACAGTCGGGAACACCACGACATTTGAATGGCTCCTCTGGTGTAATATATTGGCTATTTAAAATGCGCACAAACTGAGGGGCCAGCTCATGATTGCTTTTCAAAGCAGTGGTGTTTTCTGGGGAGAACTTGCCTCTGCTTTTTGTTAAAGGAGAACACCTCTGTTTCAAACACCTGCAGATTTTATAAACCAAAGCTGTGATGTCTGGGACAGCAGGTCTGAGGGACAGGATCGATATTTGTGTGAGCAGGGATTTCATTGTGAAGTTGAGTGATGCCATGTTGATCACTCTGCTGTTCTTTCAAATGCAGGAGAGTGGGTGGGACAGTGTCCCCACAGGGACAATCTGCTGTGTCTGGCATCATTTTGACACCACACACAAGCTGGGGTGAGAGCTTGGAGGAACACACCTCCCCTTTTTCCTTTCCTACTTGATCACCTTGTTTTTTTCCTGAAGGATACACCCAAACTTAGAGATGGGCATTCGTCTAGCACATCACCAGCTACTGACCAGCTGCAAGTCACAGCTGAGCAAACTTTAAAAGAAAATAGGAGACAAACAGGAGATGACAAACCTGTGTGCTGAAGCTGGCATCAGCTTCAGAAGCAAGCTCTTGCTTGTCAGAAGCAATCCCAGCTTGTCAGAAGCAAGCATTTACTAGAAAGAAGCCATCCACGATGCAACTCATGTCTCCGCTCTCCAGGCCTAAGTCCTTCTGACAGTGGCACCGAAAGCTGGGCGAGGAGCCACCCTGCACGTGTTTGTCGGGGGCACCATGTCTCTGAGCCAGGCTTTTTTCTCCCTAGGGTTTCCCACCACCACTGGCCCCAGGGGAGGGGGGCTGTTCAGCGACGGTTTGGCCCTGGAGCGCTCGCAGGGCTCCTCAGGGAGGTGAGGCTACAAAGCCCCACCAAAAGCAGCCCAGCCCCTGCAAGACAGAAGACGACTCCCTTGCCCTGAGGCTACCGTGTGCCGGGGCTCCTCTGCACTCTTCTCCCCTTGGAGCAAAGCAATCACATCCTTCATTTCCCACCTCTGCCCCACAGGGACACTGCTTCCCCGTTTTGAGGAGTGTTTGATCCCCCTCCCACCACGGCCTTGTGACTGGTGTCTTCCTTAACGGAGGCCGTGTCATTTCTGTGGTCTGATGGGACCCCGGAGCATCTTGACTGACTTTGACCGGGACCTATTCCTTCATACCCGTGTGAGACGTGCTGACAGTGCACCTCTGCCCAACGGCGCCGGGTGAATCATAACATGGCTGCCAAGGCACACGCTCCCCCTGTGATTTAGCAACACGAAGTCCACGTCGGGGCGTTGCAGCCTTTCTTCCTCATCAGGCACTTGATTGTTTTCCGACTCTTTGCCACCAGCCTGTTAGGGAGGTTAATGGGCTCTGATGGTGGCCTCTGTAGAGACGGCCGTCGCTGCCGCAGTGCTCCACGGAGCCAGCCCGAGACACGAGCGCCTTCACCGTGTCACACCACAGGACAACTCCTCTGGCTGCTTGGTGTCATCTGTTTAGTTATTATGTCTAGAGATACAGCAGTTGTCAGAAGCACCAAGTGACAGGACAAGCCCATACTATTTTTACACATTTCTGGAGGAGATTCACTGTTGCCACACCAATAGCATTGGCTTTTGCACTTGATACAGTTTGTAGTTTCGACGTTAACGTGATTTAATAAAATCCCAAAATGTCCCTTGGCTACCTTAGACTTCTATAAAAATCCTGTTACAGCAAAATTATTTTTATAATTTCAGCACTGCCTTCTTGTGCTCTTTGTAATACCTCTCTGCAACACATGAAGAATTGCCACCGTAGAGTCTTTAAGCTAAATCACGGTGACAAGTAAGGCTTCCTCTTTGTCGTGCTGAGCCTAGGGGACTGTTCAAATAGCTGGAGTCAATTTCTGAGAGGTCTCACATTTGACCTGTGCTCTGGAAGGCCACCTAAAGCTTGTTTCACCCCTGATGGGGGCTTTAGCTGCTGGGCTTTTTTTCTGAGCCTTTCTGAGCTCGGGAACAAAGTGGTATTTCATGATAGCTCACCGACTGAGACACTTGCAGGAGATCTGAATGTGCTCCACGTATGTAAGAAGCCTGTGGTCCATATGGAGCCAAACAGAAGCCGCAGACTTAGGGCTGCAGAGGGTAATAGCCCAGTGAACAAACACAAATGCAGTCCTCCTTCCCCCCCTGCTCCAGACTGGGACCACTGCCCCGCTGCAAGTCCTGAACACTGTGGATGTGATGCAGAGAGAGAAGCCCTGTCCAGGCTTAAGTTCATGAAGGTCTCAGAGGAAGCCCATTTAGATCATATGGGTGCAGGCTGAGCAGCAAGGAAAGCCCTGCACTTGGGAGGGGAAAAAAATGTACATTTTTGCCTTAAAGCTTTTTGAATTTCAGCTGCACTATGTGCACTTGCCTTCCTGCCAGGTGCCAAAACTCAGAAATGGGGCTCTTGGCCTGTTTTTGGTGTTTCAGAGCTCTCTAGGCAAGTCTAAAGAAACTACCATACATCATGACAGAAATCACCTGTCCCTGGGATGGGTCCCAATGCTTGGAATGGAAACGTGCCCTACAACTCACATCAGAGACTTCGCTCCCTAGTGCTGCACGGAGCATCGGTGTGGGATTGTCTCCAGGAGATATAGTGCACAGTGCTGCTGCTGTTTGGAAGTGCTGTTCAGCTCAGGGGGATTTTTAACAGGATGTTAAACACCAGAAGGGTAGCAGGGATAAATGCTGTGAGCAGCTGAAGCCCCTCCTGCCTTGACACCTAGGCTTTGAATGATTTGACTGTGTCTTGAGGAATGGTCTGGGACCACTCTCGGGCAAGTGACAGCATTGCTAAGCTTCTTCTGAACAGCTACCTCAAAACAGGTATGAGGTGTCCAAAAACATCATTACTCGGAGCCAAAACCACTTCAAAACAGTTACTTGAGATATGAAAAAATATACCTTCTTTGGACTCTTCTGCACTCTTGCTCTTCTACAGCTGTCTTCCCAACAGAAACGCTCTCAGCTCCCTTCCAGTGAAATCCCTCTTTCTACCTTTTTATCTAGGATGTTTTTAAATGTGGATGATTGATCCTATGAAAGGGATACTAAAAAACATTTGGGAAAAAAAAATGGAACAAAAACAACAAAAAAAGAATACATATAAGCTGTTTGAGGTGGTTTACCCTGCTGTTCAAAAATGCTCCAGGGCAGTTTGTGATGGGAGAACAGTGGGCCATAGAAGTTTAAAGGTGGGCGATGAACAGCAGAGCTATGTGTGTTAAATGAATATATCACTACTGTGGTGGCATAAACGTATATATTTGTAGAGCACTGTCTGTATTCTGCTTTACAATTAATCTAGAAAGCGTGACTAAAAGCTCACCCTGGCAGAGACATTAGAGAACCTATGTAGATACAAGCACATGTTTCTAAAGGCGAGAGGGGAGAATGTGCAGTAATGAAGATATAGGTGCTGGAAGGGGCTGCGTTCTTTCTTTCCGAGGTACCTTACCACCAAGATCTCCTAGGCCCAGAGGATGGGCACCACCCGATGAGGCACCGGGCATCCCCAGCACTAACTGAAGAGAGGAGAAGGCAGTTGACTGGGGCATTGGTATATGGGGGTTTGGGTTCCCACCTGTACTCTGCCAACACATAACTAGATGGCCTCAGCAAAGCACTTCCCCTTTCTGTCACTCGTTTTACCTTGCTGTTCAGTGAGAAAAAGAACCAACAGCTACTCCTTGATAACGTTCTTCCGCAAACCTGGGGACAGAAGGATGTCAAAGAGGTGCTTTGCACTTGGAACAAACGCTCTCATTGTAAGGAGTACTCTGTTCTGAGATTAGAGGTTCCCTCCTTTCCCCTGCCAGGTCAGAATAAAACAGAGCACCACGGCATGACTGTCGACCACCACCTGACTGCTAATGAGTGTAAGACCTTTCAAACGACTTACCTGCAACTGGCATCCCTATATCACCAAAGGGTGACTCCTCCCTCCTCCGAGTTTTGAATTCTCTTCACTTCCAAATCCAGACACTGAACACAAAAGAATTAAAGGCACAATTCCCACCCGTCATGTGAAATACCAACGTTATGAGATGCAGGAAAGCTAACATTTGCTGGTAAATAATGCATTATATGTCAGACTGGTAAGAACCACAGCAGTGATTCAGTGTTTTGCTTTGTTCTTCCTGAAAATGGCCTCAGTTTTGAAAAGCTGTCATATTTATGGGGGACTGCAAGGTGCATTTTGTAACTCACTGTAAATGTTATTTACAGGGATATTTCTGAAATCAATTTGGCTGTCAGATAGAAGGCTGTATAATTTACGCTACACTGTACGAGTTAGGAAATCCCATAGGTGTATTTCCTTCTGCCACTTGAAACCAATATTGCAGGAAATAGCTGACAGGAAAGAAAAACAGAGTCATGGAGGGGAAAAAGCCCATGCACTGGCTTTCTTTGCTCGAAGTATCAAAAGCAATAAAGACATCTATATGGAATGCACGATGCATATTGAACACACAGGATAGAATTGGGAGGCGGTGAATTGGCGTCTGATGGAGATTTGTGTCCTGTGAGCAAGGGAAAAGCCCTTTATTAATTCCCTTTGGGTGTGAACTACTGCGAGGAGTTGTAGCTTCCTCATCTCGTGTCAGTTTGGTGCTATGCTAGTCCTGACCATGCATAAAAATACCTTCTAGCACAGGACAGGTGTTTTCCTGACCCACCTTTCTCAACCTCCCTCTTTGGAACTGATCCTGTTTAGACAGACAATGAATATTCACTGGCTTGGAGCAAAACTGGTCTTGTTACCACGTGGGTCTGGCTCTCACCTGGCCCGTGGAAAACCCAGGGTCAGGTCCTTGTTCTGATGATTATTTCACCATTTATCCACAGGGTGCTCCACCCGAGGAGACAGAGAGCACACTGCCTTTGTAAACATGAATGTGGGCACTCTCATTCATGGGACTGGTTATGTGTCAGTGGGAGGTCAGGTTCACACTCCAGGTGTGGACAGAGTGGTGCACAGACTGCTCCTGGGTGGTGAACTTTTACCTCCGGGGTTTCTAGTTGCCTTCTGGGACGGTCTGAGAAGGACCAGCACAGAATAAGAAAATTCTGCAGTCCCAAGAGCTTCCTCGGGAAGGGAGAAGTATGACCCACTCAGCTTTAATCATCATTTTGCATTTAAGTTGACATTTACTGTTCCCAGCAGAGTGCTGGAGTTTGAAGCTGCCTCTGGGGAGCAAAGCAGGACTGGGATCTCTCCAGGGCCAAAAGGATGGAGGTTCTCCCACACACACAGTGCCAACCTATGTTGGAAAACTAGGCACTGGCATCTCACCTTGCAGCCCCTAGGCCCGCCAGAGAAACTGTTCTGCAATTACCACTCCCCTGCTCTGCCCCCTTTCTCTGACACTTACAATCCGGTGGCAAAAGTGAGTTTCTGTGAGCACTGTGCCAGTCGCCTCCCAGTGGGTCAGAGCCTGGGGACGAGGTGCACTGCCCACGTGAGGGCTGCAGGTGCTCTCCGTGGGCGAGGGCAGCATTTCTTTTGATGTGGCTTGCCAAGCTCTCGGCAACCAAATGTCACTCTCTAATAATTACAGAACTGTTTAAGCACTGCAAAAGACAACTTCCTCATCAATGGATCCCAGTCCATTAGGGTGATGCTGAGCTACTTTCCCAACAGTGTCATGGACCTTTCCACCACTGACCGCACTCTCAGAGTTCCCATGAGTAACTTTCTGATCCCAGTCTTGCTTGCATCTGTCAAGAAACCTAATTACATCTTGTTTAGTACTGAAATAGAGCTTCATTAAAGCACATTTGCCATGGTACAACAAGGTAGCCAAGGTAAGGGACACTGCCAGGAAGGGAGGCTGGTGGGGAGGAATAAGTGGAGTCGGAGGAGCAACACAGCATTAATTGAGAGATGAACACGTGTGGCAGAGGAAGAAATGGTAGCACTGGTGGGCGTTACCCTAGAATGTCCAGAAAATGCCAAAAAGCCTTCCAAAGGACAAAAAGGATATAATAAACAGGTCAGCTAGAATTACAGACCACATTAGCATGGAAAGGATGAAAAGTAATAATTATGGGAACAAGAACCACCAAGTTTTCCATCTGCTTTAGGGCTCAGTTGCTCTGCTGAGGTGTCTTCAGCCACGTGTTAAGGCAGGCAGTTTGCTGACTAAGACCTGGAGAATATCACTGAGCGGGGGTTTTGGATAAGCAATCTTTTATTAGATTTCAGACTTCCCACTCTCAGATGGCTGAATATTGCCTGCTACCCTTAACATATGCAAACAGACTGCATCATCAGAAAGCTCTGCTGAGTGATGCTGGCATCGTGCTCTCTTTGATGTATCACAGCACCCCCGCTAAAAGCCACATGTGGGGATCAGGACATTATACTGGCAGGTCTCTCTGAAACCCAGTCTCTGAGTTTATCATGGAATAATATACAAAGTAGCATGGGGGATATTAATATAAATGGGAATAATTTTTTTGTGATTCCCCTACAAGTTCTCAGTTGAAAGGAAGACCAGTAACAGGGGCTCAACCAGCAGTGCTTGCCACTATTAATGACTCGAAGTCCAGGGAAGCAGGCTGTACTCAGAGTGGAGTAGCTTCAAGCCAAGGCAGCACAATTCACCTTCATTTGGATGGGACAGAAGCTGCCTGGTTCTCGGAGGGGCTGCCAGGGTTGCTGGCCCTGCAGCACAGACGTCAGCCAGCTGTACGCAGGTCAAGGCATGGCCATTCTGCTTCCTTTGGACTAACAAGCCATCTGCTAGGGCAGAGCTTGAAAACGTGTTACTCATGGTGTTTCTCTTCTTGACAGGCTGTAACGATCCAGGGCTACAAACATGCCATCCCCCTGTCCCAGCTGTCAGCCAGATGTGCACAGCTCTTGCTGGCAGAGAAAAGGTGGAGGCGCCAGCTTTGGCTTGGGCCCACATCTGGCCATTTCCACTCCCACAAGGGGTCACCCACTGACAGCCGGAGAAGGTCTACACTCAGGCAGATGGAAGCTCTAACGTACTTCTGCTTAGGGCACGAAATGATGGCTAAACTCCAGCATAATGGGCAAGTTTATCCGGTCACTCTCGTGAAGAAGGAAGTACCCTTGCCCTTGCTTCCAAACACCATGTATTGTTTGTTTTGATATTGTTGATAAAACAACAACCACTGTTGTTGTTTTATCACCATCCTCCCCTTGAAAAAAAATTTCAAACATAAAAGGCCCAAACCCTGACTTACTTTGTTGTCTTCGCTGAGAAAAAAAAACCCAAACCAACCTAAGCACTGGGCTATCCATGACAGCAAAGACAAACCAGAAACCAAAGAGCTCAGCATTTCTAGGAGAGGGGAGATGAGCCAGCTGCAGGTGTGGGATGCAGAATGATATAGCCTCCAGATGATGCTTCACACCAGCTCGCTATGCAGGAGCTAATCCTGCCAACTCCACAGGCCTTCCATGTACCTGCAGGTATTGCAACCCCTTTGCCTTTTTCTCCATCTGCAAAACTGAAGATAACAGAACTTAGTTTGCCTCAGGTGAGGATTCAGGTAATGCACTGAAAAAGCCTCTGAAGATGCAAAAATGTCCATAAATCTACATATATTTTCGTACAATGAGACATCTTTCCCAACGGAAAGAAACTCACACTCTACAAAACAGCAACACACGCGTGTTAATGGGCAGTACAACGTAAGTGCACAGGGAAGGTGGTGTGCAAGCCTCTGACTCACATTTCTAAATGAACCAGTACAACTCTTGGAACAAATATAAGGCAGATTTTGAACAACTTCTAGCCACAGTCTACAGAACCACTGACACTAAAGTATCCAGGATTAGAGGCCTTAATGAGAACAAGTTGAGAACCGTGCTACCACTTTTCATAACTCAGTGCTCCAATGAACCTGGCAGAGCAGAGTAACCGAGAAAAGCCATTCCCTCACCAGTAGTTAAGTATTGTTTTTCACATCCCGCTGCACTAATAAAATTTCCTCCAATTAGTGTGTTTAACCTGCTTTCTTCCTTTCTGAAAAACCTGTATTCAAGGAGTGTAAAAATCACTTCCCCAGGGAGGCATGTCACTTAATTCCTTCTATCAAGAGCAAGAACCAGGAAACAAGCAGAAGGCGTTGTCTTTGTTGTAAAGAGCCTGGGGCAAGCTCTGTGGTTCCAACAAATCCAGATACTCACTGGAGCAAGCTCTTAACCCAACAGCACGTGAAATCCACTCCCCCCACTAATCTTCAAAGTTTCTGTTCACTTCAGAGAGCTCCATACAGTGTATTTTAGCCGAAGGATTCCCTACAGACTCCCAAAATGTTTCAGAACACACAGACTATCCAGAGAGAAGGCTGTTACTAGCAGAGGCTATAGGATTTTGTCCCTGGGTTAGCAAAACATAAATCAGGCTAATAAAGCTCTGGATGGGAACACTCTTCCAGCTAGGTGCTGGCAATCCTTCCCTCAATCTCCACCTCCTCTTTCACAGGTGCATACACCCAGCAGAGAGCTGCCTCCTCTTAGCTTTTCCCTTAGGATTCACGTCTCATGTTGGCTGCTACCTGTTTCCTAGGACATGGGAAACAGCTTCAGTTTTGGCAGAAGTACATAGCACGGTGCACTGACCCTGTCCTTCCCAGAAAGCTTGAGCTGGCTGCACAGGAGGAATCATCAGTGCCATAATTTTGACCAACAGGAATCATCCAGCTGCTTTCTCAGGCATCCTCCTGACTTTGAATACACATTTAAGGAGATACAAGGTGCAGGAACATTACCCACATTAAGACAGCTATTCTTAGCAATGCTTCCCCCTGGTGAAGACACCGAGCCCTGTTTTAATTATCGTAATGCTTAAGAGGATGCGTTGAGATAGTCACTGCCTGCTCGCACGCCTGTGTGCTGGACTACTCTAGCCTCCTCGTCCTCCTTTAGCCCTTGTGCTCTGTCCCTGAAACACTGCAAAGGTAAGTCACACCACAAAAAGCTCTGCGCTCCAAGACACAGTTGCCTGCATTTCCTTCCACCAGTTCGAGCTCCTGTTCCCCATTACCTGGTTGATAATCAGCAATTTCCTCTTCTTTCTACAGAAGATGGGAAAAGCCTGTCCTCTTCAGGCATTTCTACAAGGTCAGGGTCAGAGCAATGACCTCTACGGTGCACCAAGATGATAAATGACCTCCAGCCTTTAAGAGACACCGATGGTCCTACAGAAAACATGCAGCCACCCAAAGCATCTCCCTCAGACAGGACCCCTCAGCATGATCAGCTGCCTTCGTAGGACTTACAAAATGCAGATGGCTTGTCCTGCGCCGACTGCACAGGAAGGCAGAAGTAGCATTTAGCTATTTTAACTGATTGGACACATCACAGCAACCAGGAAGTTCCTGCCAAGTGACACTAGAGGCTGAAATTTCTTTCCGATAATGTTTCACGGGGTATTCCATGTTCTGACGTAAAGTGCAAATATAACATCAGATACTATTGATTAATTTCATACCACTGCTTCTAAGAGACCAGTAGAGTGAAAACGTTAAGAAAAAATGGAGAGTAAAACCCTGTTGTGGTAGGAAACCATGTGTGGTCTTACAGGTCAGGCTTGCTGTGTTAAAACCGAGCACTTTCCAGAGCCTGTAATGGTGGGGAAATGGTGAGTGACCTTGGAAAACAAGGGTGTGGAGAGAAAACTTGTCTAGTGGAAGAAAAAAAAGCACAGAGTTAAGAAGAAAGAAGCTGTGCTTCAGTTCTTCCAGAGCTTCAGTTCAAGATCTTTGACTCCTTTACCTCATCTGTTCTTGACAGATGATGACTCTGCCATCACTTAGAAAGCCTGACCTCCCTGTGTGTTAGCCCACCTCCCATCTATCGTATCTGTTTAGTGTCACACCTCCCCTGTGACCCCACCATCCAGCTCTGATATGGACCCTACACCAACCACCTGTGTTGAGTGAAAAGGCCGACTACTGCTGTTAGCAAATGAAATAAAATGACTCTTGAGTGATTTTTGTGTGTTAAGAAACTTTGAGGTACACAGGTCAGCACTAGATCACAAGCGCTCTGCTTTTACAGGCAAGAAGCAAGACATCCTGGGCACTTCCTGGTTCGGGTACATTCTAACTAATAATGACTTGAATTTGAACACGCAATTTCAGCAGGAGAACAGATTTTGCTGAAATTACTGCACAGGGATAGATTAGTGGTTTTAATACTGATTAATAGCAGAAAAGAAAAAGTAAGAGTGGCAAGACAAATTGATGCATCTGACACTAATTGCTAGAGTCTGTGGTTTCGAAGAGAGAAGCTTCCATATACAACATTTGTATCTTTGACAGTTAATTATATCTACATATATCACCAAGTCCCTCATGATGACACGGAATAATTTGAAGCATTATAACTTAAAAATATTACCACAGCTGCGTCAATTTTTCCCCTCTTTCAAATACCTCTATCTTTGAGCCCAAGCCCTGGATTTCCAAAAGCAGATCTTTTGATACCTGAAATGAAAACAAGTTTAACTCCTTCAGTGGAGCAATAGCTTCCCAAAGAAGGACCTTTACTGTTTCACTACCTAGATCATATGCACTCTATGCAGCAATACCGAGAGATTGTGTAGTTCAATTTGTTAGCACAGAGGGTGTGTTTCTAAAGAAAGCAGACATTCTTTTGCCACTTTTCTAAAGGAGAAAAAAAATAAAGATTTTTAATGTTCAAACACCCAGCCTACTTTTTCCATTCAACTAAAATCTAAAATCCAAACTTCCTGCTGTTACCTACTTTACCTTTTTTGCCTTTGGACTGATTGATAGCTGCCTCTTCTACACACACAGATTTGCAGATCACAGAATGGGAGAGGTTGGAAGGGACCTTCAGAGATCATCTAGTCCAACCCCCTGACAAAGCAGGGTCACCCAGAGCAGGCTGGACAGGAACGCATCCAGGTGGGTTTTGAGTATCTCCAGAGAAGGAGACTCCACCACCTCTCTGGGCAGCCTGTTCCAGGGCTCTGCCACCCTCAAAGTAAAGAATTTTTTCCTCATGTTCAGATGGAACCTCCTGCATTCCAGTTTGTGCCTGTTGCCCCTTGTCCTGTCATGGGGCACCACTGAGAAGAGATCTTTTGCTTCAAATCATCTAAGATACTTAGCTCATGCCACAGAATGAGTAGTCAGGACAGCTTCATGGTCAAGTTACTCTTGGTAATTAAAAGGAAAAAGCTACACAGAGCCAACTACTGAAAATAGAAATGACAGTATTCCTTTCTCCATTGCCCACTAAACCCATTATTGTTCCGAAGACTTACCACATCAGACCCCCTAAAGTGCACACAATATGAATAGTTCATGCTACAATTGTACATCTTTAAGCTCTACCAGGCCTCCTCCACAAGATTCTCCTTCTTGAAAACGTTTCAGTATGCTACAGATTCTGCAAGGGTCTGCCCTCAGCTGATGAATATGAAAGCCATTGCATTTTCCTCACACCCGCACTGATCCCTTTGCTCTGTTTTCTTTCCCACTAGGAATGGAACTGTCAGCAGTGCTTATAGGTCAGTAATGCTCCCTGGGTTCAGGAATCCCCTGCAGATGGAAACAGGGCACCTGAATGTCACTAAGGAAATCTGTAGACTATAACCTCAGAAATCTGATCGGAGAGCTAAGTCTCTGCAAAGATTGGAGCTGCTTCAAATGGGCACCAATTTAACAGATGTTTTCTGATTTGTGAAGTTCTCTTGTTCTTTTTGTTTTCTAAAACTTGCCTCGATATGTAAAGCAATCGGTGCACTAATATAATTGTATTAGTAAAGCTGTGGAGATATATGAACATCTATGTAAGGACTATTCATCACTCGGAGTTACTTGGTTACTGGTAACATGATCACAATTCTAAAATAATTTACCTCAGGATCAACAGATTTTCTTTCAGCACAGAGCTGGATTTGGTTACCACAGATAAAAACAGGAAGGGAAAAAGCAAACAAAATGAAATACACTAAGTATTGGAAAAGGTACGATTAGAAAAATATGAACTTTTAAACAGAATTATCCTTGCAGACAACACTTTCCATTTGAAATCTCCAGAGAAGTTAAAAGGCTTCTTTTATTTTGTCTGTTAACAGACTGTTTGAAACAATTGCTTTTTCCCCACTTTAATTAATTTTCACATTTCACAAAACAAAATAAGAGGCAGGCACACTATAGCTAAGGACGTGACACCAGATGATACTACAAGAGCAAACAGTACACTAGCAATGTTCCTGCATACGGAGGGAAAAGAGGGGGAAAAAAAAAAAAGGGACTGACTGATGCATTAGATAAATTCATGTCTCTTTTGATGGACAAAAGTAACTTTTGTCTCTCACCAAAGTCAAGTGTAGTACCTGTACACAATAATAAGAAACACAAATGCTGACAGTGTGCATCTGTTGATGACTCAGGTTTGTATGTTTATTTAAAGGAAGCACAGAAACAAGGAAGAGCAAGCGCTATGCACTTCACACACCAAGGAAGTCGTATGTCTGCCTTTGACCTGACAGAGGAGCAGAAATATAGGATAAAAATTGCTGTTCGACAACATTGCTTTTTTCATTGTTAGATCTCACACTCCCGAGAGGCAAAAATCCAGAAAAAAAAAAAAAAAAGAGAAGGTTTTAAGTCAAGTAAAGAAATTAAAAGATCAGACAGTTCCTGCTATGGACAAAAATCAGACCTTGCAGTTCTGAGAAACAACATTCCTCATTCTGCCTCAAGTCGAGGTAAGACAGGAAGAATAAGATTTCCAAATGCAGAGTCTTGAGTTATGAAGTATCCTGAGGAATGTGCGTGTGCATGCTGGAAAGAGAAAAACTTTTGTTAAAGCATAACTCCCCACAGCACTGATATAATTCAAGACTTTACAGCTTCTGCAGCATTGATTATTTATTTCTCCCAGTCTGCTCTTCAACTCTGATAGTCAAATTCAAAGCCAGCACTTCAGATCAGCCACACCAGAACAGGGCCCATCAAGGGAATTAAATCGGTCATTCCCTGCTGCTTCTTTTTCAGGAAATCCCATTGGGGTGGGGAGAGTGGTAAATGAACTCCTGATTGTTCTCCTCTGCCTCGAGCCCCTGCTTCCACTCCCATCTATAACCAGCTTCCCAGGTCAGTGGGCTGCACCAGCAACAGCACAGCCAGTAGGCCAAGGGAAGCTACTCATGATGCTGCATTTGTGACACTGTGTTGGGTTTGAGATACAAACTGGAGGGAGTCCAATAGAGACCCAAAGAGAAGGCTGAGGGTTGCACTGGAGCTCCCAGTGTCCAAGGAGGGGGTGGGAGGACTGAGCTTCTCGTTAGAAGAGAAACCTGTGGGGAAATCTTATGCTATTTTCAGATACCCAGTGACAGAATACAGAGAAGACAAAACCAGACTTAGAGCCAAGAAAGAGCGCAAGAAGTCCATCCCTGGAGAGCTTCAAAACTTGATTGGACCATGCCCTGAACAATGTGATACAGCACCACTCTTAGTCATTCCTGGAGCAAGGCACTGGACTAGAAACCTCCCGAGGTTCCTTCCAGCCTACGATGTCCTGTGGTCAACACAGGACACCAGCCAGAGCTCACTTCTGTTCCCATTCATTTTAGGAGAAGCAACGTGGGGACCTGTACTGGGTGATGGAAACACAACAAGGATACGTGAACAGCGTTGCTAGTTTGCAACCCAAAGCTTTTTCTTGTTCCTGTGCGCCCTGCCAAATCATTCTGTCTGGAGTGCCAGGAATGCAGGTGGCCATGTGCTGGCTTTCCTGAACAATTTCCAATTTCAACACCGAAATCAACCTCACCTGACATGAGAAAAATAGCAGCAAATAGAGGCCTGTAAATGTACAAAAAGGTGTGGCTATTTCCCCTTACACTTGCTGAGACATTCAGAAGTATAATAAAACTGACTCGACTGAGATGTACAGAACTACTATGATGATCCTGTAGGCTACATTCTCACAACCACATCGAGGGAGAATGAGCCGACAGAGTTCAGCTTTCATCGTAACAGAAGAAGAAATTTCAGAAGTGTATGAAACCTAACCTCTAAAAGGGGTTTTTCATTCTCTCTAGGTGCAGACCTGCACATCTCAGACAGAGCCAAGCCAAACTGAACCTGAGTGTCTGCTTACCTGCAGTGCAGCCTTCTGCTGTGCTGCGATGTGCTGTTGCTCAGCGTGATCACGGAAATCCTTGTTCAGCGGTGATCTTGCAAGTGCAATGCTGCAAGAAAGAAGATGGCATGATACATACCACAGAAAAAAAAAACCCCACCGGAAACAACTTGCCCTTACCATTCTAGCCATAGATTCCATGACTTCCACAGCTCACAATTTATTTGAGTCATGGCTTAACGATTGTTTACTATTGTTTGGAACCACTATTTGCTAACATAAGTGGGGAAAGGAAAATGGAGCGACCACAGCTGTATCATTTGACCTAGCATAAACAACTGATGCCAAACTAAACCCAGAAGACTGATAGTCCTGAAGCCTGTTGTGGATTTTGCTTAAGGGTAGAGTCCCACTGAAGTCAGCGGAACCACTGGGTGCAATGTTAGGCAATGTCAGCAATTTTTAAAACAACAGCTTTTTGTTTTCACCATTACCCAGTATGTTCTAAATGTTCAGTGACTGTTCTAAAAATTGTGATAAATGAAAAATAAGAACTCAGCAGTCTTCAGTGTAAGACCAGTTCTTCGGCAGGTGGGCAGCAACTCACTGCTTATCATAAAGGAGCTTCCTATTGATGTAACTGAAGCCTCTGGTGATGGCTTATAGAACCTGAAATTGATTTTGCATATTTATCTCATTGCAGCATACATTAGATTTCAAATTAAAATTTCTAAATATATTTTCTTGGCTTTTATATCTTAAGGCTTGTCCACCTTGTTAACCAAAAAAAGAAGAAATAAGAAGCAGACTTTCAACAACTTCCCAACATCATATAAGTAACATGATCAGCAATCCTCCAGATAGAAATCAGTGAGGACTGCCATTGGAGCTGTATTGCAAGGCAATTCACAACTAGCTCTGAAATTGGCTCAGGAGGCTGGTGCTGAAAGCCCAGCTCTCCTCAGTCATAGAGACAAAAGTATGAAGGACAACAAGGGATCCAACAAACCCATCAATTGACCTTTCTCAGCAGCTTCGATGTCAACAGCTGACTTAGTAAATCAAAAGCAGCCACGCTCATGAAAAGACCTTCAGTCAAATGTATGCCTAAATGCATGATGAAAGCTAAGTAACAATCCTCTGAACAGATTTTCTGATAAATTTTAAGATAAGCTTCACTGCTGGAAAAAAGAACTACTCAGTTTATTTGTAACATAATATTTTCAGTTATTTTGAAGGTGTGTGTTTTGCCTTTAATTCTGTACCCTCTAACTTTTCAATACGATTTCTGTAGATAATCTTAAGGCTTCATCATAAGCTGGCACTTTTCAACAGAAATCTTCTGTTCTTAGATAGACTATTCCTGTATGCTAAGGCCAGAAATCAATAAACACATTCACCCTTACGCTGGCCATGCCACTATTGTGCTTCAGGTACCTCAAGCTCTTTTTCTGTCACGTTTGCAGAATTTCTGTGGTCTCATTTCTGACAACTTCATGGCCCAAAACCTTTGGCACAGCATCCCTGCCACAGAACCATCAGTTTCTCAAAAAATCACACGTCAGCCCACTGTGCCAAAGCAGAGAGTTTGACTGCTGCTTTGTAGGTTTCCCCCCCCATCCCCACTTTCAAAATTAGTAAATTCTAATTCTGCTCACTAGCATATTGTGTTATTTTTCCTTAAAGAAAAGAGAAAGAAAACAAGCATGCCCTGAAACTCTGTCAGACTTGCAATGAAGTGTGGAAACACTGTTGCCAGGAGTCAGAGGTTGTACATAACAGTATGATATTTCAGTTTTCTACTCTAATAAATAATTTTCTTTGAATAACAACTGTACACAGAGTGAATCAGAGATCCGACTCAGGGAATTTCAAATATTCTGCATGCCTTTTCACAGTATGAAGGAATTAAAGGTGACCTAGAATTTCCTTGGAAAAAAGATACAGGCAATGCTCAGATTGTATTCAAAGTATTTGACTCTGCATGTAACGTGACAGACTGTTATGTAATACGCTACATCTAAAATATGGCACTGCACTCACTTCATGCTAACCCAAAGTTCAACTATCTCACTTTCTCCACGTAAATCAGCATGTGATTTTCTATTTACAGATTTATAACAAAAATCTAATCTTTTTGTCTTAAATGGGAGAAATCCCAGTGACAGCTCCCAAGTTTATATTAGATTATTACACCTTCTGGTGTAGAATCACCTTTACAACACACCATCTTTTACAAGAAGATCTGCAGTAACGTAAACTGGCTTTGTCTGGTACACAGGGAGCTTCAAGGATAACTCACTCCCTGCTGTAACTGCTCTTCTCTAAACACACAGTACCCTGAAACTAATGTTCTGCCACTTCCATTCCTTAGGGCATTTTAGCTTAATAATTAAATGCTTTCTCAGTGCCTGCTCCCCGATTCTTCTTTAAGGTAGACTCTAATACAGTTGAGTAAGCATATCTGCTTCTTCCCTTCTCAAATGGAAATTACGTAAGCCAAACTTCAGGGTCTGTAAACAATTTTAAATACTAGTATATTCCTGAAGTGCAAGGTCTATCCGACTGGTTGAGGATGGTCAGAAAACACTTCTGATTAGAGTTTATGTAACTTTACAGCTCCCTTGCCTTTTTTTTTCCCTTTGATCTAATTAGCGATGTCCAAACAGGTCTAAGAACACAAAATACCTGGCTCCAGGGTGATTTGTGGAAGACTGGTTTTGCATAAGTAACTTTCTCTTCTCCTTGTCTAGTTCTGCCAGGATTGCAACCCTATTTTTATTCTGGAAACCTGGTGGGAATGACAGAAAAATATTAGAGATTTACTTGATTTCTATGGCTCAACTCTAACCTTGTGGAATTAAAAGTCTCTGTACAATATGACATTATGATGAATATACTAATCTTCAAGGCTTTGCACCCATCTGAAAGGCTATTAATAAATAGGTTTCATTTTTCCTTTTCTCATTTTACAATATGAAATAGCTTCCTTAAGCTATCATACATATTAATGCATTTTAAAATACAGGTTTGTCTCTCAAGTCAGATCCTACCCCTTCCCAAGACAGCTCTGGAGCTATAAACAAGGTATGTGCTCAAATTCTTGGCTTCCAAAAAAATAAAAGTAAACTTACCAAGTTCTAGATTTAAAATGTAGTCACTGAATGTACGACTCAATGATAATAATGGAGTAATATACTCACAGGGCCTAATTCTCATACCAGTGAAATCAAACTATAATAAAAGTTTTACATATTTAACAGGTAAGAATTTGAAGACCACTAAGCTTGCACATGCACTTACACAAAAAATTACAACCTCATGTCAAGAATATACACTTTTTTTCATCTCTAATCTGCTGCTATTCTATAAATATCAAGCCACTACAATGCCATACGTAAAAGACGTAAAAGTCAAGTTCTCTCCTTTATTTCCTTCATACAAACAGTCAAAGTCATTGGCCGTTGGAAACTCCTGCGTGTTGTGCCCCCCGTCCCCATCCTGAGTGCTATGTTTTAGTAACACCACTTACAAAATGGTACCCCACAAGCCCGTTAGAAAGGCCAGACAGGTAACTCTTAAGGGGAGTATTAGCATGTCAGGGTAAAATTATTTCAAATTTATTTTCAGTAGCTACACTCAAAGTTAATTCCCTTTGACAGACCTTCTGTTGCTGCTCAATTACATGATCCAATATTCCTTTCATCTGCATGGCTCAATGAAGGAGACCATTATCAAGTAGAAACCTTCCACTCTAAATAATAATTTGCATCTGTATTGCCTTGCTATCGAACCCTCACCTTTTCCTTTTACATATGCACCCCTGAGCCTCAGTGTCTCAGAGTTCTCAAAAGGAAGTTGTTTGATTACATTTTACTGAGGTTTTATGCAAGATCACCCATAATCATCTTTACATTTGTTAACAGACTGTCAAATTAAATTTAATTAACTGCTATTTTCCCCTTCTGTTAATCTCTCTTTCCCACATGGAATTAGTTCCTCTTAAACTCTCCCTGTTTTGTAAGTGTATCGATTCAGGTCTTAGAAGTTTCTCAGCCCTTTAGGTATTGTTCACTATCTTTTTTGAATAATGAGTTTGAAACATTAAAACATAGCTGAATGCATGCTCTAAGAGACAGAAAGGCTTAGAGATCTTGCCAACAAGCTAAAATTCAACATTTCTGAGTTGCAGTTACCCCAGATTTTACTTTATTGTAAATTCTGAAGACAATGGACTACTGAAGTACTGCTAAGAGGGTCCGAGCTGAAGTCATTATGCCTGTATGCTCATTCTACAGAGTTCTCAGCCAAAAAGCTTAATATTTGACACATTATTCAACAGCCTTCAGCTAGCGCTTGTTTACCACAAAATGCATAAATCTAAACGCATGCTTGGAATTCAGATGATACGGTGATTGAGGCAAGAAAGAGGAGACCACTTTTTAATAGAAGTTGCTGTCAGTTAAAAAATAAAGACTAAATACGCTTACACTTATCATGAAGCAGTTGGTATGATTCAGAAAGGCTTGAGATGTGTAAAAATAAAATTTTAAATGCTGTTTTTAAATTGTGATTAGAAACTGTGCAAGATTATCACCGTCTTCCATTTTAGTAAGAGTCTTGCTATAGTATCATATGGCAGAAACTCTAGAGGGATTCAGAAGAAACCCAAGTATTTTTTCTTCCTTTTTCTAGCCCTCTGCTACTAAAAGAAGATGTGGGTTGTTTTGTTTTTTTTTAAAAAAGTTGTTTTTTGCTCAAGAATTCAGACAGCGCCCATCAGCAATCTGCTGTTCTGAAAAGTCATTGGTTTAAGAGAATTTGTTAATGGTAAGTAGAAAAAAGCTTACTTGAGAAAATGGATGAGAACATCCAATATGTACGTTAGCGCTCCTCACCTGAACAATGTGAAGTTCCTACAGGTATTTTAAGCTGTTTAAGGTTTGAAATGTCTGTTCTGCTTTCTAGTACTAAAAAAATGAACATTAAAAAAAAAAAAAAAATCACCATCCTTAGTACAGACCGGATTCTCAACTGTGAAAGGAAGCGCAGATTTTCAAACACAGCAACTTCTTAGCAAAGTTTTAAGTTTAGACTCCCCTTAACCAAGCTGAGTTGCCCTACTATTTTGAGTTTGAACAGTACATGAATATTGTAGTGCATTAATATTCTCTGCTTTGCAGACGCACAGAGTCCTGATACAAAATAACCCGTTCAAGACAGCTAAACAGATTAACAGCAGTGTCAGATGTCAAACTGAACACCTGGCTCCTCAAATTTCTCTCTATGGTAGCAGATTCAGGACATTCAAAATTTTAACCTGTTCTTTCTGACACCTCTATTTCTTACATCAGGCACTGTATTACATGCTCTGTGCAGGAGCTAGATGTTAATTTGCACTGATGTTTTGCATGTGAAAGGCAGAAAATCAGAGAAAGCTGAAGCCTTGCTGAGTGATACTGGTAGCTTTAAGAGCTCGCAGCCAGCTTCACTCTTTAATCTAATCCTACCACCTTGCCTCACTGATATCAACATCAGTTAGTTCTACTAGGTAACTCTGCATGGCAGGAAACAGTTTTACCTTTATCTACTTTAAAGTTTTTGCTTTTCATTTTATTTCTTTCTCCTGTTCTCTTGGTTGCTTCAAATTCACAGTACGTGTAAGCTTTTTCTACTACACATTATTTATCATTTGCCCATAGATACATAACAGCACAAAAGAGCCCTCCACCGCTGTGTGTTCAAGATACACACCTACTTGGAAAAACAGTTTCAAAGCTGGACGTCTACTCTCAGCTCCATACACTGGCACTGCACGCTGTTCTGCCTGCTCAATTCAGAAAGCGTTTCACAGCAACTCCTTTACTGAAGTGCATGCTTCAATAATTCATAGAATCACAGAATGGCTAGAGTTGGAAGGGACCTTAAAGATTACCGAGTTCCAACCCCTGTGCCACGGGCAGGGACACCTCTCACTATAGCAGGTTGGTCTAAGCCCCATCCAGCCTGGCCTTGAACACTTCCAGGACACATAACTGCTATCCTTCATGACATGGGGCAGCAACCTTTTAAAAAAACAGAATCTAAAGGCCTTATTAAACCTACAACGTTTGGGGAAAAAGGATGGCTAAACCGTATTTTAATTTCCTCTTCTGCTTATGACTCCTGGCATCAGAAAACATCATCTAATAGTCTGCTGCGCATCAATATTTTTCAGTAACAACTTACATTCGTATACGCCTTCATATTCGTTGTATGACAATGAAAGGCGTCTTAGTAATTCAGTAAATTAACATGAATTACTAAAAGATATATTAATATTTTGTCTGTCCCTCCAGAAAACAGCTGCATGCGTAGGTGAATGGAAGTCATTGAGTGCTTTATGGCTGCAAAGTTCTCCAGGGGAGGGCTGTAATGTATCTCTTAAGTACCACGCTTGCACACAGATCAAATTCAGACGCAGATCAGCAAAGTTTGTGGCTGATGACATAATTTAATGCAGAACAGCACAATCTGCCTTTTTAACACAGACTCGGTGAACAGAAAGATAAATCCAGCTACTCGGACTGTTAACGTGAATGTGCTTACAAAATCTTAGGCCAAAAGTATAAACAACAACCTGGACAGAAAAAGACCTCATAGAATTGCTACAGCCTGAAGCTTAGAATTCTGTACGTATTTCAAGAGCTCGGTTCTTCCAACGTACAGGAACTCTTCTTTACAGAAAAAGTCCAACCCCATCTACAGCAGGACCTGTATTTTTCCACCTGTGGAACTCTCTAAAGGAGAGTTCCTTCCTGAACACAGTCATAGTTCTCTCACCTCAGAGGGCTTATTCTGGAAGAACTCACACATGGAGTCTTCAATTTAAGAACACACAAGGTATGCTCTGGCTTCGCTGCACAAGCAAAAGCATTACAAAATCAGCCCAATTAATGCAAGTATTACCAAGCACCTGAAAGTAATTTCTGTAATTTAGAAGCTGATTTTTTCCCCTGCTACTAAAGTGTACCACTCAGGTCTATGAGCTCATCATATGAACAATACTCAGCATGCTAAAAGCTTTTCTGTTTCTTTTAAATGCTGTAATCAGTCTCATGCAATCAGTACAATCAGTTCTATGCGGTACTAACAGCCTGAAGTAAGGCTTTCATTCAATTCTATTTGGTTTTGGTGTACTTATATGCAGCTCCAAATTTTTGAAATTTTAATCAAAAGACTGCTTTCCTAAAGGTCTGATGAATTAAAGAAAGTCCAGTCCACAAAATCTTAACCTTGGTACTCCCAGTCTGAAATTAACAGAAAACTCAATTAACTCCTAGGAAAATACCCAATACTGATGAAGGAAAAAAAACTCAGTACAAAAAAATTATGAACACAGTCTACCTGTGTAGAAGGCTAATGCTTAATTCATCCTTTCAGTTCTGTCTAGGTGCTACCATTCATAACCCTTCCAGATTCAGTAAATCTCTATTCCTTTTGTCCAAGAAGAAGGAAGTAACAGAATGAATTGCCTGAACAGTACCAATACGTGTGCCATTTCAGCAAGCTGAAAATGTAGTATTTCTCTCAATCATTTTCATTACGAGACTGCATCTGGCCAAGAGAAAGATACAGAAGGCTTGAACTGTTGCTTGTATTTACCCATTCCTTTCTAATTTTCCTAGATGTATTACTTAGAGGCTCATTTGAGTGATTAAGCTTGACAGTGTTTCCTGCCTGCTTAGTGCAAATAATTTTCATATAATTAAACAGTTCCTTTAGCGAGTCTCTACAGGGTATTTCAAAGTATAAAAGCAGATTCTGTGGCTCTATTAAATTATAAGCCTCTGGAATTTGAAGGGAAGCAAAGGCATTCTGGCACTAAAACCCCATCCCACTTCTCAGTAAATTCTCATATTTAAGAAAAAGTAGCTCTTAACTCTCTATGACAGCATTCTACACCTTGCAATAACGCTGACCTGCTATTCACAGAATAAAGCAAGATTTACCATTGCGTACCAGAAGTTTCTCAAAATTTGCAATCAGACAACTATATGCAATTTGCAGTACTCCCTTCTCAATGCTTTAGAAAAGCTCAAAAAGGTTAGAAAAACTACCTTCTTTTTGCCAAGTAAAATGTCTTTTTGACCAAGGCTTTTTTTCTGTTTTTGTTTTGAAAGCAGAGGGCCACTGGGGAGGGAGGGACAGGGACCCACACAAGTGATTCTGGTACCTCCTTTGAAGTATGTCAAAAGGATGGGGCCAGACCCTTCAGTAGTGCCCAGGGACAGGACAAAGGGCAAAGGACACAAACTGGAACATATAAAATGGCATCTCAACATGAGGAAAAACTTCTTTACTTTGACGGTGTCAGAGCACTGGAACTGGCTGCCCAGAGAGGTTGGGGAGTCTCCTTCTCTGGAGATATTCAAAACCCACCTGGATGCGTTCCTCTCCAGCCTGCTCTAGTTGGACCTGCTCTGGCAGGGTGATTGGACTAGATGATCTCCACAGGTCCTTTCCATCCCTTACTATTCCATCCCTTACTATCAGCACTTCAGAATTAATTACACCCAACTTTGTGGGACTGCTTTCCCGGATAAAGACAATCACACACAAATGTGCGTGAGGAAGCCTCACGGCACCTGAATTCTGAACTCATTTCTCATAACCAGTAAGCGAAGAGCCATATCCGAGAACCTTCCTTCTCCTCAGCTCTTCCGTAGAAGAAACAAGCCCCAAAGTTCCACTCAGATTCCCAGAAAGCACCTCTAGAGGGCGATTTAAGACCCTCCTTCAACCAAACCGTGTGACACCCGGCCCGACCCTCAGCTCCCTCCAACGCCTCGGCTAGATAGATGGACTATATCCACATCTTGAACGACTTTATGGATGCAATTCAGATACGCCATCATGCAAAGAAACATTTAATCGGAGTCAGCGTTATGTTTTATTTGGCTTTTCCTCCTAGGCCTGGCCACTTGCTATCTATCTTTGACAGCTGTTACTGCCTGGGTCTTGCTGCTCCCATCACGACACAGAATATATTAAGGTTTCTGGCTGTTTCCTGATGCTGAGCACAAGAGCTGTTAAGTCATGTTCAGTGCTAAGCAGTGTGTCTGAAACATGCTTTAGGAAATATCCACAGCACCACAGGCATGACAGGTACTTCTTAACCCAAGAATGAAGGAATGCACAGTAATGCAGAGCTCCCTAGCCATCAATGGTCTTTTTCAACCATTCAGTGTGTGTGTCTTCTCCCAAAAGGCTTGCTTACATTCAGCTGCTTCCAGCCCCACCTTCCTGCCTCTCTTCCCCTTTTGACTCTTTCTATAAAATAAACTTAGGGTTTTGGTGACTTCACTGATATTTTGCACATAGTCCTTCCCCTTGAATACTTAGATTAAAACCTACCTTGTCCTGAAGGATTTGCTGCCATCCTTCAATTTTCAGCCCTGGTTTTATTCAGCTGCAGTTCAAATCTTTTACCGCCACAAATATCTGCAAAACAGGCACAAGGCAAGATAAACATACTCCTTTAAAAGAAAAGCTTGGATTTCACTCTGTTACAGATTTCATAAACATGGCCACTACTACAAAGCATAAGCCAAATACAGCATATTCCTTAATATATGTAATACTATTTATACTGTTCTGGTTCAAATTTCTAGCTTGAAATATCAACAGTTCTGATCAATTTGTTTTCAGATTCTAGTATCTTGACAATGCCCTTTAGAGTCATTCTGGAGTCATACACACTTTTTCCTAACAGAACTGCTTCCTAACGAAACATGTCAGACTACACTTAAGAATCACATTAAAGCATTACATTCCTTAAACGCCAAAACCCTGACAGACTTCAGTTTGGGCTCTAAATCGGGAAAACCGACTCAGAAAAGAAAATTAAATCCCAGCTACGAGGCCTGCCAAAGGTTACCCCTGTGACAGCCGTGGCAGAAGGGGGAGGGATGCCCGGGGCTTCGCCCTACGTCACCTCGGGTCACCATCAACTTCTTTCCATCCAGGTGCCGGGCGAAGGGCTCCAGCTCCGCCGGGCGGGGAGGGACGGATCCGGCGGGAAAGCACCGGCCAGAAGCTTCGGGCGGGTTTCAACAGGAGGCCCAGCCAACAGGCACAGCCGGAGCTGCAACGCTACTGCAATGAGAAAGTAATTAAACAACGGCATTAATTATGAAGGGAGGGGAGGGGCGGCGGAGGGCAGGCCTGGCTT
>JAHREE010000152.1:5127814-5142155 GCA_033628505.1 Tringa tobata | reverse complement strand
CCCCCAACCCCCAGTCGGCGGAGAATAGCGTCACGGCGCGTGGGTTGAGTGGCAGGTCGGAGAGACCTGATTAATTTATTTATTTATTTTTTAAATCGCAGGCGCCGAGTTTGAGTTTAAACACAGCGTTTTATGGGTTTTTTGGGTTGTTTTTTTGGTTTTTTTTTTGTTAGTTTGTTTTTTTTTGGCGGGGATTCCAGACACGGGCCGTGCGCTAACGCATGGTTGGGCTTTTTTGTGGGAGATTTAACTTACGGGTTTTTTGCTTCAGCCATTTTCTAGGTTTCAGCCATTTTGTACAGAAGAGCGTAGGCGAAACCGATCGCAAAGACACGTGAGCAAGGTTGAGTAACTCAGAAGAACAACTGCTTAAAAGGGAAGAATGGTGATTGCGCCCGTGACAGGCTAACCCGTCGTGAAAGAGTATGAGCCCTAAAGTACCAAAGCGATGGGAAAAGGGGTGGGAAATCGGGGGACTGAGGAGAGGGAATGAATACCTGAAGTTTTGTGTCTGGGTGTGCCTCTCTGAGACGCACCCGACTCAGCTGACTCCTACGTTATTTTTAATAAATTTTTTACATCTTTGCGTCGAAGACTTTGTCCTCTCTATATTCTATTCCTGAGTGAGCAGTTCTCACAATCTGGGGGCTTGTCTGGGATCAGCACCCCTGTTTCTGCGGGACGAGGCAGCGAGAGCGGAGGGGTGTGCCCTGCTGATTCCAGCAGTCTCCAGCCTCCTGTCCTGTTTCGTGAGGGGCAGCGGGTCCTACCCAGACCAGAGGACACTCGAAGCAAAGGGGTAAAGGAGGAATTGATGAGTTGACAAAACTGAATTACGGGCGGCAGCTGATAATTTCTGTGCATGGAACCTGGGTAAGAAAATCAACTGTTAAGTATTACTCGGGTGGCTGGGATAGCAGGACTGAGAGTGTGTGAATGAGACGCAGGATTCCCTGCAAAGCGAGTGTGGAGCCCTTTTAACCACGGTTCCATTTTTCCAGCTGGTTATGGGGCAAAGCAAAAGGGGTTTAGGTGGAAGGTGTCCCTTGGGAAGCTAGTATAATGGCAAATAGGCCTAGTAAAAAGAATCGCAAAAAGGGAGAGGGATCCAAGGATCCCAGTCCAAGCATTACACCCGACAGTCCTTTAGGGGTGATGCTCAAGAATTGGGGGCAAGGTTGCACCCAGGGAAAAGATAGAAAAAAATGATACAATACTGTGTGTTTGAGTGGGTTACGGAACCCATTAGATCTAACCCATTGTACTGGCCAAAGTTTGGGTGAATGGAAGACTGGATTTGTCAGGCTCTGAATTTGTACGTAAATAATAGCCTGCAAGTCAAGAAGAAAGCAAAAATGCATCATGTTGGAGATGGCCTCACTCATTATTCATGGCTAAGAACCTTGGGGGAGATAAAGGGAAAAAGAAGGAAGAAAAGTGGGATCCCGTAGATCACTTACCACCTCCAAATGATCCCAGAGATGAACCTCATGATCTGATAGTAGAGAACAAGAAGGATGCAGAGGGTAGTGCAGAAGGGGGTGATCCTGCAGGACCAAGCGCCCCCTTACTTGAGGAAGTACGAAGACCCCAAGCCACAGAACTGAACCAGATTAAAAGGGATGTCCAGAATTTTCCTTTACTCTCTTCTAAAAGGGAGATCATGTTCCCCTTAAGGGAATTGCCCATGCAAGGAGCTCCAGGAGGAGTGGGGTTTGTGAATGTGCCTCTGACCAGTACTGAAGTTTGAGAATTTAAAAAGGAAATGAAAAAGCTATTGGAAAACCCATTGGGTTTGTCAGACCAAATTGACCAGTGTTTGGGCTCCAACCTTTACACTTGGGATAAAATGCAGTTTATTTTAGGGTCCCTGTTTACACCAGAAGAAAGACAGATGATTCGAGCTGCCGGGATCAGAATCTGGGAGCAGAAAAATCCTCTCCTCGAGGGAGGGATTCTGGAGGAGCAGAAATTCTCCATAGCAAGGCTTACTTGGGATTAAAACACTGTTGAGGGAGGAATAATTTGTCCAATTGCAGGAGATTAGGCATCAGAGGAATAAGAGAGGCTGTCCCAAAGGGGCAAAATTTCTATAAGACTTTCGACAGTAAACAACAGAAGGATGAACCCCCTGCAGATTGGCTGGAAAGATTAAGGAAAAATGTGCAACAATACTCAGGAACATGTCCTGGGAGTGATGCAGGGCAAGAGTTGTTGAAAGTCAATTTTGTCACAAAAGCCTGGTCTGATGCAAAGAAAAAGCTGGAAAAGCTGGAAGATTGGCATGACTGGGACTTGAATGATCTGTTGTGGGAGGCCCAAAAGGTCTATGTCAGAAGGGATGACGAGAAACAGAGAGCTAAAAACAAATTAATGGTAGCCACAGTAGAACAGGTGATGAAGCAGCAACCAGAGAGAGGGAGAGAAAGAGAAAAGTTACCAAATCACGGTCAAGGGCCCAGTTATGGACCGGGATGTGGGGGCTTTAGAGTCCAACAAGGACAAAGAGAGACCCCGCCCGGGTGGCAAATGGGTTCAAAGAGGTTCTGCTGTTGTGGGAAAGAAGGACATTTTAAAAGACAGTGTCCAATGAGACAGAAAGAGAGTAGGGTGTTCCAAATGATGGAGTGAGATGATTATTCTTGAGAATAGAGGTGTCAGGGGCTCTATCTTCTGGGGTCTAATCATCCTATTGAGCCCTTGATAAATTTAAAATTAGGGCCCCAGAAGGAGGAATATGTATCTTTAGTAGACTCAGGAATGGAGAGGACAAGTATAATAAAAACTCCGCAGGAAGTTTTTATTAAAATATATTATTAAAACAGGAAAACTTGCAACTAGTGTAGTCGGAATAAAAGGGGAGGGGTTCCCAGTCCCTATTGTGGAACAGGTAATGATCCAGGGGAATAAGAAAGAAGTTATAGCTGACTTAATAATGATAGCATAGGCTGGAGTGAACCTATTGGGGAGGGAAATTGCAATGATACATGTGGCTGGGCACCAAAAAGGGGTAATAGGTTGGCTGACAAACAGGGAAAGGAAGCATCTCTGGAGAAGAGTGCTGAAATGCGGATCTTAGTGCCTGGTAAGGACGTACCAGTTAAGGTACTGGTATTTACTGAAAAAGAGGAGAAATCTCTCCAAAAGATGGGGTGTGTAAGAACCCAAGAAGGCAGGTGGGTCCTACTGGATGGAAGACAAATGTTAAACAAAGCTATCACTAGGGAGGTGCTGTCTAGACTATATCTAGAAACAAACTGGGGAACCCAGGCTTTGTTTCACCAATTTTTGAGGACTTATGGTTGTTTAGGAGAATATGCTGTGGCTAAACAAATAACAGATTGATGTTTAGTTTGCCACAAAGTAAAAAAGAAGGTAACGAGAAAAGCCCCTAATGGAGGACAAATGTTAGCCCTTAGGCCATTTCAAAATATACAAATAGATTATATGGAACTTCCTAAGGTGCGAAGGTGGGAATATTTATTAGTAATAGTAGATCATGTCATGCACTGGATGGAGGCTTTTCCTACTACCACAGCCACTGCTTCCAATGTGGCAAAGATCTTGCTAGAGCAAATTGTTCCTCGGTATGGAATAATAGAGAAGATAGATTCTGATAGGGAAACCCACTTCACCTCAAGAATATTGCAGTTGATATGCATGGCCTTGGAGATACAATGGGACTTCCACACTCCTTGGCATCCTCAGAGGTCTGGTAGGGTCGAGAGAATTAATGCAACCCTCAAAATTCACATCACCGAGCTAATGGTAGAAACCAAGCTACCATGGACCAAATGCTTGACCCTTGCCTTGTTGAGGATTAGGACAGCCCTGAGAAAGGATTTGGAAGTGTCTCTGTATGACATGTTATTTGGTCTCCCATATTTGGGAAGAGAAGAAGGCGTACCAGTCCCTGAAATTAATGATATATACCTTAAAAATTATTTGCGTGGGATAACCCAATCTCTTACAGACTTAAGAAAGCATGGATTGTTACCTCAAATACCTGCCTGGGCTTTAGCCTGCATCAGATACAACCTGGAGACTGGGTACTCGTGAAATCCTGGAGAGAAGATACCTTGACCCCGATGTGGGAAGGGACCTTGACTCATGATGGCCTGGATTCTCCTATTTTGGGTTGGGTTCACCTCTAGTTATACCCCAGGGTCTCAGGATGAGTGTTCTAAATGTTATCAAAAATTAAGTTACTATATCAGTTTCAGTTATCATACCCATATAAACCTACAGTGCTATGATAAGAGCCAGTTAACCACTTGTAGCCTTGGGGGAAACCAGTATTGGGTGGGAAGGAACTTAGGTCCAGGAGGAACACAACTGGAAGTGAAATGCCCAAAGGGAGAAGAATGGGTATATTTTAGCAAGATGGGGCATCGAGATATATCAGATGGTGGGGGGGTTCCAAGATCAATTTAAAGAATAACTGGTAAAGGATGTCACACAGAAATTGAGAGACCCTCCCCAACTGAAGCCAGTAAAAGTGATGGCCAGTTATACAATGAAGTCCAAAAGGAACTACAAAAACAATTAGGATTTCCCACTTTAGGAAAGAATTTGTTTGTAAATTTGGTGGAAAGGATAGCCAAAGAATTGAATGTGTCCAACTGCTGGGTATGTGGAGGTTCCTTAATGAGTGAGGAATGGCCTTGGGAAGGAATCAGTTTAGATCCTCTCCAAATACTGAAATTGAATCATTCAATAAGTTCAGAAGAAGGAAAAAGACCCATTGGTTGGGTTCTAAGCTCTGAAGTAATTGGTATAGAATGCATAGGCTGTACAGGGAACCAATATGATAAATGGGTAGGAAAAACCCCTTGTAAAGGGGTATACACATATAATGGTACCCATGGAATCTGGTGGCCTGAAGAACCCTCATGGTATTAGTCTAAGGATGGTACAAATCATACCAATACCACTGAGGAAGGAATTTTTATTTGCTCAGGCAATAACCCATTCCAAGGATTGCCAGAAATTTGAAGGTTTTGGGAAGACCTAGGGAATACTTCTAAAAATTGGTGGAAAGCTCCTGACAGATTATTTTGGAACTGTGAAAAAAGGGCCTACTCAAAACCACCAGCCAATTGGAGAGGAAGCTCTATGTTAGGGATAATCCAACCTGGATTTTTAATGTTACCCCTGAAGGAGGGGGACAAATTAGGAATCCCTTTATTCAAAGATTTAAAGAGGGAAAAGCGATCTATAAGTTTTGGGGGTGTTCAGGCCTGCGCAGAAGATGAGTGGCCTCCAGAAAGAATTATTCAGGCATACGGACCAGTCACTTGGGCACAGGATGGGAGCTGGGGCTATGGAACACCTGTATGTATGTTAAACAGAATAGTGAGATTACAGGCAGTAGCAGAACTGATTACTAATCAAACAGCAACCACCTTAGAATTAATAGCCAAACAGCAAACACGGATGAGGGGGCAGAAAAAGGAGGCATTTGTGGAAAGTTTAATATTTCTGATTGTTGTCTTAAAATAGATGATAATGGCCAGGCATTAATGGAAATAGCAACTAATATTCGAAAGATGGCACATGTCCCGGGGCAGAAATGGAAGTCTATGATAGACACCAGCTGGTGGAATAGCCTTTGGGAGTGGCTTGGTGGAAAAAGGTGGGCTTCTTCCTATTATGTGCTTTAGCTGGGTTACTCTTTTTACCCTGTTTTATGCCATGTTTTATAAGATTGATTTCTAGTGTGGTAGAAGGAATGCAAGTAATCAGCCTGTCGGAGAATCCACAGATGATGTCCTCGGGCCAGGGTATAGCGGCCCAGAAGATCATGGTGCTGAAGAAGAGAGATCAGAAGAAAGAGCAAGATGAAAAGCTGCAATTAATACTATGTAAATTAGAACAAAGTTATGGGCTTCAGCAAAAATGTGATGAGTAAAAGGGGGTGGTTTGTGGGAGATTAACTCAGGGGTTTTGCTTCAGCCATTTTATAAGTTTCAGCCATTCTGTACAGAGAGAGATGGTACATAGGTGAGACCAATTGTAAAGACACTTGAACAAGGTTGAGGATCTCAGAAGAACAACTGCTTGAAAGGGAAGAATGGTGATTGTGCCCGTGACTGGCTAACCCATCACAAAAGAATTTGAGCCCTAAAGTACCAAAGTGATGGGAAAAGTGGCAGGAAATGGGGTGATTGAGGAGAGGGATACATACCTGAAGTTTTGTAGCTGGGTGTGCCTCTTTTTGAGATGCATCTGACTCAGCTGACTCCTACATTTTTTTAATAATTTTTTTACATCTTTGCTTCTTTGTTCTATCTACATTCTATTTGTGAGCGAGCGTTTTTCACATTTTTAAATGTCAAGTAACAGCTTTAAAAATGAGACTTTACGTGATCAAGCCTAAGCCTTAAAACAGCAATCCGTGGCTTTTATTTTACCTACTTGGGGTTAAAGTAACGGCCGTTGGGCTCAAACCTGAGCTGAGGAACTGGTGGCCTCTAACAGCTGCACCTCTGGTCATGCACCAGTAAAATCAGTCCTTAAGAATGGCAATAAATAAATAATATAAGAGACTGCAAAGAGACGGGGCCAACGCTGGCTTCTGGGTAGCTAAGAAATCAGCAACGTTGCCCTCTTAAATTTTATATGCAGGGTTGTTTTTTTTTTAAGGCAGTAAACAATTTTCATGAAATAAAGGCCTTTTTGATTTTGGAAGCAAATTTAAAGATAAGTACAGAAAATAAGTTACCTTTTTTTAGTAAGTCTTAGTTCAAGATGTCTCTACTGATATAGCCTTTTACTTCAGGATATTAAAGTTTTTAATACTGAGATTTTGGTAGTGTATATTAACAAGCATTTCTGAGCAAATGACAATTATGGCAAGGAGGATCTTAGATCTGGTCGTCAAACCTGTATGCTGCAGGGCATTTAATTTCATTTGTGTTCTCTTCTATCAAGTCTTAGAAGTCCTTAACCTCATCACTTTCCAGGCTCAAAGTGGGAAAAAGACTTGTTAAAAACTGTTGCTTTAGTTATGGTGGAATTATTTATATTGCTAAGCACATACATGGGATGTACACAGTTCTAAATACCACAGTAGTCTGTTAGCTTAGACAAGCAAATACAGGCATAATTGTTCAAAGAAATTAACAATTTTTAAGATCTACTGCAGCCAGCTATAATGGATGATGTGGAAATAAATTACATTTTTGAGAGTATACAGAATGTTTGAAAATCCTATCAGTAACTATAACGATTCGTTTGACTTAAAATAGCATGAATTGGTATTATGCATACAAGTTCTGTGAGACAGAGAATGTTCTGCTGACCAAATATGCTGTCTGTCCATGCATTTATACTTACTTTTCAAAGCCTCAAAGTGTGAAAATTGTAAAGCAGAACAAATTTATGTCTAGAGACTTGTCTAGATTTAGAATTTGGTTACCTAGATTGTTTGCCTGGTAAAACCAGTCTCTCTGTGTGTTTGTGTGTGTCTTAATGAGAACCCAAACCAGCGCCTGAGCAACCGGCAAACATCTGACAATCTCAGGGAGTTTTCTGTTTGCTTTAAAGCTGTGTTAATTAGTACTGTGGATGGCAAATACTGTTGCCTTTCCCGCATACGGGCATTATTTTCAACTCTTTTCTTTGCCGGGAACAGCTGTTGGAGTGCCTTCCCTCCTTCTAATGGTTTGGTTTTTTAAATTTTTTGTAATTTCTCATTGTGTCTTGAGAACTGCGATATGTGTTGGGTTTCTTTTTTTCCCTTTCAATTATTCTGTTTTATTATTCTGTCTTGGGTGATCTGCAGTCCCATTTTACCTAGACATCTCATTTGTAATCCTTAACTGCCAAGAAACATTGTGAGTGAAGAGCAGTGGAGCGCCCAAGCTAATAATCCTACCTGGTGTATTCCTCTGCGTTGTCATGCCAGGACTGAGGATGTAAGTGATTCTGAAAAGCTGCAGTTTGAGACAGAGAGGTGTAGCTGCTGGGCTCTTCTTTGACACAGCAAACACTGGTGAGAAGAACTAAATAGTGGACAGTGGTCATAGAATCATAGAATCATAGAATCATCTAGGTTGGAAGAGACCCTTGGGATCATCGAGTCCAACCGTCTACCCTACTCTACAAAGTCCTCCCCTACACCATATCCCTCAGCACCACATCTAATCATCTCTTAAATGCATCCAGGGATGGGGACTCAACCACCTCCCTGGGCAGCCTATTCCAATGCCCGACCACCCTTTCTGTGAAGAATTCTTTCCTAATATTCAGTCTAAACCTTCCCTGTTGGAGCTTGAAATGCTCCATTGGTCCTGGGCTGGGGATCGAGGAAGGAAGGTAGAAAAGGAAGAGGTTGCTGGGCACGGAGGAGTCACCAGCAAGGAAACTCAGCTGCAGAAAGGTTGGGACTCATTGATTCTGCGGGTCTGTACAAGTGTGATGAAAACTGATCATCGTAGAAACTTTGAGCGTCTCTACAAAAACATGGTCCTGCCTGAAGTCAAATGATCCTTCGGCTTTGGGAGGAGTTCCATATCAGTAAATTAGCTTCCCCCTTGGATTCTAGAAATGGGAAGGAATGTAGCCCTTGAAACAAATGCAGTCTAATCTCTCATGCATCAGAATACTGTCATTTTCCCCCAAATTCCTATTCTTGTTCAACATAATCAAATAAAAAATTATAAAATACAGCACTTATAGTGTGTCTATTGGAAAGTCATTGCAAAATCTTCAGTTTGAAAAAGGCTCCTTTGGACATTGCCTCGCAAATCTGGCCATGCTGCTTCTTGAGCCAATAAAATGCTGCTTTTTAGGCTGGCTGTTCTCGTCATCTCAGTGTAGAGGGAGCTATGCATCTCCTTAAATAAACAAAAGCTGAGTTAAATTGGATTTGATACTGAATGATCACAAACGGCAATATTTCAGAATGGCCATCGGCAGTTCTATTCACTGCAGGCTGCTTGCAGTTGACAAAGCAGAGGTAAGCCAGTGATTTACTCCTTTTTTTTCCTTTTTTTTTTTTTTTTTCCCCAAGTGAAAATGGGCTGTGCAGGATGTGTCCTTGGCTTGAGCCAAAATCTTCCAGCACGGTGCTGTTACTTCCAACTGGCAGTGCTACTCATACAGATTCATTCTAAACACTCCCTTTTATTTCTATATTTATTGTGCATGTTACCAAAAAAACCAAACCCAAACACCACCAAACCCCTAACAAAAAAACAAATTAGAATGTTTTGAAGAGTCTTTAAACATCTTAGTTGCATTCGTTTTTTCTATCCAATTGCCTCCAGATACTGTATCCATAGTTGTAGTCCTTCTCCTTGGTGGTACTTCTGATTTTTCATTTGATAGCCATTTAGCACAGACTTCCTCTTCTTATCACAAGTGTCCTATCTTCCCACAATTCTGTTTATTGCTTCCCCATCAAACTTGAAAGCTTTCGAGGCTTTTGATGCAGCAAAAGCTTACCCATTAGCTTAAATGCGTGCGTGAATAGCGCTGTTGACTTGAAAGTGATCCCATCTCTGTAGAGAGTCAACAAGCACATGCTTAAGGTTTAGCTGGGTCGAGTCAAGAGCCTGCTCTCTTCAATCTGCAGTACCAGACATGAGTTGTAGTAGCGTAGGGAAGGAATGACCTTTTTTTCAAAAGACAGATGGATTTTAGTTTGTTTCTTTTTTTACATCCTCTAGAATGGTCTTGTTTTGTGCTAGTTTCCCATGGGCTTGTGTGCAGGCAGACACAAACGTTATCCTCTCCAGGTACAGCACAGGGGTAAAAAAAGATAAAGGGTGAAGAAGAGGCTGTCCACACTGGGGGGGGAAAAAAAGCTTTTACTGCCATTGACCTGGCAAACCAGCCAAGCCTGACAGTCTGGCTGGTGAGGACTCCAGCCTACCTTATTGTTTGTTGTCTGTCCTGTCTGGAGTGTGCTATAGAGAAGAATCCTATAATTTGGGCTTTAAATAGAATACTTGATGAAAAGCTGGTGGGTTTTACATGTCTGGTTTAGTAACTAAATTCAACCTGAAGTTACCTTCCTGCTATTCACCGTAAACCCTATTGCCATTTTATGTCTCATTATCTGAACAAGAAGACGAAGATGCATTACGAAAATAATGTTACAAAACAACTGAGAGTCCTTTTCTGAGCACTGACAAAGCCATCTGCCATTATAAAAACATCCTGAGTGGTGTGTTGGAGTACCTGGCACTCCAGACCAGAACAGCAGTAAACTACTGGTTGGTGCTGCCTATCTTTAAATTTGTAAATAGGTTTTCCTACAGGTGACTTTCTGTTATTATTATGGAGTAGCTCCAATCCTTGCTTTGAAGGAAAGCACTTTGCCACCCAGTGTTGCACTGCTGCCAGGTAGTATACTTTCTGTTGACTGTAACATCTTTTAGCTTATTTTATAATTAGGAATTGTATTAAATAAGAAAATGCTCTTTTTTTCAGAGGCTGAACCCACCACCAAACTGCTTCTGTACCAACAACTGTGGGCATGTTGTGATAATGCAACTCAATAGCACTGCATAGAATCTCTTCAAAATTCTTGTTCTTGCTTATGCTGGCCTATGTCCTACCCTTCGTAAAAACGACAGGGGTTTTAACATACACAGGATGATCTTCAGTTGATGCCAAAAGTGCTTAATTGTGATATATATCAGACCTGGTTGAGAAGGTACAGCTAAACAGCAGAAGTAACATGAGAACTTCATGAGAACTTCCTGAACTAACACTGCCTTAATGAAGGTGCAAGAGTATCACTGAAAAGGCAGGATGAGAAGAGAACCTGTAGATCCTTCTTCCCTCTGTTTATCCTTGTAGCAATCGAAAGAGGCACCCTGTAGGACTTTCAGTGATACAGAGGCAGAACTATTTTCTTCAGGAAAAAAACACCACCTGAAGCTAGTGACCTTTGGCTTGAATTGGTGAGATTCTTGATCCCCAAATTTACCATTTGTCTTCTTGCCCAGTTAGTATTATGCACATACCTGTTCTGTTTTATCTCATTTACCAGCTGAAATGATGTAAACACAATAAACAGTTAGGATTTTGCTAGAAGAGTGTGCCAGTTTCTCAGGTTAACTTGGGTTAAGAGGTGGGCATTGAATTTCTGTTTCTCTTCAGCCAGTCAGTGACTCTGATTCTCATTGTGTATTTTATTCTGCTGGTTGCATATTTCATGTGTTGATTGTTTTTAGCTTGGTCAATGTTTAACAAAAAGAAAACAATCAATAAAAATGTCAAGGAAAATATTACAGTCATAAACTTATATCACCACAGTTGGTGGTATGGAGTAGGAACTGGAGAATGGAACAGTACCATGTTTTTAATCACTTATAATTTCTTAGTAGAATGAAAACCTTTATTTATTTCACTGCCATTAGTATTAGAAAAATAGACATTTTCCTTCTTCAGTTTTTGGCTGCACATTCTTGTGCCTGCTGCTGGTGCCAGATGACCCACATGCTGATGCATTTACAGGTTTTCTATTTATGTGTGGAAAAAATTTCCTACAAGAAGTCAGCTGCATAGTGTACTTTATTTCTGTTTTGTTCGATGCACAAAAGATCTGGAGTTTTTCATGGCCTCTGTTGATAATGAGTGACTAGTTTTAATCAAGGTCCAAGAATTTGGTCCTAACTGTAATTTTTCAAATGCAAGTCCTAAAATGCCTTATTGTCTGTGTTTTTGAAGCTGCAGCTCTTAAAGCCAATTACATAAAATTGTCATTTTCCATATTAGAAAAAAAATAAAAATGGGGTTCTTTCGTGGCTGAAGAGGAACCTTAAAACTCGCCTCAGTCTGTGATATGAACTTTCAGAGAAAACAGCAAAGAAAGGATCCCAGTTGTACAGATTTTTCAGATTACAAATTTAAAGTGTTTCATATATTTTGAGATACAATTTATGATTTTTTAACTCTTATCATTCTCAGTATAATAGTTTGCATCTGCTGCTGAAGGTATATATCATTGTTAAACTTACATTGCTGGCTATACAGATATTTACAGACTTAAATCAGAGGGAGACAGACATCTGCCTTTAGTCCTCAGGAGATTTACTCTTAAGAGAGTGCCCTAATCTGTCTGTTTGGTTTCACAAAATGCATATTATTATCAGAAATGAGTTGTAGTGAACATTTATACGGAAGTGACCTATGGACCAAGGTCAGGAGACCTACTCAACATTTAACCCTCTTGACTTCATAGCATGCTTGGAATTCTGAAATTTGAACATTACTATCATAGTCAGAATTCAGGAGTATCACTGTAATAATCTGTCTGTTTTCCTGGATAAAAGTCCTTCTACTAATGTCTTCTGAAATTTTTCCAACTAGATGTCGGCTTGCTTGTATTCACAGGTGCACAAATATTCATGTACTTTGCATATACTGATCTAGTTAGCTATTTGAAAATGTTCCTAACTAGGTTGTGTCAGATGAAAAGACTACGGATGACATGTTTTAGCTCCAAGCAAAAGCCATCTAGGTAACACAGATTAATGTAATTAGTAAACCAAGAGGCATATATTGCCTGTACATACAGTAATCACAGGGAGCCAGACCAGTAAGTGACTCACTGGAGCTTGAAACTTCATCCCTGTGTATAGGAAAATCAAGAGGTCATCTCACATCGCTTCAGAAACTAGACATACAACTTCCATAGCAACAAATATTATCTGAATCACTTAATCATTCAGGCTGGAAGGGACTGAGGGAGGTCTCTGGTCCAGTCTCTTGCTTAGAGGAGGGTCAGACATGAGATTGGGCTGGATTGCTCAGGGCATTGCCCAGTCAGGTCTCGAAAATCTCCAGGGGTGGAGACTGCACAACCTCTCTCTGGAACCTGCTCTGATGCTGCTGTCCTCAGGTGGAGAAAGTTCTTCCAAACATCCATCAGGATTTTCCCGTTTCAGTTTATGTCTTTTGTCTCCTGTCCTCCTGCTATGCACCGCTGTGAAGAGCCCAGCTCCATCTCTTCCATCGCCTCCCCATGGGGCACTGGGGGCTGCAATTAAGTGCCCATGAAGCCATCTCTACTCCAGCTTCTGCTTGCAGGGCAAGTGCTCCAGTCACCAGCCATCTCAGTACCCTCCTCTGAACATTCTCCACTGTGTCAGTGTCTTTCTTGTGTTATGGGCCCACAGTCGGAGACAGTATTTATGGTAAGGTCTGATGAGTGCCAAGTAGAGAATGATAAACCCTGCCCTCAGTCTGCTGCCAGTGCTGCTTGGGCAGCCTGGATGCTGTTGGTCTTCACGGGTGCAGCAGGTCTGTCCTCAGCTCGCTGCCAACCAAGCCAAGAGTTCTAGTGAGTAGAAGGTCATTTGTACCTGCACAGAGCTAGAACGTGCCCAGGATTCCAAGTTTTGATGGTGTTGGTGTAACATCTGTAATGTAATTAATTCCTGACAGGAGAAGGGTTTGAGTTGGAAACGCAGCTGGGTGATGATGCTTAAGGGAGAAGATAGGAAGAGCTCTTGCTAAGCCTTTGAGATACAGGCTTTCACAAAACTGAAGGGAACTGGTTCCTGAGCAGCACAGCAGGTATATGAACCTGCCTGCTGCTTTATCACAATAATTTCCTCTTAAGATTTGGGTAGTCTAGAAGAAAGCTGTGATGGATGAATGTATGCTCACTAATGTGTATTGTTTCATTTTCCTGATAGATAAATAGGTGGTTGTTTCTTAAGTCTAATAAACAAGGCATGCTTCACAGCCTCTTCTTCACTGGGGCCTGGGACTCAGTTGGGGCTTTTGATTATCACCCAGAGTTCAACCATTACATAATATTAAGTAGTTATTTGTAGTAAGGATCGATTTTTTTTCATAGTTCTTCCCTGTGATAAAGTTGCCTCCCGTGACCTGGCATCGATAACTGTAAAACTCGCTGAGCTTCAGGTAGCGGCGCTGCCCTTCTGATTTCAATGGGCTCTGCCCCTCTGGGAAAACAGCAGCAAAAAAAACATTTACAGCACCCGAGTCCTCTTTGGTCACATATCTGTATGTGTATCTTTACACATCTATATCATAGAATCATAGAATCGCCTAGGTTGGAAAAGACCCTCGGGATCATCGAGTCCAACCATCTACCCTGCTCTACAAAGTTCTCCCCTACACCATATCCCCCAACACCACATCTAAACGGCTCTTAAACTCATCCAAGGATGGTGACACAACCACCTCCCTGGGCAGCCTACTGCAATGCCCGACCACTCTTCCTGTGAAGAATTCTTTCCTAATGTTCAGTCGAAACCTACCCTGTTGGAGCTTGAAGCCATTCCCTCTCGTTCTGTCATTAATTACCTGTGAGAAGAGACCAGCACCAACCTCTCTACAGTGTCCTTTCAAG
>JAHREE010000152.1:5050073-5127541 GCA_033628505.1 Tringa tobata | reverse complement strand
CTCCCACCCCTCCGGCGCGATGTCGGGCGGCGCGGCCGGCGCCCCCAAACCTCTCCCGTCCTCCGGGCCCAAGTCGTTGCGGGAGATGCCGCATCCCCTGGCCACGTCCAGCAGCGAGGAGATGGGGCCGGCGCTCACCCCCAGCCCCGACCTGCTGCTGCCCCGCAGCATCGCCGACAAGGTACGGCCCGGGTAAGGGGTGGGGGTGCGGCGTTTTGAGGGGGTGTCCCCCCCTTTGAAGGGGAGCGCGGAGAGGAGGGAGGAAGGCTGTGTCTGCCTTTCCCCGCCACATCCCCTTCCCCGGCTGCATCCCTGGTTCCCCGCGGGGAAATGAAGCCCTGGGCGATGCTGACACCCATTGCGGGAGCCCCGGGCTGCCCGGGAGGGGGAGAAGGAACCCGGTGTGGGGGCTGCAGGTGTCGTGTCCCTCTCTGTGAGGGACCAGCTGGGACAGCAGTGCTCCTGCTCCTATCGGAGTGCCTGCGAGAGGCAAGATTTTACAGATCGTGTCTTCCTCATGCCCTCGACAGATGGGTCCAAATGCTTCAGGAGTTGCTGCAGCTCCCTGGGTGTCTCCTTCCTGTAGCCCTCACGGGGAAGGTTGGGAGCTGCTGTTGCTTCCTTACCCCCGAGCTTGTCATCAGCTTGTCCTCTCCAGAGCTGAGCTTCTGCTCACTTCATCACAGCACTGTAATGTGGAGAGGATGCTCTTGCAGGAGTACCTGTGCCTGCTTTCCCTTCCCTGGCTCTGGCATGTGTCTGCAGGATGCTAGCAGGCTTTGGGAAGTGTCTTGCCTGTGTGTGGGCCTTAGATGTGGTAATTCCTGGATGTAAAAGCAGTAGCAGCAGCACAGCACTGCTGACACATTAACTACTCGTGCAAGGACTTAGTATCTGTGTGGGCAGACTTCCTGAAATGTGTTAAGGTAGGATCTTCTGGGAGCAAGGGTTGCAAGGGGTCAGATTGGTTCAAAACTTTTTATAGAAAGCAGTTCTGGGCTGGTTGGTGTGTGTACAAGGTGTTACAGAGATGCTGGTGGCAAGAGGTGCGTCCTATGGCTGTTGTCCTGGGGATTGTGGAGCAGCTTCTGGGCAGGATGGATCTGCTAACCTCCTGTAGCCTTGGGGCTGCCAGGAGTATCTGGTCCAATACACTCCTGTGCTCTAGGGGAGTGAGTCAAAGGGGTCTGGTCTCTTCCATGTGTCACCTTCTGCAGCCCTCCCTGTAAGTGTGCTGTAGGGATTCAGCACTTGTTCCTGCCCATGTAAGGAGCACTCTCCTTAAATGTTTCCCCACTGTTCTTCAAATGAGAAGACAGGCTTTGCTTCATCCAAGAAGACTTAGACATCATCTAAGAAACTTGTCAAGGAGTTAATGGCCCTCTGAGAGAAGTGGGTATGTGAGTAGGAATTGTGGATTATTTATTTATTTTTGTCTATGGTAGATTTGATCTACTCATGTAACTAGGTTTCTGTGTGTCCGACCTGTAGGAATAGGTGGCTGCCTTCATGGGTCTTCTCGCAGCTCATGAGCACAGCAGTGGTACTGTACTCTTCTTAGCACAACTGCTCTCCATGGTGTTGTATAGCTGCTGAGAAACTCTGCTCTGAGGAGCAGCTCACACCCTGTAACTTCTTTCCTCAGCTGGATTAAAGAGCTTTGTTGTTTTTGTAGCACAAACAAGGGTTTCGTCTTTACTGCTTTGAGGTGTCTGAGAAGCGTATTGGCATCCCTGATAACCTAGGAGCAGAAATACCTCTCTAGCCTCAGGTGGTGGTCAGCTAACTTCTCAGTACTCAGTAGGAAGGTTCTTGCCCATTTTTTCCACCAGCAACACAGGTGAAGTCCATCTTCTAGTACCTTTATGTAGTACTGTCCCATCCTAGTAGGTATTTGGCGGCACAGAAATACTCTAAAGAGGGGAAACAGAAAAGGGCTGGGGTAAGGGATTTTTAGACAGAAGAGCAGTTCTGTGGTTGACCTGGAAATGGCACTAAGGTAATGAGCCTTGCAGAATAAAAGGATTTCCAGTAGGAAGAGCAGCATTCTTTTTTTTTTTCTCCTTCTAGCTGAATTGGCAGAAAAAGCCAAAGGTCTGATCCTTCTGACGGAAGGAGTCCAACAGCCTTGCAGTGTGAGGGATGCCTCTTCTTCTGCTTAATACCTGATACACAGGCAAGAAAAAAAAAGGACTTAACTTCACTCCCACCTCAGGAAAAACTTCAGCAAACAAACAGATGTTCCTACCTTCAAAGCAGTAGTAAACTTGAACTACTTGCACTTGGGTATTGAGTAGTCCAGGGAGTGAGTATGGTAAGTGGAGGTAACAGGTAAAACCACCCTTTAGGTGGTTAGTAAGCCTCTTGGTCTTAATCTCTGGTGGTGGGTCATTAATATCTTGAAAGCCTGGGCTTGCTAATCAACTAACAATGTGTGGATAGCTCCAATAGTTGGGAAACAGAGGGGGTCAGTATTCAACTCTGACTCGGGCTTAAAGCTCTGCAGCTGTTCTTTATTGGTTCTTGAATAGGAGCTGTGCTTGTCTGCTCCCTTGGCCTTTCCAAGGGCCTTTCTGGAGAGTCTGGTGGAGATTGGCACTGCAAGGGAAGTGTGGGTGGAAGTCTCCAGCTTCAAAGTGGCTCTGAGTCAGAAAGCTTCTGTAAGGACTACTGTCCCTAACCAGGCCTGTACTAGGACATCCCTCTGGCAGAGGGATGGTGGCAATGGCTGACCCATCACCACGAACTGAATAACTTGCTTTTTTATGGGTTCTTCTTACCTGCTGTGAGCAAATACTTCCTAAACACTACTGCAAGATAAAAGTACTGAAGACTGAAGTCCTCTGAGGGGAGAAAGTGCTGAAGTAAGGGAAGCTGTCTACCAGTAAAGCAGTGCCACGGATGTGCAGCATGAAGTGCCATCACTGCTTTGCATTCTTTAAAGCATGCTTTCCTTGTTTTTTTGGAGCCACTGAGTAAGAGCACTACTTTATCCTGAGTCAGAGGAACCTGGAGGACAGGAATACTGCTTATATGTCTCCTGATGGTTTTTGGGTCAAACATGGGAATAGGTCATAGGGAAGGAGGACCTTTTCTGTTGTTTTCTGTGGCTTGCCTGGTTCTGAGGCCCTCTAAGTAGACTAGCCTCCAATTTTCTGCATCTTATGAAGAGGGCTGCAGAGCTTTCATTGAATGAAATAGCATCTTCATTCTGACTTGTAGGGGAGAGCTGTTTTAGGAGCCAGGAAACCTCGACTTCTGAGCAGCATCTAACCTCTCAAATGAAGTGGACATTTCTGCCTAAGTACTTGGCTTTCACAGTGGTTCTGCAGCAAATGTGAAACACTTGAGTTGTAGATTCTTGTCTCTGAAGCATTTCTGTATTGGCTAGATCTTTCTATAAAGATCTTTTTGTTCCTTTCAAGTCTAATTGCATGAAGCATTGTTTGTCCTGATACCTGACCACCATTAGCTTTTTTGAGCTTATTCTCCCTTTTCCCTTTCTAACCTCCAAATAAGGAGACAGCTAAATCTGAACCTAAGCAGTAACCCTCCACCCCTTTTTTTTTTTTTGTTTGTTTTTGACATCAGGTGAGATGGCAGCATGCAGGAGGAAACTCCCTAAGGATGCATGGCAAAGTCCATTGCAGAGTTAGCTGTAAAACTGAATTCTTGCTGTCTTGCAGAGCTTTTGGAAGGCATGCAAACTAATTTGAGATCTGCTTTTCAGAGCAGATCCTCTGCAGAGGAAGGTAAGACAAATGGGGAAGTGTCTCTGTTGATTTCTCTCCTTTTTTCCTTTTTTTTTAAAAAAAAAAAAAGGAAGTTCTGCTTGCATGTGACCACTAGACTCCAGTTCACTAGTTTGTCACTTTCAATAGTGAATCTGCTCTGTTCACTAGGGCAAACACTTTGACACTAAGGAGAAAAGATATTATTAATGGGTTTGGAGCAAAGGTGAGAAGTAGATGGTGTTCTGCTGTGTGATTATGCCCAAATGGTTGTAGAATTATGATAAGACTCAGGATGCAGCCCCACTGAGGCTGTGCAGATTTAATTACATGCTGCTAAGTGTTGGAAGTGCCAGGCTCTGCAGAATTAGAGATAAAGTGTTCTCTGTGGCTTACTCCCACTGTCCTCTAGTTCTGGTCCCTGTAGTCCCTCTAGACTTCTGTTGTAAGAGTACCTTCCTAATAGGGTGATGTTGGCTGTTGTTGATGTTGGTCTGCCTTGAGACTGGCAGCTGTCTGATAGGGTCCTGACTCCCAGGACTGGTTTCTTGCATGTCACTCCAAAAGCTTTCATATCCCACCCCCTCTAGGGCTCAGACTCCCTTGTCCTCTTCAAGACATCTTTGACTACCTGATACTGTACATGTCGCGAGCTGCCTATAACCTGTTCAGATTTTCTTCTTTGAAAGGTGTGTGTGCTTTGTATTTGGCTCTGTTAACACTGGACAGCTGAAGTGAGCTTCAAGGCTGTTTTACAGGTAGGATATCAAGCAGAGCTGATGTGAATGCATAGCTCAAACTTGCTAATTCATGGAGATGGATATTAAAACTGCTACTGCGAAGTTCTGGTTACTAATGGTAAACTATTGCTTGCATGTGACCCCTTGCTCGTCTGCTTCCAAGCTACTGCACTGGTGAACCCCAAGGCCTGTATTAGCACCTGATCAAGTATAAATACTTGGTGTGTTTGCTGGAGTGCTGTTACTTAACACTCACATTCTGGAAGGGAGCCTGGTAGCTCTCCAACAAAAAATACACTGAGAGTCTGGAGTTCTACTTCCAGCCTTCTTGGTAGCTAGTTTATAATTATTGCTCTTAACTTCATCCACCCACAGATGAAACCAGTTTGCAGTATAATCTGAAAGCTTAAAATAGATCTGCATGAGCTGCTACAAACCTCTTCCTTCTCTGACTAAATAAGAACTGAGACCAACACCGTGTATTGTTCTTAAAGCAAGCTGAAGGTAAATTCTCATTTTTGAGAGAGACTGAGGAGTACAGAAAGTCAGGAACCAAAGTTGGTGAACTCGTGAATGATGTCAGTTTGGATGAGTTGATCTCAGTTCCAATCTACAGGAACACAAAACTGTCAATCATAGAGAAGTTGGGGCTGGATGGCACCTCTGGATGTCTTCTAGTCCAACCCTTTGACTTAGCAGAGTTAGCAAGAGCAGGCTGCCCAGGATGATGTGAAGTTGATTTTTGAGTATCTCTCCGGGTAAGCTGTTCCTGCATCCAGTCACCCGCAGAGTAAAATTTCTCTCTTACTTTTAAATGAAACTTGCAGTATTTCAATTGATGCCCATTGTCTCTTGTTCTGTTGTTGGATCCATTGAAAAGAGTCTGTCACCACTTTCTGTACACCCTCCCATCAGGTATTTATTCATATTAGTAAGATCCCCTGAGCATTGTCCTCTACAGGCTGTTGGCTGCCTTTGCTATGAAGCGTATTCATGGCTCATGGTCAGCTTTTCCATTGGGATCTGTTGTGTGGGGGGCTTTTTGTGGTTTTGGTTGTTTTTTTTTCTTTCCTTCTGCCAAGCTGCTTTTCAACCAAGCACCCCCCACCTATATGGGGTTATTCCTGCCAGGTGCAGGACTTTGCATTTCCTCTTGTTGAATTTCATGAGGTACCTGTCAGCCCATTTCTCCAGCCTGTTGAGGTTCCTCTGAATGATAGCACACCCCTTTGATGTATCATGCGCTCCACCCGGTACATCCTCAGCACAGTTCCTGAGGATGTACCCTGTCCCATCATTTATGCCGTTAATGAAGATGTTGAACAGTAGTGGTCCTATTACTGTCTGCTGGTGTACTCCATTAATGACTGCCCTCCAGTTGGAATTTGTGGGATCACAACACTTTCATCCCTGCAGTTCAATCACTTTTCAGTCTACTTTACTGTACATCTGCCTAGCTTGTACCTTGTCAGCTTGTCTAGGAGCATGTTATGGGAGACAGTGTTGAAAGCCCTCTTAAGGTTGAGATGAAACACATTAAAGCTCTTCTTTTGTACACCAGGCCAGTCACATCTTCATAGCAAGTGTTGGGTTGGTTAAGCATGTCTTCCCTTAAGTCTATGCTGACTTCTCATCACCATGTCCTTTGTGTGTTTAGAAATGGTTTCCAATATTTGCTCGGTCACCTTTCCAGGGATTGAGACGAGGCTGACAGGCCTGTAGTTCCTTGTATCTGCTGCCTTGAAGACAGGAATGACATCTGATTTCTTCCATCCCTTGGGAATCTACTCTTATCACCATAATAAGGATAAGATAATTGAAAGTGGCATTACAGTGGCATCATCCAGCTCCCTCAGCACTTGTGAGTCCTTCTCATCATGGGTTTATGTCTGTCCAGTTTGTTGAAATGTTCCCTATCCTAGTCCTCCCCAGCTGATGGTGAGTTTGCCTTGGTCCAGAATTTCCCACTGGGCTCGGGGGCCTGGGATTCCTGAAGGCTGATCATCTCAAAGACTAAGGCAAAGAAAGAACCGAGTACATCAGCCTTATCTGTGTCCTTTGTTATCAGATCCTCTGCCCCATCAGGACTTCGCTTTTCTTTGTTTTGCTGCTGATGTACCTGTAGAAGCCTTGTTGATACTCTCAGCCTTTGCCAGACTTGGCTCCATCCTACTAAACCCACTCTCAGGCAGTGTCTCAGTATTCCTCCTGGGTCTGCTGTGCCTGCTGCTGCCTTTTTTTATGCTTCCTTTTTATATTTAAGTTTAGTCAGGAGCTCCATGTTCATGCATGCAGGTCTTCAGCGACCTTTGCTTGCTTTTCTGCTCATCTGGGTGGACCAGTTTCAGGCCTGGAAAGGTGCTCCTTGAAATTAACTAGTTCTGGATGTCTCTCTAGGGCCATGTGCCTTCTTCCTAGCAGATCCTTGAAGAGGCAGAAGCCTGCTCCCTAGAAGTCTGGAGCCGTGATCCTGCTCTTTGCTTTGCTCCCTCCTCTTGGGATCCCAAAGCTCCATGAGTCCACTAGCTCATGGCTACTGTGGCTGAGGCAGCTCCCTACCTTCACATCTCTGTGAAGTTCTTCCTTCTTTGTAAGACTGAAGATTAGCAAAGCATCTTCCCCTCATCAGTTTATCAATCACTTGTGTCAGGCACTTTGCATCAGCTTCAGAAACCTTCTAGGTTGATGTAGTCTCTGCTGTGGTTGTTCCTCCAGTGTATGTCATTGTGATTCAAGTTAACCCATAAGAACCTGTGACTATGAGGCTTCTTCCAGTAAATCCCTGTATTTGTCTGCAGAAGAAGTGCTTGAAGGACACAGGGATGTTGTTTTCCAACTAGGAAGGTAGGATTCCTGCTTTGGTTAGACTGTCTCCTAACTGCCTCGGATTTCACCTATTTATGAAGCTGTTCTCGTGGTTTTGGGAAGTCCTGTGGTTCTGTTCCCTGAGTCGCTGCACAGAATGGGGAGTTGATGTTCCATAGTAGATGCGTGCTACATCGCTGAACCATGGTTCTTAGGCCAGGAGGCTTTTAGGTACAAACGCTTGGTTGCCACATGCTTTTTAAGTGGGCCATTGGCTCTCAGAGGCTGAGCCTAGTTGTCTGGTTTAAAGGAACTCCTGTCTCTTCTGTTACACTGTGTGTGTGTGTGTGTGTGTGTGTGTATGCATGTGCATCAGGAAGCTCTTTTCTAGTCTCCTGGTTAAAAGAACTGACTTAAATCTAGCGTGGCCTTCAGCTTGCCCTCAGTGCTCTACCCACAGCCAACCTGCAGACTGAATCCAGTTTCCCGTCTTTTGTAATGGTGGTAACTGGAGCTGCTGCCTCTAGCTATTTCATCTCTCAAACTCATGATGTCACTTGGATCAGTTAATACCATGGTATCTTACTGAAAAGATAAGAGTGCTTGTCTCCTCTTTGCTTGTGGCCAGTCTGGGGTTTGATGTTGCAGAAGCACATACAGCAACACGGTGTGTGTGCTCACAGCTACCTTCATTTATAGAAATAGGGTTTTATTGGTAAGGGTACTTTAATGGTATCTTACAATGGGTGCTGCAGTACTGACATAACTCTACTCGGTGGTCTCTTTATGATGCATTAGTTGCCAGTACAGTGAGTTTCTCTGGAATTGGCAATTCCCATCTCTTCTGGATAAGATGAAGGATAGCTAACACTTAACCTGGGACAAACACTTGAATCAACATCAGTATCTTAATACTGTTACTCTTCTTAATCTTTCCATCTGGTAAAACTGAACATAGCTTCTACTGAATAATGATATTATTACTTTGTGGTTCTTGTTTCAACTTAGTGGAGAGAGGGATATACTTTGAATTTGGTGTTGCGCAGCTTTCATATTCCTTTCAACAGGATTGCTTCACACTGAATGAGGCAGAGTATTGAAAACAGATATGCAAAATGTACATAGAAGAACTTGGTTTTTCAGCCGGGTTTCAGAAGGGTGGGTCTTGGCAGTAAGTTGTCAGCCATGGTGGAAAAAGTTATGCTTGGTGGTCGGAAAGAATCCTCTGGGCTGCCTGTGCTGGAACGCCTCAAACCTACCCAAGCTGCTGGATGCTCTCTGAGCTTCTCCATGGGGATAACCAGAGAAAGGGATAACCAGATAGATTAAGAATCTCTCTTTTTACAGCTATGTGGGCACATCATTCCCTTACCAGTGCCTCAGGGGGTTGTGATAAGCCTCAGGCAGTGTGTCCCTGTAATTAATGATGGGAGGAGCAGAGGATAAAGACTGAGACTTTCTGATAGACACACTGTGGTCTGGGAGGCAGTGCGATCACTAGAATACCTGCAAACAGTTGTCCTGGTGTCTTCTAGCATTGTGCACTGCTCTTGTGGTATCTCAAGCAGATCGTCTGGCTGTCACACTACCCAGTCCCTTCCTTATCTGAGAGGCTGTTTTCTGTAAAGTAGGTCAGGAGACAAGACAGGAGCTCTTACAGTGCTGTGAGATTTGACTCGGTACTGCTACTTGAAAATCTACTAGCAACACCTGAACTGCATCTTTGAGACTGTAACTTGAATATGCTTTCAGTCTGCAGAAGACAATACACCAACTGAAAGTGGCATTTGGTCCTGTGTGTTTCTGAGAAGTAACTTCACTGAGGCTTGTTCTCTGCCGACCTTGAGCAAGACCTTAAATGCTGAGCTGTACTGACACTTTAAGCTGTGGCTGACTTAGTGGCACTGCAACCCAGGCTCGGGCAGTTGAGACTCTTCAAGTTGTTGTGGCTGGGGAAAACTACTCCCATTGCTAGGATGAAATGGGGCAGAGGGCTCCAGTCTCCACCTTGGAGGTGATGACAGCTGCAGCCCTGAAGTGAAAGGCAGAAGCTGACTGAATTTGCTCTTAATAAATTCTTAAGACTGTGGGGAACCTGTTTCTTTTCCAGTGTCTAAGGATGGTAACTGACAGCAAGTAATTCTTGTAGTAGTTCTGCAATTACCAACTGAAGATGGAAAACAAATCCAGGGAGCTGCCAATCTTAATGAGTTAGCATTCCCAATGCTAGTCTGACTTAAATGGTTTATTGACAGATGAATTTATGTGATATTTTATTTTCTAAATTGGGAGGGGCAGGAGATGGAAAGAGGTGTTGCCTTCAGCTGTAAGTGATGTTATAATACAAACCCTGTTGATTCTTAACCAGATATTTCACAGAAATCATGAAGTATAGGTCTGAATAAGCGTGTAGGTGACATGAGTTAGTGGAACTAGCTGAAATTGTTCTGAAAATAAAGGCAATAATCCAAAATTCATACAACAGGCAAGGAAAGAGGTTAGCCAATAGCTGCATTTAGAGTGGTCCTCAAAGCATAATTCCTCTGGAGAACGTCACTGTCTTGTAGCCTATTTTGGAGCTTCTAAACAGCTTCTATGAAGCGATAAGCAGTAGGTGAGAAGTTAGTCTGGAAGTGAAAGTGGTGGTGTCTTTAACCTCTAAAGACTGGCTTCTGCTGAACTCTGGTTTGTGGTCTTACATGTCTTAGGTTGAAGAGAACTACACCAGCGTGTGGGAGCAGAGACAACGTGAACGTGTGTAGTACTGTATTCCCCAGAAAAATAAGCAAAATGTAAACAGGAACTGGCTTTACTTGCTTCGTGATGATACCCTCAAATTAAGGAGTGCAGACCCCACTGTGAGGATGACAACCTTTCTGCCTGTCTTGGGAAAGAATAGTTGCAGTTGTCTGTATGTGGTGTTACTAGTGATAGCATGGCTTACAGCAGTGAAGTACGTGCTTTAATCCTGATTCTTATTTTTAGTGTGTACTCTAACCTCAAGCTGAAATTAAGTCTGGAAAGACAAGCTCTCCTAAATCACCCTAATGCTACATATCTGATGAGTAGCCAGTAGTGTCTCAAAGCCAAAATACTAGCAAGGGGTGAATCTTCTCTGTCACATCTACCAGCAAAACTGTTACTGCACTGGTTCACTGCCCCAGTTTATGGGAAAGTATGGCCTTCACACTGCTTGAATAGAACTTGCTTTATCCTTCTGAAGGGCCTCCTAGGGTATAAACCCACTTGTCTTAAAGTCTGTCTGCATAGATGGCCCCTCTTTTCCAGTGAGCTTGAAATGATGTGATGTGTTCCTCGGGAGGAATATGCTGCAGTGCAGGTGTTGCTCAAGGGCAGAGAAGCCTCTTTCCCCCTCACTGCTGCAGATGGTATTTGCAACAGCTACTTTCAACTAGCTCGGTGGTAAAAGTGCTGATGTGTGGGAGTGGTAAGTGATAGACTACCCCAGACAATGCTCAAACTCATGCTTATCTGGGTAAAATGGCACCTTTGCCATAGGTTTTTAGATACTAGTGTAAAGCAAATTGGAAGTGAAAGTCTTGGATTCTGCCGAGACAAAGCTATGGCTTGGATTGTTGCCAAGAAAATAACTGGAACACTTCAATCAATACTGCTTATCACCAGTGATCAGCTTGGCCTCTTGAGGATTTGCTGACCATTTCATCTTTCTCCTGATCAGTACACTTCAGTTGAAGCCATGTGTGCCAAACACCTGTGTATGCCACAGTGGCTGTCAGGAGCCTAGACCATTTAAGTAAAGGGTGTTTCTACAGATTAATTAGTCTGTATATCTTGTGCCTTGTTTCCTCTCTCCATCAGGCTCTATATTTTTCATGCTGTGAGGACATACAACATGACTGCTTTTCCTCACTTGTTCTCCTTAAAGCAGGGAGTGAAACAGTCATACTGTGTGGGTTTTGGGTTTTGCCTTTTTTTTTTTTTCTTGCAAGACATACACACTGTGCTTACTCTGCCTCTCTGGGAGCAAATGCCTTTCTGCTGGAAAGTGTCTTATTTATCAGCAAAGGTGATAGAGGGCTATCCCTTCCGTTGCACCTGCATAAACTTACTCTGAGAGCTCCTCCAACAGCACACTCCTCCAGCTCTTCCAGGCTTTGAGATGAAAACATGAGTTTGAATCTCTCTGCCTCCTTTACTCTCACAGTGATGCCTCATCTGTATGCTTGCTCTCATGAAACCTCCACTGATCTTGTGTGGGGAAATGCTGCTGGAACTCATTTAAAACAGTGAGCACAAGGAAACCCACATCGTAATGCAGTATGGAAGTATATTATTGCTTATTCAAACAAAGTGTTCACCAGGATACTACAGTGCTTTCCAGTCCTCTGTCATCTCTTTCCTTCCTATTTCTTCTTTCTGCTTCTCCCCAGCCCTTTGCATCTGATCATATTTAAAAAAATATTACTGATTGCTCTCAAAAACATCTCAGCCAGATTGGCACTTTGGTGACACTGGATAACTAGGTAACTGTTGATGCAACTAAATCTGCTTCTCGAGTGTGAACAAGAAAAAACTGCTGCACAGTAACTCTGCAGAGCTTTAACACAAAAGCCTATCTCTCTAGGAGAAAACAGTTTAGTTTGGACAAGCTTAACAAACTGTTCCATCTGTAATCAGATAGAAATCTGGCTTCTTGGTTGGGAATGTCTCCTAGTCATATGCTGGATTCAAGTTTTCCTGCTCATGGTCTGAATCCTGGCTGCTCCTTTGCTATTTAGATGGTCAGAGCTCAGGTTCTGAAAATGCTTTAAGCAAAACACTGGGTGTGTTAGGCTTGTTCATGCACAAGGTGCTCTTTTAACATGTTAAAATGGGTTATGATGTTCCTGGGCACACAGCTACAGAATCGTTCTGATAATAATTCAAGTCTTGTAACAAACTCCTTGCAGGTGGACATGGAACTTAACAGAGCTAGAGGAGAGTAACTGGAGACTTCACTCAAAAGATGTGCATTTTTCTAAATGTCTCTGAAGACAACTAGCTTCTGTCATTTGTGGAGATCTTTGAACTCTGAAGATAGAGTGGAGTTGGTGCCTGTTGCCTTCGGCTGAGAACTGTAGAAGGCAGAAAGAACCTTTAGCTCTCTTAAAGGATGCAAATCTGTGTCTGTCTAAATGTTAAACTTCCTTGCTTTCCTTTGGGTCACAAACACTTTTCTACTACTTTCTGCAGTTTAAACATAACCAAACTAATCTTGCTAGATTAGCTGCTAGACTGGCTTTTGCTTAGGAAGATAGGAAGATAGATTTGAGGACTCTAGTGCTTTGTAAACAGATATAGAAGCTAACCTTGGATCTGGGACTGTTTCTTCCAAGAGAACAGTTCATCCTGTGGATGTTTTAAAATACCTCTTTGCATTTAAAATACCTTGCCACAGTAAGGGAGCTATAAGATATGGCAAGCATCCAGTTACTTCTCGCACTTTCCTTCCTGTTCCAAGGATATGGGGAAGTATGTGTCAGTGGGAGTTAATAAAACAAAAGTATGTCTTATCCCTTTATATTTTGCTTAATTAATGTCTGTTCCAAATAACAACCCATTTCATCTGCCAAATGCCCGGTCCCCAAAGCCTTTTGACCTTTTGTGCACAAAGTAGCATAGTAGCATAATTTATTATTAATATTGAAGGACTTGCCTGAACTGCTGTAAAACATCAGTGAGATGTCACTCATGATCCTCATTTTTAGAGTGTAACCTGAACCACATCTAGCTTTAGTGCATTATTGCATGGTCCCCCTTCCAAACTAGGAAAAGAGGCCACTCTTAAGGACTCTGTGAGAAGACAGACATATAGCCAGACTGTATGAACAGATGGTCTGATGTGGTACTTGACACCTTCTTGTGATACCCCCCCTTTACCCCAGTGCACACAAAGGCTGAAACTGAGCTTTGTTGTAACTGAGTCCCTGAAGACTTCAGGAACAGAGGTAGGAGATGGCTTATTGCTCTTGATGAAAATGCTGCTGGCAGGAAGTGCTTCTATGCCCACATTCTTGCTCTGGTTCACTTAACCGTGATGACTTACGGGGAAACAAACCACAAAGTGAAATAATTCATCCTATAAAACTTGGCTGATAGCCTCAGGAAAGAGGTGGGAATCCTATGACCTGCATGAGAAGGGTTGGAAAGCACTCCTGTCAATCATGTAGTGTCTCTGTGAAGCTTGTTCTAGTGTTTCTCTGTCCAGCCACACTAGCTCAAGTGGTAAACTCCAGAACAAAGTCATCAGACTTGTGACTTGGCAGCCTGTTGTACTCTAACACCTATTTAAAATATCCTGAGACTAAATTGATCCAGTCTTTATCTAGTGGCTTTTTGGGTTAGATGGGCAGAATAGCACTGGTACTGCTGGAACTGTAGAGGTGAAGCTTGGACCAGGTGTGGTGTGCATGCTCCATTAGAGTTAGGGGCTTTACACCCAACACCGCAGGGCCCACAGACTTACTGCCTAAAACTCTCCAGGGCTAGGAAGTAAAAATCTGGGCTTGTGTCCTCAACACCCAGCTCTATCGCTCCTCCTCTGACATGTCTCCAGGTAAGAGCAAGAAGAATTGGTTCTGATTTGAGCTTAGTCTGTATTGCTCTTAAAATAGCCTCAACCTTGCAGTCTGATTCTAGTTGATTAATATAGTGGAAAACACTGACCTCTTCTGTGGGTGTAATCTTGTTCCTTGTGCGTACACCCACACGTACTGTATTCTCCTTCCCATTACTGGAGAAGGATGTCAGGAGCTGGTACACATGTAACCACATACCGTTTCCCAGGATGGTAGATCCAGCCTTAGAAGTTGATTCTTGCAGTTGTTGTCAAACTACAACTTAGGACTGTCTTGTTTGCGGATCAGTGTGGAAATGCAGTACTTCCTTCTGGCATTGAATAGGGATTTGGGGAATTTTTTATCTGGGGGGTGGTTTTTTTTCATTTGTTTTGGTGTTTTTGTTGTGTGGTGGTTTTGTTTGGTTTTTTTTAAACTCTGTAGAGCAAGACTCTTCTTAAACTCCTTTCCCTACAGTGTCCAGAGCATTCTCCCTTCTTTTCAGCATGGATCCTCGCTTTGGTCACTCTGGTACTGAAGTAAGCTGCCCAAAGACAAGTGCAAGAGGAGGGAACATGCAGTATGTGGGAACATCCCCACTCAGATATGTATGGGGAAACAAAGGTGACCTGTAGTAAACAAAGTATGATGCTGATGCCTGGTGGAGAATGAAACTGAATATATATAAAGGGGAAGCAAATGATTTTCTTTTGTTGTTCTTCATCTGAAGAGAAGTCTAAGTATTTGTCTTCAGCTGATGTTGTATAATAGTCTTGTGCAGACTGAGATTTCTCTATACAGGTGCTCAGTGAGATCTTCTGATAGGATACTGTGCTGTCAGTGACGGATAAACTGTTCTGGCTGGACTGGAGGTTGGAAAGGTGCTTTCTCTTTCCGTGCAGAGCTGACCTGTAGAGGCCAATGGCAGAGAACTGTAGAAACAAAAACTACCTGCTTTGAAAACTTGCTGGGAGGGGACAAATAGTGCTTTGAACAGATCTGTGAAAGCCAAGTTAATGCAAGCTTTTATAGTGTTCTTGGGAATTTTTACACCTAAACCATTTTGGTTTTCCTGTCATCAGCAGCAATTGCTGCTATGGCCTGTTGTTGTGTGCTGAAGGTACGGAGGTAATACTGTTCCAGAAACCAGCTGCAATTGTTGTGTGGAATCATTGTCCCCTCAACATGACTGTGTCTCTCTGGGAAATGGATGGCAACAAGCAACAGAACACCTTGAAACACAAGGAGAAAGGTACAGCGCTCTGAATTTCTGAAGCGAAGCAGTGAGAAATAGTACAGGGCTGGCTGTCAGGTTCCCACGTTAGGCAGAGGTATTTGGGGATAAGTGTGCCACATGCCTCTAAACAGCAAAATTTCTAGATGGCTCTTACTATCACCTGATAGTTGTTGAATGAGAGCAATGGGCTTGCAACATCAGGTGGCTTCAGGTTAACCCTTTTCAGAGATGAGCTTATCTGTAGTTGGAAGATCTAGCTGAACCACCTCTTCCACTTCCTTCATGTATTGCTGCTTAGATAGCAAATCTTACCTGGTTAAGCTGTACACTTGCTAAGGCAGGATAAGTGAAAATTAACATTAACTTTGTAAAAGCTGCAGTATTGACTAGATGCACTTAACTCATCAGGAGACTGCATGATCTTCACTTGATGACAAGCCAGTACCTACAGAATTTTAGTCCCTTTTTTAGCCTTCAAGGGTTGATTCCTGGATACCTTTTCTGGTGTGTACTATTCTCTTGAGGAGGCTGCTGTCCAGAAGACTGAATACCAAGCTCGTGAGGTTTTACTTTATGTGGATCCAAGCTGCTCTGTAAAACCAGAGTCTTGGAAAATCTTCTGGGAGAACGAAGGAGGCAGTAGATGACATCAGCTGGATATTTCCCAACTCATTTTGCATCTCACATGCAGACTTCAAGTTTATAAAATTCAGCTGAATTTTAAATTTGGATGAAACGAACTTTTTGATAGATTTAGTATCTGTTTCTGGACAAGCTAACTAGTCAAGATGTTTGGACTGCATAATACAACAAATGAATGTGAAGCTGCTTCCTTACCAGATAGCAGCCTACATAGTTGGCAGAGCTCATGCATTTCCATTTCTCACAGGCAGTTTCTGCTTGCCCTGCACTGTAGGATACCAGAGGTGGGCTGCTAAAGTCACCTGATTTCATGAACCTGTAAATTTGGATGTCTTGAGGAATCCTACAAAGCCCATAGGAATGGGTGAAGAGTCTGCCTTTAGGTGGTTGTGCGACTGTGCCCAAAAGCCTAGTACTTAACCAGTAGATCAACAGTCTGAATGCCGTACTATTTCTGCCATAGGTTGTGATCCAGACCTTGCTAGATCTTCACCTGACCTGCTTCAACAGGTGACAAAGCTATGAGACTGCCCCGAGGAGGCAGTCTTTTCTCTTTACTTTAGAGTCTTTTCTCTTTACTTTAGAAAAAGCTTTGAAACTTGAGGAAGTCTTCGTAGATACTCTCTCAGACTTGACGGATGTCCTGACAGAACCTGTCCTCCATTCCATCTGCCTGGCAGCCAGAAGCAGCCTCCCCTCCTCCCCACTGTGGGACTGCTCAGGATCATGGCAGGCTGACTACTGTGAGTAACAGGTGATGTGAGGAAAGAGCTTTTTTTTTTTTTTTCCTGTGAAGAGCTTTGTGAGCAGCAGATACCTGCGGGGACTTGGACTGTGCTGATATCTGATAATGCAGATAGGTACTTTGAATGGGGATTGAGCTGCTACTTGGTGCACTAAAGGTGAAGCTGATGCATGAGTCCCTGGCACTGAAGTCAGACTCCTTGTTATATAAAACAACTAATACTAGTCAGTATTTCAAATGCTTGTGAGTATGATAACTACACTGACAAGTAGAAATGCAGATGGCTGCAGATCTCCTTTCCTGATAGGCTCAGCAGGACATGCTTCTCTTTTCTGTGGTGAAAGCAGACTAGAACAGATGATGCAGTCTTGCTTCCCCAACTGCAAAAAAAATCCACGTCCCGTAGAAGAAAGCCAGTGCCAGCTAACATGACGAGGATGTGCTCCGCTGAAAGGATTATAGCCTGAGACAACTTAAATTGCTAGGCCATCTGCTGTGACACTTCAGAGCCTACCTCTTTCTAGCAATAGCATAAGGCTTCAACAAACTGATCCTGCCTGCTGTTAAACGGAGGTTCAGCACTGTTCCTTGTGCAGTTAGCTAGGAGGCTCCACCCATTAAGAAGGACGAATAGTTAGCTTCTCACTTGGCCTTCCAGCTACTGAAAACTAGCCAAGTAGCAGGGCGTGATGCCAGCTGTGACTGCCAGGGGAGGGTTCTGCGATCACAGACGAGGCAGTATAGCACAGCAGGGCTTTCGTGTCCGCATCTTCTGTCCTTTCTCCCTGCCGCAGCTAGCAGCCCTCCCGCTCCTAACCAGAGTTGATCTAGAAGCTTTACTTCTAGATCTGGGGTGTCTTTTCCAAGGCTGAGATCAGGCAAAGCTACTACAGCCTTTATTTTAAGACCTGAAACAGGACGCATGACCTGCAAGAATACATTCAAGTAGATTGAAGTGGATTCCAGCCTTCACAAATCCCTACCCTGCTGAAAAAGAGCAAGACATGCTATTATGATATTGTTATCTCCCAACAGAACTGGTGAGGAAAAGTTGCTAACTTCATGCAGGTGGCTACAAGCTCCATCTCTGATCCTTCCTGCAGTTGTTCTGACACCCTGATGCAGAGTTTTCATGTTTTAAGCAAATCCTGTCATATTCTTCAAGCTCTCATTTGGAAGGGTTTTGTTAGAAGCTTTTGAGATCTCCTGTGCAACCAGGCTTAAGCTGTTTCCACAAGTTAATTCATTTCCATACTGACTGGCTGTAGTTCTGGCACAACTTGTCCTATACTAATGCTTATTGCACATGGGCAATGAAGAGCTGTCTTTTCTTTTTGAAAACAAGAACAGATTTGTCTACAGCTACTGCGGTGTCCTGGGGTTTGCTTTGCTCTTTACTGCACTCAGCCAAATTCTCCCATCTAGCTGAAGTGCAGATTTTCTGAAGCTGTCTCCTGTTGCTAATCTTATCCTGTCTTCTGCTTATTCTGTTTGTGTAACTCCAACAGAACTCCTTATCTGCTGAGTTATTGTAGCCTTGCTTCTTCCTGTTGTACACACTCCTGCTATGTTGAGTCTGAGCCAGATGCTTGTGTAGCTCAAGCTGTCTTCCTCATGTGTGAGCTGGCAAGCTGTGCCATGCTCATCCTGCTCTTTTGCCCTCTTAAGAGAGCATTTGAGTGCCCACCTTCCAATTCTCGCTCACTTGCCAGTTAAATCTGAATTCTTTCATCTGTTGGCAACCACTTCTGAGGATTAGCTGGGAGAACCCATCTCAGCTCTCTGTTAGTAAACAATAGTTCAGACCACCCCTTTTCCAAAATATCTAGGCGAAAGCATTATTCTCCCTACTTCATAAGGCACTCCTTGGGGTGAAAAGCAGTACTACGACAGTTCTGCAGGACTGCAACAGGTAGAGAACACCCTATAAAAATCCCACTACTGACATGATGGGTTCGTGACTGGTGGGATCTTAGTCAGCATCAAAGGTAGACCTTTGTAACAAGCTTTAACTTGAAGCTCTTACCTGTAATTCTGAACCCTTGAACAAACGAGGGCTTCTTTCGAAGATGGGAACTACCCCTGCCTAGCTGGAACATAAACCACAATTGCATAAGGAGTACTGATGGACAAAGAGAATCTTACCCAAACAGTATTGCTTTGCTAAGATTACAGTCCTCATTTGGCCTCTTAAAGACCGTGTGAAGCTGGGGCTAATTCTAAAACTAAAACACTTGTAGTTAATATGCTGCTTAGCTGTAGTGATATTTGTCTGTCTAGCAACCAGAGGAACCTTTGCCCTTGCAAGGGAAACGCTCTGTAGATAAATCTATTCTTATGCTACCAGTTCAAACAAAAAGCCTCCCCTCCTCTGAAAAGAAGAGCCATGGATCTCTGGGGCTTCCTAATACTGTTGTCAGATTTTCCTGGGTATTGTAAAACTTGTCACATGCTGTCAGCTCCCTTTGCAGCAAAACCAGAGCAGAGAACACGTGTGAAGTTGCTGTGATATTTATGCAAACTTGCAAACTGAAGTAACCAGTAGCTGTAGGAAGTAGTTAGTCTGTGTTGAAGTGTGATACTTGAAGGTGTGGGAATGTACCAAGTTGGCTATAAAGTTTGGGTTTTGTTTTTTTTTCTTTTTTTTTTTCCTGCTACTGACTCAGTTTCAAGGAATTACAGGCTTCTCAAACCCTTGTGAGTCTTTTCCTAATATAACCACTTGCTGATTCTTTTAGCCTGTCTCCCCTAGGCGCTGGATGATACTTTTGATGTTGGGAGGATGGGAATGAGAAGATTTAGACGCAAAACACAGTGTTTTCATCAGCCTTAGCACTCCCAAAGGGAGGTGTGCATGGACAGTGGTGCTGGAGTCTTGAACTTGGGCTCCCCAGTTCAGGAGACAGGGAACTGCTGGAGAGGGTACAACAGAGGACTACAAAGATGATTAAGGGTCTGGGGCATCTCCCTTATGAAGAAAGGCTGAGGGACTTCGGTCTTTTTAGTTTGGAGAAGAGAAGACTGAGGGGGGGAACTTGTCAATGCCTATAAATACTTAAAGCGTGAGTGTCAAGAAGATGGGACCAGTCTTTTTTCAGTTGTGCCCAGTGACAGGCAAGAGGAAATGGGCACAAACTTGAACATAAGAAGTTCCATCTAAAGATGAGGAGGAACTTCTTTACTTTGAGGGTGGCAGAGCACTGAAACAGGCTGCCCAGGGAGGTGGTGGAGTCTCCATCTCTGGAGACGTTCAAAATCTGCCTGGACATGTTTCTTTGCAATCTGCTCTAGGACGACCTGGTTTGGCAAGGGGGTCGGACTAGATGATCTCCAGAGGTCCCTTCCAACCCCATATCATTCTGTGATTCTGTGAGTCTATGATCTGTGACTGTCCTGTAGTGCAGTGGTGGCAGTTCAGTCTCTGACCGCTGTCAGAAGCGTTTGGAAGTTAATGGACTAGATGGGAAGCCTCTGACAGAAGTTCTCCTCCTTTCCTCTACTATGTGAGTCTCCAGGTGTGAAGGCTGACTGCATTCCAGTCAACTGAACTGTTGCCACTTTGCCTGAAGCCTGTCTTATAAGTAGGTCTCCTGATTTGCCTAGCTGTTTTGTTTTCAGCGTCTAAGTTGGTTCAGCAATACTTCTGCTTCCTCATGAATGGAAGCCAGGTTGCACCACACTAGGGAGAGGTACAGTGGCAATGTGCTTTCTCTGCAACTTGTGGAACAGTAGAACAACCTAATGCTCAAAGCCGAGACCTTAGGGGTTGCCCAGCTGTCCTGGAGAAGGGTGATCCTTTGGAACTGCTGAAATAAATGGCCCTTGTAATATATTAGTGTAAAGGGCTATTTATTGCAGGTGGCATCTTTGAGAATATTCTGCTTTACAGTGAATCTGTTCACTTATTGAAAATTTTCTGTTTTTTCCTCTTCAATACAGGATCTCAGTCTACCCAATGGCACGCCTGTGGACACTTCTAGCCCAGCCTCCTCCTCATCTCTCCTCAACAGACTGCAGCTGGATGATGACTTGGATGGGGAAACTAGAGACCTCTTTGTTACTGTCGATGATCCCAAAAAACACGTGTGCACAATGGAGACATATATCACCTACAGGGTTACAACAAAGGTACAAAGTAACATTCACCTTTCCTAGTGCTTTTTCCTTCAGGGAATTATTTAGGGTATGTTCTGGACGTCTGTGCCTTGTATTGTATTTCCTTATCTTTAAGTTGGCTCTTAAAGACAAGAGTTTAGTGCTTTCAGTACCTTGTGAATATGTTGAAGGTGTGACTTCTCTTAGCAGAACTGTTACAACTTCAGTATGTGAAACTATGCAAAACTCTCAATGTCTCAGGTTAGATTTTTGTCTCTTACTCTTAAACAGAACTGTTTGTAAACTTGCAAGGCCAGTTTCTTTCATTAACTTGAAAGTTTGTTCATATAAAGTAATCTGACACCCATTTGGTTTGAGTTACCTCCCCTGAAGGGGAATGTGCCTGGTTGGTTCGCTGTTAAGCATCTCACATTTTGTGTCTGTTCTTTTCTGAAAAGCTTTAAGCTTGTTGCTTTAAGTGTTTGCCACACTTCCTCTGTCAGCCACTTACCTAAATCATATTCTTCATCCTCAACTGTAAACTAGCTTCCATGTGCAGTTGTTGGTTGGTACAGAAGGCTGTATAGCTGCTGCTAAAACTAAGTAGCCTAAGAATGCTACTGCCTACCAAAAGAAATATGCTAGAGATTTTTTTTTGGCGTGTGTTGTAGTTCAAGCATTAATGCAGTCTAATTACACTAATAAGAAAAGTGATCTGAAAAGTCCACTGCACTCACAACTGAAAGGTTGATTTCTGTTAACTAGCTCATTCTCATTAACATCAGCTCCTAGGTGATGTTGACATCTGTTTTGGGTACTTGCAGGTACCTAAAGCAAAAAATGTTCACTAATTTCACTAGGAATATGCTTGATCCACTTGTCCAGAAAGATTAACATTCTTCTGGCCTACTTAAATGGCACTCTATACTGGAGGGAATATTTTTCTTTGAGATAAGAAAGCCTTTACAGGCCACAGACACTTCTTTTTTTTTTTTTTCCCCAAAATGCCTACTCCAGATTTCCTCTTTCAGGATGCACAGGTTAAAGTGTGTTTTTTCTAAAATAGTAGCTACCTCCTACTGCACACTTTTATCATAGTCCTGTTTGTTGCTCTGAGTGTCTTACTCTTGCAAGAAATGCTGTATGTTAACTATGAGAAAATGCTAAGATGTATTGTAGAGAACTTTTCTACTTGGAGCAACTTGTTTACATGATCTGAAGGAACAGGAAACACAACTTTCCACAGGTGAATGGCTAAAATTGGCTAAAGTTGTTTCTCCCTGAAAGTAAGACCTGATTATTTTGTCAAGATAAAATATCTCAAAGCAGTGGCACCCTAATAATGTTCCTCTGCTTGGAAACCTGTGGTCATACATGGGTTCCTTTCCTTCTTAAAGCAGAATTCTGGAACATGAGTAAGGTATTTACTGTATTTAGATCAGACATATTACCCAACAGTTTCTTTTTAAAATTTAAAAAACTCTTTCTGTACTTCTGATTTTGTGTATCTACCTACCTGTCTGTTAACACTTGTTTTATTTTGGATCTCACTGTAACACGTAAATCTGCTATATTATAGCATTACAATACTATTGTGAAACAGTGCTTAATTTATTCTTATCAATCACCGTGAATGCCTCACCTCTTTGGGTTTGTTATTCCTGTAAATTTCTGGCTAACCTCTAGGGTCAGCACCTCTAGCACTATCTACCATTGTTTAAAAAAAAAAAAAGGTGTTTGGAAGACTAACAGTCTTAATGGTCTGACTCATGCTTGCCATACAGACAGGGCCTCTTCAATGCCAAGCTAATTGCCTAATCAGCCATTGTAGCTGAAAGCTATAATTAAACATGGCCAAAAAGCTGCACAGGAACAATCCCTAGACAGTGCTGAGTGATGCTTGCACCTTCAGGTTGTAGGTCAAAGTTCTATAGCAGATCTTGCTCTTGCCATCAGTGTAAGGCTGTACCTTCCCACCATCTCACTTGCAGTCTCACGTGAGAGGCATTTGAGACCTGTAAAGGGCTGAAAGGGTCTCTCTGGTGGCTCCAGATGGGGAGGTACAGGGGTGGCTGCTTTTTTTCTTCCTCCACTGAAGAATGCAACTGGAACCTCAAAGGTTTGGATAAATGTAGGTCCTAGAATGAGTTACGCTGAAGACTTCCTTGCTTTGAAAAGTGGCGTGACTAGGAAGGAGAAGGGAATGTAATTGCTAGTGGTGTAATGTGTGCTTGTGGCTGTGACTGGACACCACCGTAGGGACAAGTGTAACCTGACCGCAGTCTTGTTTTTGTGTTGTGTGTGGTTTTATTTATTCAGAAAGGTCCTTTATCCTAACAGCAAGAAAGAGAAGTTTTGCAGTGTGCTCCAGATTTCTCATCTACTAATACCTTTGTCTGCAGGTGGTGGTGGCTGAGGAAGGGTCCAAAGCATTTGGTCCAAAACAATGGCTTGCAGGGAAGCTGAGAAGAAAGCGTAGAAGTTTACTTGGTCCTGCTTGTGCCCCTGCTTTCACAGCTTACTAGAAAGAGCTAGGTAGCATTCCCTAGCCTGTCTTCTGGATGAACGCATTCAAAGAACATAATGGGAATCACCAAAATAATGGTAACGGTGATTCAGACCTGGCTTTCTTGATTCTTTCATACCCTGTTTTCTGATACAGGGAGGTTAGTGAAACTAGTCAGGTGGGTGAGACCTGGTCTGGAACTTAACTGGTCATGACTGTGATGATTGAAGTGTCTTGGGTTTTCTAGATGATACACCTTTATTCTCTTCAGATAGACTGATGTGCACATTAGAGGGGTTTTATCAAGCAGATGTTTCTGAGGAGGGAGGGGTGGGAAATAAGCTTACGGTTACATTATGTAGTCATCTCTCCTGAGGGAAACATGAGTAAGTATACTTCTAACTTCACTTTTGTGTAGGAGGAAAAGAAAGCTGTCAGAATTAGTCAACATGGATTTACCAAGGGAAAGTCATGTCAGACTAACCTGATAGCTTTCTACGATGGCATAACTGGTTGGATAGATGAAAGGAGGGCGGTGGATGTTGTCTACCTTGACTTCAGCAAGGCTTTTGACACCGTCTCCCACAGTGTCCTCATAGGTAAGCTTAGTAATTGTGGGTTAGATGAATGGACAGTTAAGTGGATTGAAAACTGGCTGAAAGACAGAGCTCAGAGGGTTGTGATTAGGGGCACAGAATCCAACTGGAAGTCTGTAACAAGTGTTGTTCCCCAGGGGTCAGTACTGGGTCCGGTCCTCTTCAATATATTCATCAATGACCTGGACGAAGGGATGGAATGTACCCTCAGCAAGTTTGCTGATGACACAAAACTAGGAGGGGTGGCTGACACCCCAGAAGGCTGTGCCGCCATGCAGAGAGACCTGGACAGGCTGGAGAGTTGGGCTGAGAGAAACCTAATGAAATTTAAGAAGGGCAAGTGTAGGGTGCTGCACCTGGGGAGAAATAACCCCAAGCACCAGTACAGGTTGGGGGCTGGCCTGCTGGAGAGCAGCTCTGAGGAAAAAGACCTGGGAGTCCTGGTGGACAAGAGGATGACCATGAGCCAGCAATGTGCCCTTGTGGCCAAGAGGGCCAATGGCATCCTGGGGCGCATCAAGAAGAGCGTGGCCAGCAAGTCGAGGGAGGTCATCCTGCCCCTGTACCCTGTCCTGGTGAGGCCCCATCTGGAGCACTGGGTCCAGTTCTGGGCTCCCCAGTTCAAGAAGGACAGGCAACTGCTGGAGAGGGTACAGCAAAGGGCCACAAAGATGATCAAGGGCCTGGAGCATCTCTCCTATGAGGAAAGGCTGAGGGATTTGGGTCTTTTTAGTCTTGAGAAGAGAAGGCTTAGGGGGCATCTAATCAATGCTTACAAATACTTAAAGGGAAGGTTTCAGGAGGACGGGGCTGGTCTTTTCTCAGTGGTGCCCAGTGACAGGACAAGAGGAAATAGGCACAAACTTGTACATATGAAGTTCTACCTAAACATGAGGAGGAACTTCTTTACTGTGAGAGTGGTAGAGCACTGGAACAAGCTGCCCAGAGAGGTGGTGGAGTCTCTGTCTCTGAAGACATTAAAAACCTGCCTGGACAAGTTCCTGTGCAACCTGCTTTAGGTGGACCCGCTCTGGCAGGGGGGTTGGACTAGATGATCTTCAGAGGTCCCTTCCAAACCCGTATGATTCTGTGATTCTATGATTCTACTTTCTAGGACAGCAAGGTTGCCTTATGTGCCTTTCCCCATGGAAGTCTGAGCAGCTGCGTGCCATTCCTGGGAATCATGCAGTTTCTCTGCAAGCTTGAAGGGAGAGGCTTTCACACAAGTCAGCACTGAAGTGGAGGTCTTGTTTTCTTTTTCCTGTCCTTCTGCTTCCAGTGCATGCATTGGGTAGATTACCTGAGCATGTGGAACAGCTAAATCACTGGAGAGGAGCAGGTCTAAGTGAGACAATCTCTTTTTCACAGGGACTAAACTACTTGAGGCAAACAAAATTCTGAAGAACTGCTAAGAACACCAACCTTGGTCCCTTCCCCCCTTTGTCATTCTCTTATTTTTCTAGTTGAAGATTTTGCCCCAGATAAATAGTAACATGGAGGGGAATCTGTAATCAGGTGTAGTGAGAAAAGGCTAGAACTAGGATACAGAAATACTTCCACATAGTCATCACAGGCTAGCTTAAGGTTTGGTTGCTAAATCCTCTCAAAAAAAAGATACTTTTCATCTCAAGAAAGCCTTACAAAAGACCAAGACTTAGTGCTTGCCTTAATATTGCCTTAAGTGAAAACTATTCCAAACCAGAGGTAAAAGTTTCTGTAACCCTGCCTGCTTTCCAGCAAGTAAATATAAGCCCAGAATACTGCAGTGCTGACTTAGTGGAACTGTGCTGGAGTCTTCAATAAATCCCTGGACCTGTCTTGCCCATTATTTTTGGGAGGTTGAGGTCTGCCACATAAGTTTCTCAGCTTCCTTTGGGAGAGACCTGTGTCCTTGCAATATGAGATTTATGAATCCTACTGGGACAGCAGCAGGAATTCAACTGTGTCAAAAAGGCAGACATTTCACTCACTGTCCCTGGACAGTGGCAAGACCTTCTTCCCTTTTGTGTGCAGTCTGGAAAAAATAACTCGTGCTAAGCTAATGAACAGTTTGATCTGAGATCCAAATTCTTTCAGCTTTATTGAAGTGTCGTTACAACCTTGAGGGGCCCTTATGTTCAGTCCAAGTAGTCTTGAAGAGCTTATTGGCCGTCTAGATTTGACGGCCTGTACAGCGAACACGGAAATGCTCTTGACTATGATGTATTTTCATTTGCTTCTCTCTGAGGAACAAAACCTGATACATGGAAAACTTTGCAAATCTGCTTGTGATACAAAGGCAGCAGGAGCATTTTACTACTTTTACTACAGAAACTGTAAAGTTTGTGTACTGGGACTTATCCTGCTTTCCACCTTCTAGACTAAATAGTACCTATACAGTTTTCCTTAGCTGTTAGCAGAATATTGGTTCATGAGGTTCTCAGCACTAACAGATGAGAGCCTTTACCTTCATCCTCATGCTACAGGATAAGGCACAGTAGTGTGTATGCATACTGATTACTCTCATTCACTCATTGTCTGATGTTTTAAGAAGTCTTTGCTCAGTGACAGCCAGTTCACAAAAGCCCTCCCTACTACTAAATTGTTAATTTTATTTTTTTTTGTAATTTCAGGTTGTCTCCTGCAATGTTCAGGTTATAGCTGCCCTATTAACAGAACAAAACAGTCAGCACCATTGGCTGATGAGGGCTGTCTACATGTGCATGAATTATCTTGTTCTAGTGTGATGCCTCTCCTTTTCTTACTCAAAACAAGTGAAAATGGTTCATATGAAGTCTCAGAAGTGTCATTTGTAGTGTGACACTCTAATGCGTTAGATAAGCTGACGTTACTCTGAGGTGTAGCTGTGTAAAGCACAAAGCTGCAGTGGGTATCTAGGTCTTGGTAGTCCCTCAACTACAAATACAGCTGCTCCATTGGCGAGCATTCATTATGTTAGTCCGTGGCCTAATGTGTACATCTCTTACCATAGCTAGCAGATCAAAGGAGGGAGGAGGTGAGCTTGATTTCTTCTTTACTGTCTCTCTGGGCCTGCCTTTTCTAGAAAGCAAGCCATTTAATATGTAATATCACACCAGCATACTGTTTATAGTATAGTAGGGCTACTGTTCTCTTGATAGTGTGTTAAGGCTGCTGACTTCTCCCTAGAAAGAGATTTCTGGCGTAGAACTTGTACAGGATCCTCAGTAAGGATTGGTGGGAGTAATGTGCAGTCACTGAAGAGCTGGAGCCATCCAGGGGGCAAGTGAAGAGACATCCATGCTTTTAAAGGCTGCTACTTTGCTCTCCAAACATGGGGCAGTTGCTGTCAGTCTGGAAGTAAATACAAAATCTCTGCTGGAAATGAACAGGTGTTTGTAGTGGATAAGAGTAGCAAAGCAACATGGTGCTGGACTTGGTGCCCATAAGAAGCTAGGAAAGCTGGTGCATGTGCCAGAGTGCAGTGGTTTTGATGTCTTGCTGTAGACATGTAGTGTGCTGGCACTGCAGCATCACCTTCATTGCAAGATGGTCTTGATGCTGCAGGTAACTAAATATAGTGCTCTGGGCTTCTCTGTGAGCTGTGCTTCTCAGTGGGACATAATGATAAGGGCCATCTCTCTTCCAATGAGGGCTATCACAGCACCAGGCTCTGTAGCAGAGGCTCCTAGTTGGTGCACAGTTTTCTTTGAGCTTTTAAGCAGTTGCAATATGTGCTGTGCAAGCAGCCCCATGCAGTCAGCTTTCCAGGCTATGGACTGTTGGAGGACTGGATAAAACATTTGCCAGAAGTCTCTCTGTCTATTTACCTTCTGTCTCAAACTTGTGATGGCAAGTTTTATTCCTTGGGCAGAAGAATGAAAACTGTAAAGATTTAACTTAGTGTACTGATATACCTCTAATCAGGTATACACAAACTTAATGTAAGCAAACTCATCTGTTCCTCTCAGAAATCAATAAAAAGTACTTCACAAATCTAGCGATGGCTTATGTTCTAATCTTTTACCCTTGAAGGAGTTTAGTCTGTCACTTCTGGAATACAGGGCAGTGGTGAAACATTTTTTCACCCACGGTTAACGTACCTCATAGAATAAACAAATCATTGACTACGTTTGCTTTTAATTCTTGTTGGCTAAAATAGTCTTGTACTTGGAATGAAGATTTCATACAGCCTTCTCCACAAACTTGTAATTGCCAAAAGATTAAATGGTGCACAGCACTCTCGTCTCCACAGATGACTCCCATACATTTTATCTGAGCAGAAGTATGAATAAATTTCAGGAACACATCAGCTCCGAGTAACCGTTTTTTCAAATTGCTGTCTTTCCCCGTGCCTTAAAGGCCAGAGGATCTTTCTCTCATGCTGGCTGCAAACATGATTTTGGGGATGGAGTCCCCATGCAAGGCTTGTCTGGCCTCACCCTTACCAGTGACAGCTGTGCTGTATTTGTTGCTACGCTCTGGAGTGGGAGGTTTTGGTGCAGACTGAGCATATCCTGTTCTTCTTTTCCAGACCACGCGAGCAGAGTTTGATTTGCCAGAGTATTCTGTCCGCCGGCGGTACCAGGACTTCGACTGGTTGAGAAACAAGCTGGAAGAGTCTCAGCCAACACATCTCATTCCCGTAGGTAGTAAGCAAGAATCTGCTATTAAGGACTGTTCTGTATCTTGTCTTGCAAGGGTGATATTTTGGTGATATGTCCCTTTAGGTTTAAATACAATATTTCATACTCTTGTAGTGTTTAGATTTAAAAATGGTACTTCATACTCTTCTAGTGGAGTGGGAATAGCTTCCCGCTCTTGACTGATTATGAAGCTTAGACTCTTCTTGAGTGGCATACCTGAGGTGTGAGTTTTGGCAGCCTCCCATAGGGGCTGCAAGGTGACGACATTTGTTGTGGTACAGATGGAATATGCTTCATCTGTTTGCTCAATTATTACATCTACATTTCTGAGTGTCTGAGGCTTATGAAAAGCCACACTAGTATACTTCAAGTCCTAGTCTCAGTCAGTTTTCAGGATGGCCATTTGAGCTGATTTTAAAGAGAATGTTTTAAAACTATTTGTGCTAACATTCAATAGCACACACTTATGAATCTTAGCCTCTGGCTTGGTAGCTATGGCATGCCTTCAGTAGGCAGAAGTTTAGCTATTCCATCTGCAGTAATGTGTCCAGTTGTGGGCTTCCCAGTTCAAGAAAGACAGGGAACTGCTGGAAAGGGTACAGCAGAAGGCTACAAAGATGAGGGGCTTGGGGCATCTCTCTTACAAAGAAAGGCTGAGGGCACTTGGGTCTTTTTAGTCTTGAGAAGAGAGGTCTGAGAGGGGATCTGGTCAACACCTATAAATACTTAAAGCGTGGGTGTCAAGAAGATGGGACCAGTCTTTTTTCAGTTGTGCCCAGTGACAGGCAAGAGGAAATGGGCACAAACTTGTACATAAGAAGTTCTATCTAAAGATGAGGAGGAACCTCTTTACTTTGAGGATGTCAGAGCACTGAAACAGGCTGCCCAGAGAGGTGGTGGAGTCTCCATCTCTGGAGACGTTCAAAACCTGCCTGGACACGTTCCTAGGCGACCTGCTCTGGCAGGGGGTTGGGCTAGATGATCTCCAGAGGTCCCTTCCAACCCCATATCATTCTGTGATTCTGTAATGAGATTAGCTAAACTACTGCACTCATTCTTGTCTCCGAAGCTGGCAGTCTGACCACCTTTTTGTAATATAAAGAGGCTGATGCTAATCTTCAGCAGTCTGTTTTTTGTGCTGTAGAAGATGTGAAAAGGTAGGAGGCCTGCAAGATCACCACCAGCAGCTCTTTTGAACAAAGAAATTCAAAAAAGCCTGTAGGAGGTGAACATCGGGAAATAACAACACTGCTAGCATACCTTAGCTTGCCCATCTGGGATTGGGGGGGGAATTTCTCTGCTCTGCCTCCCCCAGCAAGGACTAGGCTGTGTGAGAAGCATTCTGTTAGGCTGTTCCAGGGTAGAGAGCTATTTAAGTCCTTAATTTCTCTAGGACTTGCCTCTAAGTGAAATAATAGCTCAGTCTCTTAAAGATAAGAAATACTTCACAAAATCATGTGACACCACTAACTGGCAGCAAATATGTTTACTGAGGGGTAGGGAAGAGAGAGAGTGAGCTTGCTGGGGTAAGGTGGAGATGTGAGATTAATGTGTTAGCTGCCCAGGCACTCATTTTCTCCCTCGCTGTTCTCTGAACAGCTGGAACTATTGAGGTTAAGCTTCTACAGATTCTTGAGTGTACTAACAGGCTGCCAGTCCTGCCTGAAGGGTGCAAGGCAATAAATAATAGTCTAGTAGCAGAAGGTGAGTCACAGCCAGGGAATCAAGCTGCTTTGCTGTGACCTGGAATTTGTTGCGCACAGAACAGCAAATTTGGCACAAGTGGCTCTAATACTGGATGTGAAACTGGCTGCAGAACAGGGCAATCTCTTAAGTGCCTCTCTTCTAGAAAATCTGGAAGCCTAAGGGTGCACTGCCCTCTTTTATGTGTCTGTGCACAAGTTAGCAGTTACGGAATTTCCCATTAATCTTCTCCATGCAGTGGTATGGCAGGAAGATTGCTGAATGCTTTATGTATTTATTGCCTAGAAGTCGATGGGGAATAGAAGCTAAAGGCTGTTTGAGGTGCATTGTGACTCAAGTGCGTTCTGAAAGGATATTTCAAGGCAATCTCAGAGTTATCTGTATTTGTAACTGGAGATACTGCAGTCCCTGGAGGCCTTCTGCCTAACAAAATACTGAAAGGGGGTTGTCTTAGTCTTCCTATAGTGACTCTGCCTGAAACCTTTCTGTAACAAATGATGTGTCCTCTCAGTGCAGCAAGTCATGATAAACTACACTTAGGAACCCAAACTAAACTGAATATGGGTTCCTTTTTGCTTCTTAGATTACTGATTTTTACTTTTTTTTTAAATGATCTGAGACTTATTCTAATCTGTTCTTGCAAACAACAGTAAAAATTATCTCAGATCTGTCTGTAGAGTAGAAAGATATGTCTAACATGATAGATAAGCCTAACATTTTCTTTGGATGGTAAAGTTTGGATACTTGAAGCCATTTATGACTGCAGTGAGCTCTGCTCACATGTCATGGCAGGGAAAGGCAGACTATAAGGTAGATAAGTAACACACAGTTAAAGCAGGATATCAGTTGCCGGCTCTGCATACTGATTACTTTGGATGAACCTCCAAAGGCCTAAAATGTAAAGGACTGTAACTACTGCTATAGCTAAAAGCAGGCTAAATGGCAGAAGTCTCTGTAATAGAGGTGCACTCTCCTGGGGGTCTCAAGTGCTCAAACTCTAGTGATTATTCAGCAACAGTCTCCATGTGTTTGGTTGAACTAGGGTTCTTTAGTCTTCCAGCTTGTGCTGGCACTTGGAGTCCCTGATAAAGTTTACAAAGCAAATGAAGAAGGTTTGTTCCTCCCTGAAGACTACTGCACTAAGCATTATTCTTCTGAGTAAGTCTGATTAGACTGAACCTTACACTGGTTTAACTAGAATGACTGATCTGAATGCTATGCATAAGAAGGCAAGTCTTAAATTATAAGAACTAAATATAGTGGTCAAAATGTAGCTGTGTTGCAGCTAAGTCATGCTGGCTGGATTTTTTTTAGGAGGTGCATATATGTCCCACATCAGCTAGGGTTGGTGGGAAAGGCATATGCATACAGAGGTTTGTTTGTTGGGTTTTTTTTTGAATGGCTTTTGTCACAGATTTCAGGTGACAAAGACTCTTTGCAGAGGAGAATCCTGATTCCTGAATTGGGTGAAAATGGTTGTCATTGCTAGCCAAACAGTAAGCAGGTTATCTGGGTGGACTATTAAATAAAACAAATAAGTAGAATAAAATGTAAAGCACAGTTTTAAAACTGAAGTTAGTCTTGGAGTTTGTGCTGTCTGAAGAGAACAAAAGCAAATCTAGTGGTAGAGCTGAGGCTAACCATGCTCAAGCTTAAAGAGTTATCTTCCGTCTGAAGTGGTACTTTGAAGTGTGGTGTCTAAGTGTAACAGGAGGGACTGCAGAACTAGCAAGTCTGGGAGCAGATTTGGGCTTATATGTTAAGCTGAACTGCAGAGGTGAACTGGTGGAGTCAAAAAAGGAGTAAGATGAAAGAGTAGATGTGTTGGCAGACTTCTGTCACACAGACATGCTCAGGAATGTCAGCTATGATAAAAGACCAAGTGTGCAAGTGCTTCAGGAAGGCTTCAGCCTGGACTACTTGTCCATTTGCTGTGTCAAGCCTGCTTGTCTGTCTTTGCTCAGTGTGGTGCTAATCACTAATACTACCAGCCTCCTGCAGAAAGTCTCTGTCCAGGAGGGACACATTCGTCAGAATGGTGGGGGGAAGAGTAAGCAGAACTGTTAAATTTTTTTTGTCTCCTTGGACTGACAGGCTTGCTTCAACACTGGGTGTGTGTGTGCATGCTGTAGGAAATAGTGTGCAGCTCTCCTGGTGGCTCATTTAGAGCTGGAGCTTGAATGGGGAAAACACCCTGAGCTATGCTAGAAGTAGTTAGTGTGAGTATTGTCCAGGCTTCACTGATGTGGCTCTCAGCTGAAACCACTCAGTAGCATTGCTAGCATTAAGGCAGACCAGGGTAATTCAGAGCAGGGCTTGCATCCCATCTGATGTATGGTTGCTGTTAGCAAACATAACATTTCAGTCCCTGCTAAGACTGGAGTTTGATTGCTTTGTATGTTTCCAAATACCAGAAGCAAGTTTTTGGTCTTTTGAATCTTGTGTGGTTTGTTTGTCTCTGACAGCCTCTTCCTGAGAAATTTGTGGTGAAGGGTGTTGTTGATCGCTTTTCGGAAGAATTCGTGGAGACGAGGAGGAAAGCATTAGACAAATTCTTGAAGAGAATAACTGATCACCCAGTGCTTTCTTTTAATGAGCACTTCAACGTGTTTCTCACAGCCAAGGTAAGCCTGTAACTTCCAAACACGATCATTGGCAGGGACAACAGAAGAGGCACCTTTGCAGTCTCTTTTGAAATGAAGGTAAAAAGGCATTAGTAAAACTATATGTGCAGGTCAGAACTTCCCCTAAAATACCTGAGTTGTTGGGGACCCTGAATGTTGTATGTTACAGACCCCTGTGTGTGACAGCTGTATGGGTTCCCTTTGCTTGAAGGGAGAGGTGATCTGCAGACTTACAAATTAAGTTTTCCAGACCTGCTTGTTTTGTATCCCTGTGTCTGGTACATATTCCTCTGATGCAAGAGAGGTTCAGAATTTAGAAAACTGTAGACTTTGTAAAATCCTTTTTAGAGAAGAAGGGAAGTGGGGGAGAAGGAGAGATCTATCTTGCACAAAAACTTGCAGATTTCTTTACTTTTTCCTGGTCTTTGTCTTCTGTACTGCTTGCACTTGTTGCCCTCAATACGAAGTGTGAAAACCTTATTCTTGTTTTGTTCTCAGTCAACAACTTCATGTTCATCTTCTGCGTGACTCATCCAGGAACAGTGCAATTTTCTTTGGCTGTCTTTTGAACTGCATTTTAAATAAGACTAGGAGGACCTACAGTCATGCTTGGGTTTGACCTGATAAGTGATAGAGCTGTAAAAGCACGTCTTTCCAATGTCACATTGTGCTCGCTCACTCAAATGTGACACTTAATTTGAGCTCACTTCAGGCTCATGCTCTGCTTGCTGGTAACGGGAGACTCAATCTCCAGTTCCCTTTTATTTCCCCTCCATGGTGAACTTAACCACTGAAACAAGATGGAAATGCGGAATTTCTTTAGCACCTTAATAGTTAAATGTCAGATAGGTTTGTCCTTGCTTTCCAGCTGTCAAAGCATGATGATCAACTTTCTTACTTGTTTAGCTGTCTTCTCCCCCTGTAAAATGAATAAGGACTTTATCCTCAGCCCTGGACAGGGCTTGCCTTGAGAATACAGAGCATCCAGGGAGCCTGAGGGGAAAGGACACGTGTTTTTCTGTCTGTCTTAAGTGTTGGAACTTGCGGTATTACAAATTCAGTCAGCTCAGTGTGCTGGGACTTCAGAATTCAGTTGCTGCAGAAAGTCATGAGACCACCTCCTGGTTGAAAAACAGACACCAGCTTTTCTTCAAGTTCCACTTTTGCACCAGTAACACACCAGAATGCTTGAGAGAGTAAATTTTGAGTTCAAAAGTCTTTTTCTGATGCCTGCTTGCAGGTAGTGCTTAGGACAGGCAGAAGGCAAGAGTCAAGGAATCACTGCATTTAAATGCAAATGTAATTGAAAATCATAGTAGCTGCTAAGATGTCAGGTTCTTTTAATCAGATTTATGTTTTACTTATACTTAAATACTTGGGAAGAATACTGTAGCACATGTTTTGAAGATGGCTGTTGTGTTTTTTTTCAAAGAACACTCAAGCTTTTAGTCTAAACTGTAACACCATGTCTTGATTCTTCACCTCTGCAAGTCTACTTGGTTTGAGAACACCTCTTCCTCGGGCTGCACAGACTGACCTAGCTATAGCTCTTAAGCCTGTTTTGAGGTGTTGAATAGGGACCCCTGCTGGAAGGAGTGAAATGCAAAATTGACGGTGTTCAGGCTAACTAAAACCATTTTTTTCTGATGTGCTACCAAGGTGAAATCCCCTGAAGACTGCAGGTAAAAAACCTTGTTAAGGTTTGTCTGAATGTTCATTTCTGCAAACATCAAAAGCGCTAGCAAGGAAGTTTAAACTTTCAGTGCAGTTAGCCAGGCTACCTCTGACCCAGCCTGAGACATGGGATCTGTCTTGTAGAGAAGCTGTGCTGGTCTCCCCATGCTCTGCTTTTTCTGTGTACACTCTTCCCTCTTCCCCTCTGAGCACAGGACTGGTGTGAGAAGGCTGCTGACCAAATAGGCACGCAATATGTAGCTCTGTACTTGGTTACAGGAGCCAGCTGGTGCATTGCATAATGCTGGTATTGTAGGCTGTGGCTTTAAAAGTGTGTGTGGATGAATGACATGAACTGTATTGGTGGAAACAGAGCTGTTAATTCTACTATTTCCCTGGTGGCAGTACAAGAACATGGGAAAGTCTGGCCATGTGCAAAGGCGGACCACTTACTCATTTGTAATGTACTTCATACCATTCTCCTGGATAGCTTATCTCCATCTAGAGGTAGTCTTGAAACTGTGCTCAGCTGTACAATTTGTACAAAGTGAGATTTTGCCCACGGCTACATGTCACGTGTAATCTCTTGCCTTCACAAGATTTGATCTTGACTGGAAAGTATCTTTCACTGTAGTACTCTTCCAACATGCAAGTGAAATATTTTTCTAATTTTTTTTTTAATGTCCTAGGATCTCAATGCCTACAAAAAGCAAGGAATGGCATTGCTATCAAAGATGGGGGAGTCTGTCAAATATGTCACAGGAGGCTACAAATTAAGAAGTCGTCCACTGGAGTTTGCAGCCATTGGGGAGTACCTAGACACATTCTCTCTAAAACTTGGTACCATTGACAGAATAGCACAACGGATTATCAAGGAACAGCTGGGTAAGGACACAAGGTGCTCTATCATGATACTTCAGTCTGAGTGCTCTGTATCTTGTTCTGGTTGATGGCATGACCAAGACAACTTGTGTCAATTATTCTGGCCTGTAATGAGCCACACACAGAGCAAAATCTAATGTCTCTTGCAGGTTTAAAACCAGCCCAAAGCTTAACAGAGTATCTTAGCTCAACTTTCCAATTATTTTTTTAAAGTCAATCTTTGTGTAATACCAACCTGCTCTCTTACTAGAGTTATTTTTGGAGAGGCTTTTGTGGGGGGGACAAAACCTGTAGATTCCATCTGGAGGAGTAGAGATGGATTTTCTAGACAAAGATAGCCTTTACAGACCTGTCTTAGCAGAGACGAATTTTAATAAAAATTACTTTGGCTACTGCACAGATGCAAGTGTCTTTTTATTGGAAGCTTGTAGGAATGGTCAGTTAAGCAGGAGGCAGCATGAACCTGTCACCTGTGCAGCCACAGAGCTCTGTCTATCAAGATGTGAATGTGCCACAAGACTTGACTCCCGGGGGAGTTAATGTTTGCCAAGCTTAGTTTCTCCTTTCTCAAGTGTGAGTGCTTGCAGATCCTTGTGCCTTGCTCTTACTCTGTTAATCTACTTTTCCATCTGCCTCTTGCAGAATACTTGGTGGAACTACGAGAATATGGACCTGTTTATTCAACCTGGGGAGGGCTGGAGGTTGAGCTGTCGGAGCCACTGGAGGGGGTGTCTGCCTGTATTGGGAACTGCTGCACAGCCCTTGAAGAACTCAGTGAAGACATGACAGAAGACTTCCTGCCTGTGCTTAGGGAATATATATTGTACTCGGAGTCGATGAAGGTAAGGCAAGCCCTGTGGCAGAAGATACTGTCACTGTGTTTGTATGATACAGCAGCGAGTTTATTCTTTCTAACAGCAAAAAGTGTTAGTGGTGGGAAAAGTGGGGAAGTAAATCATACGTTAAGTAGGAGGGTGCTTTCATAATCAAAACAAAACTAGGTATGTTTTGGGTGCTTCATGGGTAGCATTATCTATCTGCTCTGCTATTCAGTCAAGCTAAGGTCAGTAATGCTGGGGTGCACAGAAAGTGTTGAAGAGTTGCTCCTTCACTGGAGTGGCGGGTGGTGCTTTATAGGAGACATCCTGTGGCTGCCTAGACTCTTCTCTTTGAATTGTTAGAAAGTCAGTCGTGGCTCAGCTCTTTGCTACTGGGTCAGTGTCTGCAGAAAAGGTAGCATTAGCACCTTCTGTCAGTTGTATGTAGCAGGGTTGTGTGGCTTTTTAGAACCATGTGTCCAAATGACAGGCATGGCTTCCTCTCTCATCCCCATAACCTGGGCAGGATGTCTCTGTTGTAAAGTTCTGTTAAGTTCTGCATACCAGTAACTGCTTATAGATGTTGTTCCATGACTCTTAATCTCTGTAAGAATTTGCTATCTTACTGCTGGTGCAGAAGTGATAAAAGCTGCTTCAATGCAGTTTTTATTCTTTTGAAGTTAAGGTGTATTGGTAGTCAATCCTGTTGCATGGGGGAAAGAATCACTAAGTTAACTGCATTGAAAACTGAAACCAAGGACTCTAATTCAGCTGCTAGAGCTTTTCACCACATGCCCAGCATACAATATGTATTAGCAGTCCCTCTATAGGGTACTAACAGATGAATTCTTTCTGAGGACTTTCCATTTGGAACAACAATTACAAGGCTATGGTCTGCACTCCTTTAGAGATCTAATAGCCTGTTGTAAACCTACAGTCTGAACATGGTAGTACTTCTCTATCTTAATCTTAGTCATCCTGTACTTCTTTAACTGAGAATTAGAACACTTTCAGATACCTATTCCCAGCTTCAGATGGCTAGTTGTATGGCTCCTATCTAGCCTGGATGAAGTATTCTTACAAAAGGCTTTGCAGTCGTTCCCTGAGTGTGCTCTTTGCTTCTGTAGTTATGGTGTTGACCCTAGCAAAAATGAGGTGCATTTTATTTACAGGGCTATTAACACCCAAGTGCTGCTGGCACACCCTGAGCTGTAGCCAGAAGCCTTGACCCAGGGTGTTCAGGCTTATCTTTATTCTGTAGGAAGGGGTGTTTGTGTACTTACAAATATACAGAGCATGAGGCTAGTGGTTAAAGCATTTAGCCTGGAACATCTAGTTTTTGATGCTACAAATGCCACGGCCTACTGGAGATGTCATCTGAAGTGGCAAGCTGAGTTGTGAGAGGCGGTTTTCACAAATGTAGCAGGGGAAAAATTTTTTTAAGCTAAACTGCAAGGATTTCTTCAGCTGAAGAGGTACTTCAGGCAGTTAAACAGCACTTACCACAGAGAGACTTGCAGCTAGACTACCTGTTGGCTTGGAGACAGCCTCATTCTGAAAGGGCTGTTATCAGATGATGGCAAAGACGCTAAGTGCGGTCTCCAAGCCAACAGATAGTCTAGCTGCAAGTCTTTAATGCTTCTCTTCCTGTGGTAAGTGCTGTTTAACTGCCCTGAAGTACCTCTTCAGCTGAGGAAACCCTTGCTTTTTTGCTTAATTTTTAGGCTGTTGACTTGACTTTCTGGTGCCCTAAAGGATTCACTCTTCCTGTCAGCTATTCTCTGGTAACGGAGTGAAAATACGTACCATGTTGGTGTTTTTGAACTGGTTGGATCTGGAAACCACACTTGCAAAATAACAGTTAATAGCAAATAAGAATTATGCTGCTTAGTGTCCATCATGGGCATCTCATTTGCTTTACTCCATCTGAAAACCAAGAATAAAACCTGTTGGTAGCCAGGGCATACTGTTCCTATTTTCCTTCCCTCCAAAATGCCAAAACTTGAAATGTGTCAGGTCATACCAAGCCTGGAATTTTCTAGCATAAGAAAATTGCACTGATACTATTTCTGCAGTAAGCAGCTACAGAACTGTCTTCCGAGACTCACTAAAACGAAGTAAGTAACTGTAAAGGAGGCTGCTCTTAGGGTGCAGGGGGCTTTCTGCTGAAAGGGCTGTCCTCTTCTCTAGCAGTACAGTCCTATTCATCAGCTGCTGTGAGGCCTGCTTGTGGAATTAAAAATCAGTTTTGGTCTTTCAGAGTACAGCTTTTGGTCAGGGTACTTAATGGAAGGTCAGTCTTTAGATACTAGGATTTCAGCGCAACCTTGATAGCTTTCCGTTACACACTGTACCCCAGGTGTAGGAACCTGATTTGTAGAGCAATCTCTAGCTGGGTGACAGCCCTCAGGGTAAGAACTGCCAGGTTATCTTCACTGTTTCAGAGACGAATGTTCACTTTAGTGCCTTCAGGAGTGCTGGTGTAGCTTGGGAGGGGTGGTGTGTGCAGCCTGAGGGAGCTGCACGTGTGGAGGCAAAGCCCAGTGGCTCTGGTTGGAACAAATACTGGCTGGCTCCAGGGAAGCCCCATCTCTGGAGGGAAGCCCCATCTCTGGGTTCATGTGAAAGGTTTGCGGGAGTGGGGAGAGGCTGGCATTGTGGGCTTGAGTTAAAATGCATGCTGGTGGTGTAGGAGAGACCTTTTCTAAAATACAGGCTGTGTGTGAGATTGGCCAGAGGATGTCTCAGATCCTGGTGCAGTCAGGCCCTCGTGAGCAAATGTGCAGTGCCACATTTTTCGTGGTGTGCTGGTGTTCTCCCGGGAGGCAAGTTCAGAGGATGGACTCCACTTTACATAATTCAGTGCTGATATTAAAATATTATATGAACTCTATGCTTAACACTACCAGAAAGGTTTACTGGATGATGCGATCCCCAGCGGTGTGCCTGGACGTTGCTTTTAATGCATGTTTAAACCAAGCACCACATGAATAGTTGTCTTCTAAAGGCCTGCAGTAAATAAGGATCTTCTTGTGAGATCTATTTGTGGTGGGAAGCTTTGGGGTGTGCAAATAGCATAGGATTGCAAGTTGAGAAAGGAGGCTGATGGCAAACTCCTGAAAATGCTTCAGAGATGGGCAAAGATGAAATGTTTCAGCTAAATAGAAAGTGGAGAAGGACCTGCCTTGCTGAAAGCAAGGTAAGCCTTTCTTGTATGGGGACTAGTGGTTTAGTTCTGTCCCTAAATAACTGAAATGTGGTGTGTGACTTTTTTTCTGTTTGTTGGTTTCTTCCAACTTTTTAAATTTTTTTTTATTTAATTTTTTTCTCTGTGAGACCTTAACTAGTTGCATAGGCTGTGGTAAGTCTGGGGATACTTGGTACCGAGCTTTTCAGAGGAGCTGCTGAAGCATTAATGCATTGATCTACAACTGAGAAGAGATTGCCTGGAGATGCCAGAGGAAACACTTCCTTTCACATATGGGACAAGTGAAAGGGAAGGCAATATTTTTCTCATCACTTACAGGTCAGCCATTAAGGGCTACTTAAAGCTGTGTTCAGAAGCGTATGGTTAATGGTCCACGGTGGGTGGATTTGAGCACTTAAGGAGAAATAAGACACCTGCCCCTTGAATCTCATCTACTGATGCCTGTTAATCATTGGCTGCTACTGGTACAGGTCCAGCTTACTGCACTAACTCCAGGCTCCTAAAGGCTGAATGCAATTGCTGGAGGCGGTTGTTTGTCCGAGAAGAAATTTCTCTCCACTGAGGTTCAAGAGGCAAGGCAAAGTAGAAATACCTGTTAAATCTCCCAGGCTTTTGTTGCATTGGTAACCTCAATCACTTAAGGGCTATTCCACATAGTTGCTTAGATTCCAAAAGGAAGGGGAATGCTGTGGTTTTTCAAGCTAACACAACCAATGGCATGCTTGCTTGCATCCCTTTGGGGACAAAAGGGAGCGTTAAACTGTTGAAGGTGAATTTTTCCATTTTACCCCGTTTTTTTTTTAGCATAAACCAGTAGCAACTTTGTGGATCACCATCCGTGCCCTTCCCATTTATCATGGGCTGAGGTTTGTAAGAATATTGATTGCAACATCTATCTCTACTCTAGAGCCAACTGCACTGGTGAACTTCCCTTGGCTTATGAGGGAGGAGGGGGAAGATAATGATTAATAATTGCCCACTTTTGCTGACACAGAACTGCTTATTTTTTAGTAGTATAGTCTTAAAAATGTCTGTGGTTATTTTTAAATTATAAGACTGTAGTATAACCTTAGTAGAGCTAGTAGCACAATTGCAAGTAACATTGTGGATGTAGTACAAGATAAGGGTAGCATCTTTTGCTCTCTATTCTGAGAATACTCTGGCAATGAAATATTTACTGTTTGTGAAACTTGTTCAGGTAGTTCAGTGCCTTTAACATAAATTGTGCTTTTTGGTTTTTTAATTAAACAAACAGCCAAACTCCCCAAACTGATCTAAAAGCAAAGCTTACTTTTGTTCTAACGTTAGAATTTAACATCTTGCTATAGGGGACTTTGAGGAGTCTTTGCAAGTGTAAAGAAAGATGTAGTACCTTGTGTGGTGGCCTTCCTGTCTCTTAGCCCATGCTGTTGTCTGTCTGCTGCTTGAGGTTATCAAAAGGTTTGCATTAGTCCTTGACAGCTTTGATGCTTTTGTTTATATCCTTTTCATGCTAATAATAGGTCAACTGATTAATTGGATTTACTTAGGGCTGTGTTGGTGGCTACATGACAGCTTTTATCTTACGTGCCCCCAGCTTGTCCAAAACTTGAATTTTATCTGACCTTGCCAGCTGCTGGAGAGCAAGTGCTTTTTGTTTTTAAAAGCTACTGCCTAAATACTGTAAAATAGGAGAAAACAAGTCTGAAAGTCTGACTTCAGATTGAGTTAGCACTTAAAGCTGTATCTCTTTGCAGTTTCTTGCAGGCTGGGGAGGGAAAGAACAAGAGGATCCCTCTCACAACTGTCTTTTCTCTTGCCTGTAGAATGTGTTGAAGAAAAGAGACCAAGTTCAAGCGGAGTATGAAGCAAAACTGGAAGCAGTAGCCTTGAAAAAAGAAGACCGTCCAAAGGTTAGCACTTAAAACTACCCTACAAAACCAGCTTGCACATATGACCTGACAAGAATGGAGAAACAGAACTTTCTTTGTCTGGGACTGGTGGGTTCTTTGCAGTATAAGCAATTTCTGGTAGAACAGAAGTTTGTTGTTGGCAAGCTGGTGTGAAAGAAAGACTGAGGTATCAGCATATATAAACCTGTCTAGCAACTTCTGATCTCCTGCCATTGCGAGCAGGAGGGCTCCAACCTGTGTAACACTTGAACAACAGCCAGCAATCAGTTGGAGTGTTTAGTCGTGGGGGCTGAAGCAGTGGTAGAACAGCATGTCAGCTAACTAAGCTAAGGTCCTAGCCCTGGCGGTGCTGAATTGTGTTGTAGGACACCTGTTTTGGCTGTGGAAGGCTCTGTATTTTGCTCCTTCTGCTAGGGAGCCCATCCTGTGTGATGCTGAACAGACACAGCAGCGTTCACTGGGTGACGGGTTTTGGCTGGGCTTCATGCAGAAGAGAAGCTGTGAACTCGTGTGCTTATGCTGCCACCTGCTTTCTGCATGAAGCAATGTGCGAGAGCCCTGTCTTAAATCACTGCAGCTTTAACCAACAATGACAACAGGTTTTGTTCCCTTCCTCTGCTTGGGGTTTTTTAGTTCTCCTTCATCTATTTTAACTAATGGGTGACTTTCTAGTATTAGGACTACTGTGCAATAGAACTACAGGAAGTTCACATAATGTCTTTAAGAAGCTAAAGAGGACAGAGCATAGAAATGCAAACAGATATTTCTCTGCTCCTGTGTCTGTGACTAGAAATAGTGGTGTCCTGGATATCTTGTGGTGCTCTTGTATTTTTGTCTTTTGCCTGCTCCACTGCTGGCAGGGGTGGGGTATGTATTCTTACTTCCTCAGTGTAGCTTTGTATAAGTAGGTATTCCAACAAGTGGTATGTAGGAAAGGGGGAATCTAAATCTAGCATATCCAGCAAGCCAATTGAGGCTTTTAGGCATTTGACTCTGTCAAGATCTTGATGCAGTGGAACTGCTGAAGTTTGCTAATCTCTCACCTACTAAAAGGCTTCTGTGTCTCACCTCTCAGGGGATTGTCTAAAGCACAGCACTTAAATATTCAAAAAATTCTTAGCTATTTATGTCTCCTCTCCAGACTATAAGCATATCTTTTGGCAACTCCTTGTAGCTTTTTTCCTAACGTAAGTCTTTTGTGTCATTTACAAGATGGAAGTTGAACAAACTAACAGGACTCCCTGCATGTTCATAAAATACTAGCTTGTGGTTTTTAGATTCTTTCTGCTGTAGGAACTGTCCTCGTCTGGAAGAGCTGGTAGCTCAGAGCAATGGCTAGAAGCACATCTTACATTCAGCAAGGTCTCCTGGCTGTGACTTGCTGGAAATTAAAAGCAGACTGATGATCATGAGCTGGATTATGCAATGAACAGACATTTGTGTTCCTTTTGGCATATTTAGCTGATTTGACAGAAATTATGTTTTAAAAAAAACAAACAAAACACCCCTAAAATTTACAGGGGAAAAAAGGCCTACTTTTGGTTCATGAAAGAAGGGCCTATCATTACTTGTTAATCTCTTCCACTGGAGGGCATTCTGGGACTCACTGTACACATAGTCAGATTGGCTTCAGAAAGCTCCATCAGTGTCACTAGGTCATTCTCACATTGACACGATCAGTTTAAAACTTGGTGGCCTATAAATGCAGAAGGCTTGTAGGGCTGCTGTCAATGTCAGCAAATACTGCTCAGAATGCTGAAGCTTACACCAAAAGCATAGTATGTGTGTTGTTTTTTAACACCAGCATAACAGTACTAGTGTGGAGCCTGCTGCCTTTCTGTTTCTGACAAGTACAGTGGTGAATTGCTGCTTAGCCATTTCTGACCCATGCTGGAGCTGGTTTTGCAGTAATCCAGCCAATTTAGTGAAGTGCAGGCATTGTTTCCTTTAGGTGAAATGAAGTCCACTTCTGATGACCTAATTTATTCTGTCTGTCTGAAGGCTTTGCAGTGTGGTGATCTATGGGAACATTAAATATAGCAGTGCAGAATTTGAAGTAGAAGGTTACTATATGTACTTAAAGGGGAGGGAAAAAAAAAGGCTTGTAACAGTATATGTTTCCAAAGAACTCAAAAGATAAATATATATATATTAGTTGCCTAATAAGTGCTGGATTCATTGTGCTTCAGGATGGTTTATTATGTTGTAATGATACTGTAGAGGAGTTTTTAAAAAAAAAGTGGACATGCTTATGCTGCAAGTGATGCTGTCTGGACTCAACTATGTGAAGTTCTAGATGCGAGGCATACTTTGTGTCTGGTCTCTTCAAGAATTATTTGAAGAACAGATGTAGGTGCAGAACTTCATATCATGTAATGAGGTGACTAGACTCCTGAATATACAGTTTCATACTCTGTTCTTGCGTGCGTATACATCAGTTTAAATTAACTCGCTAAAATAGTGGTGGACCCTTCTGGAGCATATTGCAGTTTGAGACAGTTGTCACTTGGTTTTGGAGTTGTGTTGTTTGTTTTTTTTTTCTTGGAACTATTAAGTTAGCTGACTGCAGCTATCAGTAAGAAAGCAGCAACTTCCCCCAAAGTCCAGTCTTCTTCTCACTTCCTAGTTGATAGCTAATATTTAGTGTCTCTGGTGGTAAAAGCAGATAAAAGCATCAGCATTGATGTTTCAACTTAAGTCCAAATTTGATGTTAGAACTATAACCTCCCTTTTCATTAGGGTTACACCAGATGTAAAGTTGCTTAAAGCTGTTAATCAACGTAAAATTTTGTTTCAGCTACTGGGTTGCAAATTCTGTTCTGGGAAGCTGCAGTTTTGGAGGGAAAGGTATTTACACTCCTGAACAGGACTAGTGCGTATGTAGGCTCTGCTTTCATGGTGCTTGTGGAGACTTAGCTGGAGTTCATTGCCCTTGGTCCTGAATTAGAGCATAGGCGGCTCATTTGCTGACCACTGGGTTGTCTCTGTTGCTCTAAACTTGTGCAGCCTTCTCAGCCTGACCTGCAGGAGAATTGGCTGTGAGAAAAACCAGATAAATATATATTTTTTTAATAGCTTCATTGTGGTTTCAGATCATGGCAGGAGAAGCAGGAAGCTGGTGAGTGCTTAGAAACTAACTTAATTGGATTGGGAAATCTTATGTGGTTTTTCTTCCAGACTTTATGTCTCTTTTTCCTGATAGCCTAGCCTTTTCTGTTAAGATAGTACTTACAAATATGACATAAGGCATACGTGCCTTGAGGGGAGCATCTTCTAAACCTTCCAGCCACTGGCTTGGTAGTTCTTGTCTGAAGCTTATGAGAGATCTTCATGTCTAGAGTTGTAGCAGAGTGGATTCTGTAGCCAGAAGTACAGTGCTTGTAGAGGGTGGGGAAAGTGTGTAGCTAATGAACCCCCAAGCTGCCTGTAGTGTAAATCCAGTTGTGTGAATAAAGGGGATACTCAAATCCCATGAGTATGAAGGAGGTGCTTCCTGTGTCTCAAACAGCTTTATTGGAGAACTAATGTAGGACCTTTAAGTATGAGTCGATGGAGTGTGATCAGTGCTAATCGACATCCTGGAGAAGAAACAGAGTTGATATGTTTCTGCCTAAATTGCATACCTTGCCAAACTGCAAGGTACTAGCTTGCTCCTGACATCTTATATTGTTACCCATGAAAAGCTTCTTACATAGTTTGTTCATCCTCTTCCTTCCTTCCCAAAGAAGGAACCCTTCCTTCCTCAAAGTGAATTTCCTGAAAGTATCAAGTATGAGAGGAGCCTCTAGAAATGACTGCAGATCTTCTTCATTGTTCTGCCCTCTGCCTTTGTGCAAGTCACGGGTTCCAGAGCAGAAGTTCACTTCTCACATTGGTGCTAGAGCTGAGAAGTTTCCTTTTCTGTGGTCATGGACTCAGTCTGTGTGTCCTTACAGGCTTCCCATCTGTATGAACCATACAGGGAGAGAAAGTCCTGCTTGAAGTAACATTTGTAAATTGTTCCTGTAGTTGCCTGGTGGTATACATAATGTTTGTTGAAACATAATCAAAGAGCAACAACTTCTTTGGCCCAATGTGCATCTACCTTGGGCCGGTGATTACTGTCATAATCCATTTAAATCTCTACCTAGGCTTGCAGTGAGCTGTCCTTCAAGATTTCTCCCATTGCTTATGTGTGACTACATGCCCAGTGTTGAGCTGAAAGGCCCATAAGCCAATCCATATGGAAATGCTTCCTGTTCCCTTCATTATGATTCATCAGTGCTTTGCACTTAAATTTTTTTTTCAGGCAGCCTTAAGGTTAAAAGTGGAAGCTAGAAACTAGAGGCTTAGGAATTTTATTCTGCAGCCATAGTTGATGAGTACTGTTTGTATACTATGGACAAGAGGCGACACTGAGGTCTCTTATCCAGCTCTTTGGGCAAACCAAAATGTTTGCTGTTTCATAGACACTTGGGTAAATTGGGGAATGCCTGGTGCAACTGTAAATGGAAAGAGGAGAGAAAGCTTGCTCTGGAGCTGGTGTTGAGCTGCTCAGTTTGAGAACTAGGAACTGAGCTTAAGCACTTACCCCAAATGGCTTTCCTTTTCGTATGTCTCTAGAGAGCTGTTCCTCAGGCTGGATTTCTGGCGTGGAGGTGGACAAGCACAACTTCCCACCCCCTCAAACATCAGAAAACAAATTAAGCAATGGTGTCTCCTCATGAATACAGAATTGGGGCTTTTGTTCCTGCAGCCATAACTGAGTTAACTTGCCCGTTTTTCTGTAGCTTTGCTCAGTGAGGTTTGAGCTAATTCAGCAGTCTGGCACTCTCAGTGACAGTTTCAATCTTCTTTTCTTTTTTTTTTGCAGGTACCAACAGATGTTGAGAAATGTCAAGACCGAGTAGAGTGTTTCAATGCTGACCTGAAAGCAGATATGGAGAGATGGCAGAACAACAAAAGACAAGACTTTAGGCAGCTACTCATGGGGATGGCAGATAAAAACATCCAGTACTACGAGAAGGTATGTGACACTGCTGGAACATTGGCAGGAATAAGAACAGTTCATTTTCCTCTGAGGTGATGATAATTCTTCAGGAAATCTTTGTGCTATCTTGAAAAGAATTTTGGACATGTAAATCAGTTATCTGGGGCTGCAGAAGCTGCTCTTTGTCAGCAGTTTAGTGCAATCTATTGAGTTGCTGGTCATGCTCAAGTGATCTGTGTGAGACTAGCAGTCCTTCGCAAGGCAGCCCTGCATTTCATCCTGTCTGCTTGCCTGTCTTGCAAGGGTGAGCTTACTGAGCAGTGGTGGTTGATATGTTAAACATTACTTGGCTTATGCGTGGTGACATACTTCATCTTGCCTGTTGCTTTTTTTCACATCTACTTTACAAACTTCTTCTTGTGCTAGGTTACCTATCCATGTAATATTAGTATGTGCTTCCTTTGCCCCTGCCAATGTCTGTCGTGTCAGTGATTCACAACTAGTCACATAGAACTTCCTTCACCCTGATCTCTTCCCTCTTCTGAGACTGCTGTGGCAGGAGGGATTAAAGTGTCCACTGAACATCCAGGAGTGCCCCTGCAATTGACAGTTAAATCTGTACATGTTAGTTTTGCTCTTAGCTGCAGCAAGGAAGATCTTTGGTAGGAAAGCATTTAGTCACTTCAGGATACACATCTAGAAATACTCTATTCACTTTTAGTACAATCAGCAAGATTAGATGGAAGATGCTTGGCAGCAGTGACTTGTGGATGTAAGTGCCAGTGATGAGTTTGCCCATTGCTGGTGTTTAATAATATGTATTCCACAGTCTGTGTTTGTCCAGTTTGGCTTCTGGGCTGGACACAGTTGAAAGGCAGTAATGGTACACAGCACAAGAACTGGATAAGTGTATGTTTCTGGGGAAATGACTCCAAAGCCTGGAGTGACTTTCTAATAACCTAGAGGCTAGACTCCACTTTTGTTTTACTATACTGGCTGATACCAGTTTGTCGTGTAGTGGAGTTCAGGTGCCAGAGGTGTACCAGAGTTCACTGTGTCTCTCAACTACCCTCCCTAAATGCATGGGCTTTTCAAACAAGATTGCTGGAGAAAGTCTATAATAGCTGCCATTGTGTCCAGATCAGCCCTCTCCCACAGTCATACTACAAAGATGTAAATTTTTACTAGAAACAGTTTGTCTCCCTAGCTGAAAGCTGTGGTGTTCTTCAGTTTAGAAGAATCTAGCTTGATATTTGGAAATACTGGGTATCCTGATGGTTTTTAATAGCTTGGGCCAGCTGATGACTTTGGAAAGCTTTAATTTGTTTTCTTTGTCCGGGAACTGCAGCTATTCTTTCTGAACCTGTTATGGCTGTTAGAGATTCCTCACCCCTCTTCTGTAATAATCTATAAAGACCTGGCTAGCTATTGTGAACTTGAATTCCATTGGTCTGTAAGGGTTGATCAAAAGTTACAAGAACTGATGTACAATCCATTTTTTTTAATCTTCTTTCTTCAGTGCCTTACGGCGTGGGAGTCAATTATACCACTATTGCAAGACAAGCCAGAGACCAAATAAGAAGTACCTTCATGGACAGTCTAGCACTTCTATGCTCAGTACCACTAGACATACTGGAACTATGTGAAGGACTCCTTTTGTCAAGTTAACTGAAATGCCAGCTGCAGTTGGGCTGGAACAGGCGCTCTGAAAACTATTTGAATTTTTTTCCTCACTTTCTGTGTTTAAACTGGGGTATGTTTCATCTTTTTGAGTTATCTTGAATGGTTCCTTCTTTATCCTATGGAGTGATTGGGGGTTCATACTGAAAGTGCACGGGGATCTTGATAAAACTTACCTCTTTAGTCTGGAAGGAACTGATGAGTGGAACACTAAAAAGATGAAAATAAAACTCTACTGCAAGGTGCCAAATGACATCTTTATTACCATTCTGTTTTGTTTGCTAGAGAAAAAAAGAAAAAATAATAATTATTCCTATGATACACTACTCTCTAACCAATCCTTATCCCTATTTTTGGATGGACAGGGAAAGGCTGGAAATGAATATTTTCTGTTTTGCTACCGCCCGTATGCTCCCTCTGGATAAAATGGTTTCTGGAGACTTTCCTGTGTGGGAGTTGGGCTGGTCCTGGACAGAACATACCACCACCACCTGCAAGCATGAACTGTGGTTTTTGTGAGTGTGGCATGCTGTTGGTTCATACTGAGTATCTTTGTTTACCTTGGTGATTATGAAGTAATGTCAGTTGGCTGGAGTGTACTTGTGACTGACTTGGGGATCAAAATCAGCCTAGCTGCGGGAGTGAGTTGAAGAGCAGCTTCTTGAGGCTTACGGGAATGGTGGAAAAAAGTGTGAGTCTTCAGTGTATTTTTTTTCTAATGCTGTCTCTGGAAGTTGCATGGTAGAATTCTCTTGGTCCATGCTTTAAACTTCTTTTTTTTTCCTGAACTAGAGGCACTTTGGGCATGGTCAATTAAGGTGCCTGCTGTAGTAAAGGTAGAATTCTGCTTTCTCTCCCCATGGGTTGTTTTTTTTTCAGCAGCCAAAAGCCAAAAAGTGTCAAATACCTGCTTACACCAAGCATCATTGTGTGTGAAACTTGCCTTAAACAGGTTGGTGGGGGTAGATAAGTACCCTGTTAGCTACACATTGCATTCATACCTGTCTCTTCTGAACAACACAGCAAGTCTTTTAAGACTACTTCTGGTACAGATCTATTTTCTTAGTAGTTTTTTTTGGCCTTTAGAAGTGTCACTGCTTCTGCAAGTCCCCCTTTTTTTTCCTCCCCCTTCCTCTTGCAGTCCAACCTCAAGAAAATGCCTGCTTGGTGTTAAAGGCCTTAGGAATGCCACCATGATTCCCAGGATCCCAGAGTCTTGGTTTAACAGAATGCAGATAAATCCCTCTTAACTATCCTAAGTGAGGGGGTTTGGAGCTAATATCAGTGTAATATCGGGATTTGGGGGAATAAATAGGTATGAGCGCTTACTGCTAAACTTGAGTGATTACTTCATCTCTGGCAATATTGTTGCAAAGAATCGGAGCAGTAATTGAGTATATGCAACTTCTGTGTTCTCCCATGATGACCTGCCAGGTATCCTTCTGGTTGGGACTTCATCCTTTCATAAACACCAAGTGTACCTGAAGCCCCCCTTACTTAGCTTGGTGGCTTTTATAGCAACTGTCAAGATGAATTATTGCAGTGATGTGGTAGCTGCCAGCCTAATGAGATGATGCTCTCTGGGTGCAAAAGTCAAGTTTAAGATATTTCTAAGAGGTCTTCCTTTTTGACTTAGTACCGCAGAGCTGTCAGTGGAGGCTAAACAAACTATGCTTTTTCGTTTAAGCTCACAGTTTATCAATATACACTTACTTGGTGTAAATGAGAACTCTGCTTTAAGGTGCTGTTAGGTCCAGAATGACAAACTACTCTGGTTGTGCAAGGGAAGTGCTTAAGGGGATCATCTTGAAGCAGTAATCAAGTGTTTTCCTCAATCTTTCCCTTCTAAAATAAGCACTTGAGTCATGTTTAACAGTTGGACCTTCAGGGTTACAGTCTTCCCTATTTTCCACAAACAGAGATCAACACACTTTTTTTGAGCTTGTTCCTGTGTGGTAAATGGAATTTTGTAGTTGACTCTGCAACATAACTGGGAGTTGAGCAAAATGTAAATTGCACTAATACTTGAGCAGTCTTCTCTCCACCTTATCAAAAAAAACAAAGTGCAGGATGAGTAGGAAGGATGGTGGGCTTTTTTCCTACAGGTGAGTAGGATTTGTCTGATGCCTTGCAACACTGAGGTCCTGTTCCCTCTTAGTTTTACGTCAAACTGAAGTGAGTGTTTGTTCTGGGGAATTTAGCAATTGACATCACAGCTGTTCCTGAGAAGCATAATGGACAGTGGGGAGTACCAAGTGAAGTTGAAATCAACGTGTAACTGCTGATCCTGGAGCTGTTGAAGATCAGCTGAGATTTTCTTTTAATCCAATGCCACTGATTCTGCAGCATGGTTTTTAAACTGTTCCTCAACCAAAGCATGTTTCAATTTCAGGTAATCCCTTTCTGGCTAAGCCGCTGAAAGGCAGGCGTGCTTTGCAGTTCCCTGTTGGAGTATGTGGCTCTGTATCACCAGCAAGTTGATTTGGAGGAGAGGATGCAACATGTGCCTCAGGCTGTAGTCACTAATAGGATTTCTTTATTATCTGGAACACCAAAACCTCTTAAGCCCCTACAAGGAAAGTAAAACTTAACATTCAGAAAAGGACTCCTACATTCATTGCTGCTGCGTAAGAAGGGTGTGTAGTGATGGATCTCTCAGCTTCTATCGGTGATGGAGGAGTGTCTTTATAAAGAGCTGTTGTAAATCTGTAGTTAACTGTGGGAGAGGCTGTGAGGTACGGGGAAGATCCTGATTGTGAGGTTTGGGGGAGCAGTGCCAAACAGGAGAACTATAAAATAGCAGGAAACTCCTGTAAGATGTAAGGAGTGGCACTTGTAAAGAGTGCACTTAACTGCTGTTAGTGGGGGGCTGAGATCTAAACTGTTAGAGAAACTCTGACATGTTATCCTGTAACGCTTACAGGACGGGAGTCACTCCTTTGGATGGCCTGAACCTTAAGTGTGAAAAGTAAAAGGCGTTGGTAAAGGGAAGCAGCAGTAGTGCTGGAGCTTCATCTTTGAATAACTTCTGGAGTGTTCAGTCATTTAAGGTGACTGCATATCCTCTGCATATGCACTAAAACGACATCAAAAGTAGTTGCACCCTTTCTATAAGCCTGTGTAGCATGTGGGTCCTTCAATAATCCTTAAATTAAAAGTAAAGTTATGCAGGGAAATGATTAGGAAGGCCAAAGCCCGATTAGAACTCAACCTGGCCTTGGATGTTAAAAACAATAAAAATAACTTCCATAAATATATTAATAGCAAGAAGAGGACTCGGGAGAACCTCCATCCTCTACTGGATAAGGGAGGTAACGTAGCAACAAAGGATGAGGAGAAGGCTGAAGTCCTGAATGCCCTCTTTGCCTCAGTCTTTAGTAGTAGAGTAGGAGGTTCCCTAAGTATCCAGACCCCTGAACTAGCAGGCAGGGGCGGGGAGCAGAATGAAGCCCCTGTAATCCAAAGGGAGATGGTGAGGGACCTGCTCCAACACCTAGATGCAAACAAGTCTATGGGACCAGATGAGATCCGTCTGAGGGAGCTGGCGGAAGTGCTTGCGGAGCCACTCTCCATCATTTACCAGCAGTCCTGGCAAACTGGGGAGGTCCCAGCCGACTGGCATCTAGCAAATGTGATGCCCATCCACAAGAAGGGTCGGAAGGATGATCTGGGGAACTACAGGCCTGTCAGTCTGACCTCGGTGCCTGGGAAGGCCATGGAACAGATCATCCTGAGTGCCATTATGCAGTGCATGAAGGACACCCAGGTGATCAGGCCCAGCCAGTACGGGTTCATGAGGGACAGGTCCTGCTTGACAGACCTGATCTCCTTCTATGACAAAGTGACCTGCTTGGTGGATGAAGGAAAATCTGTGGATGTTGTTTACCTGGACTTTAGCAAGGCCTTTGATACAGTCTCCCACAGTATCCTCCTGGAGAAACTGGCTGCCCATGGCTTAGATGGGAATACTCTCCACTGGGTTAAAAACTGGCTGGAGGGCCAGGCCCAGAGAGTGGTGGTGAATGGAGTTAAATCCAGTTGGTGTCCAGTCACAAATGGTGTCCCCCGGGGCTTGGTACTGGGACCCGTTCTCTTTAACATCTTTATCAATGATCTGGACGAGGGGGTCAAGTGCACCCTCAGTAAGTTCGCAGATGACACTAAGTTGGGTGGCAGTGTCGACCTGCTGGAGGGTAGAGAGGCTTTACAGAGGGATCTGGACAGGCTGGATCGATGGGCCAAGACCAACGGGATGAGTTTCAACAAGGCCAAGTGCCGGGTCCTGCACTTGCGTCACAGCAACCCCAGACAGCACTACAGGCTGGGGGCAGAATGGCTGGAGCTGCCTGGCAGAAAAGGACCTGGGGGTGTTGGTCGACTGTCGGCTGAACATGAGCCAGCAGTGTGCCCAGGTGGCCAAGAAGGCCAACAGCATCCTGGCCTGTATCAGGAACAGTGTGGTGAGTAGGACTCAGGAGGTGATCGTCCCCCTGTACTTGGCACTGTTGAGGCCTCACCTCGAGTACTGTGTCCAGTTTTGGGCTCCTACCATAAAAAAAGACATCAAGGTGCTGGAGCGGGTCCAGGGAAGAGCAACAAAGATGGTGAGGGGTCTGGAGCACAAGTCTTATGAGGAGAGGGTGAGGGAGCTGGGGTTATTCAGCCTGGAGAAGAGGAGGCTGAGGGGAGACCTTATTGCTCTCTACAACTACCTGAAAGGAGGTTGTAGAGAGGTGGGGGTCGGTCTCTTCTCCCAAGTCACAGGCGACAGGACTAGAGGAAATGGCCTCAAGTTGCGCCAGGGGAGGTTCAGGCTGGATATTAGGAAAAATTTTTTCACCGAAAGGGTTATCAGACATTGGAATGGGCTGCCCAGGGAGGTGGTTGAGGCACCATCCCTGGAGGTGTTCAAAAGACGGGTTGATGTGGTGCTGGGAGATACGGTTTAGTGATGGTGTTGCTTTTTGTTTGTTGTGGGTGTTTATTTTTTGTCAGAGTTAGGTTGATGGTTGGACAAGATGATCTTTAAGATCCCTTCCAATCTAGAAGATTCTGTGATTCTGTAAATTAGCCCAGTTTTCCTTGTAATCCATAGCCAGACCAAGCTTTTTCTCAGAGGATGCATAACTCACTGCTGTCTTGGTTACTTCTGTGTAATTTCTGAGATGTTTGTTTCTTCTCTCAACTGGCACCAGCACAATAAAGCAAGCACTGAGATCTTGTTTTCATGCTCGGTAATGAACCGTGCACTGTTCATATGTATCCTTACCAGGTTCTGACTCTTGCAATAAACAGATGTTGAAACATCATGGCTTTTTCAGGTATCCATTGAAAAATGAAAAGGAAACAGGTGTAGCCCTAAAGACACGAACTCTTTTGATGTGAGTTGTATGAAAGAATAAATTATGGTTTCTTCACTGCAGTCTACTTGGATTTTTGTCACTCTGGCACTTGTGCTAAGGAGAGAGTAGTGAGATAGGTGGTAGAAACATCTGCAAAGCATGAGTGGCAGAGGTGGTCCTGTGGAGGTACAGTGAGGTGGCCTTGCAGCAGTGGCTCTGCACAGACTGTTTGTGATGTGTATTGCTTCAGGTGTTGGTCCTGCATATGCCAAGGTACAAAAGAATTCCTTCCTAGCCCACCAGGGACTGTTCAGTGTTTTAACAGGAGCCATGCTGTTGTTAAAACTTGCACAATTTAATTGTGTACGATTAATGTTGAAGACTGTTTAAAATCCTGGTGCTGCTAACCACTGAGCAAAATTGCATAGACTAAACTAGCTCATTAGATGTTCAGCCTTCATAAATTCTGAAGGTAGAGCAGCCTTTCCCTTGGTATATTAACTTTTACTACAACAACCAATAAACAGGGAAAATGAAGTCTTTTTTTTAAGGTAGGGAACTTGCTACTACTTATCAGACTTTTTTTTTTTTTTTGTAAAGTAAAACCGGGGATCACAGGAATAAACTAGCCTTCTGGCGGTGTGAATATTGTATTTTAAACTTTTTGGGAGTGCTGTTTAATCAATTGTATGAAATTTAAATGTCAATACCTAATTCTATGCTTAGCACTTTGGAGTCTTGACAGGGCGTCTGACTTGTACAAGTACTCAGTAATGAACTGGGCTGGTTTTAAGGTTGCATGGATAAGGCACAGTAGTGGTGCAGAAAATAATGCACTTTCCAAAAAGGCCTAATTAGAACCCCTTATGTAAGTGGCATGCTAAAACGCTAAAGGCTAGTCACTGTCCTGGAGTACTCAGAAGGTCTCGGTACTCTATGCTTTGAAGCTAAACCATTTCCTTAACTCTGCTGCTGGGATATGTGTCCATGCCTTCAGGTGAAGCAGCAGGGTTGGGGCCAGTGCCACGTTCCCACTGCACCAGCGGACAGATTGCAGGGGGATAGTCTTACAACTGCAAACAGCCAAAGGGCTTTTGTCTTCAGCATGTGAAAATAAAGCCGCACCGTCCTTGTTCTCTCCTCCTCTGTGCCTGCATCCCTCTGTCCTTCCTTGAGGTGTGGGGAGTTGGGCCGTGGAGGTGTTGGAGGCCAGCTGGCTGTGAGCGGAGGTGGACCTCATCCCCCTCCTTGTTGAAGGTGGCAGTACTGTGTACCGAAATGGTGCTGACTGATTGCCCTCACTCTTCCCTTTTCAGCCTTTGTAAACCTACTGGCCAGAGCTAGAGTCACTGTTCATACCATTAAAAACCAAAAACAAAAGCTGTGAAAAGACTTGTTTCTGTGTGAATTAACTGGTAAACAATGTAAAAATGGGAAGGAGGCTTTTGTTTCCTGCACTCGACCAAATCTGGCAACTGTGCTCTTGTTCAGACTCGCAGGCTATGAAATGTTGTCTTGCCTTCTGGTGCTGGCATGTTTCTATACCCTTTCATATATCTCTGTATAAATATACTTTGTGCATTGTTTACTATGGAACTAGTATTGATGGAGAAAAACTCTTTGAGGTAAAACTGTTTGTAATTCTCTATTAGTGTGTATGTTTTTTTTTAAAATGCACCATTTGTTTACCTCAATTAATTTAATGGAATGGACCAATAAATGTATTAAAAGATGACTCCTTTACCTAGAATATAAAGTTTCATTTTTTTGCAGCCTTTGCCATTGAAATGATGTGTGCACTTATTTTACTGGACTGACACTACCTTACTGCTTAAGTATCCTTCCCTTGAAACTTTGTTCCGCTGCTGATTTAACTGAAAGTCATCTGTCGCTGTTTTATATCTGTTATGACTTAAAAGTGAAGCTGAGGAAAGGTTCCAAGAGTGTGTGTGTGTGAGAGGGCGGAACAGGGGTGGCAGGAACTGCCTTAGAATAAGGTGTTGCATAGTGAGTAATCAACTTCTGTATCTCTGGCTCGAACTGAAGCTGCCTGATTTGCCTCCAGATTATTTCAGCTACTGAAGGGCTTTTAATTTGCCTTCGCTTAGTTCAGGAACTTGGAAGCCACTTAATCCTTGTTGATTCAATTAACATGTAAGTAGACGTATAATTTAAGCTCTGATCCCTTTGGGGCATGCCAGTCTTCTGAATCACGTTTGGATTTAGATGACAACATCTCATGCCAGTTGCTATGTTGTAAGAGGTCCCTTTCAGTAGGGGTTTCACCCAGCGTAAAGCTGGGGTAACAAGGTGACTACTACCTCGCGTCGGTGTCCCTACATCTTTGTAACACCTGGGGGAGTTGTGTGCTGCACTTACCTGTTCTTAACCTGTTAGGAGAGCAGTACATCCTGGCGGTGTGAGTTGAGATGCCAGTATCGGCTCTTGAGTCATAAGTGTCCTCCCACCAGCTATGTTAAAGCACTCTTTGGGATCAGCAGGACATACTCTCAGAAGTCAGGGGCGTGGACATCTGTTCAGGAGTTGTTTTATTTTAGGGATTACTAGAAATGTTTTAATTTGACATTATTTTTTTTTTTACAGTGGTATTTCTGTATCTAGTGGGCTTTTATGTGACATTGATCAGTTGGGCTGACACATCTTCTGTACCACTTGGAGAGCAAGTGTGTCCCGCTGATGGCCGTGCACACACAGCTTGTGGACCCCTGCTTCATCAGCCGAAGTCACAGAGTTGCCCTGAGGTTTCTGAACGAACAGACAAGAAGGAACTAATGGGAAGCTGATCCTCTGCTTTCCCCTTCCATGGTGAATCATGTGTGCAGGAACGCCCTCTTCATTTCTACCTTGTTCTTGCCACTCCACTATTGGTACCCAGCCTAGCAGGAAAGCAAAATGCTCTGAGGACTGCTGGTGTGCAACAGCCAGGGCACGAAGTCTGCATGATGATGCACTGCAGAAATAAGGCAAACTTCTTTGTCCTGGGTGAGCTCAGTGGCTGAGAGGCTGTGGCACGCTGTGAAGTGGAAACGTAAATTACATGCTTCCCCAAATGATGGTAGCTTGCTGGGATGGCATGGCAAACCTTCCATGTCTGGTTTGCCAGCCATGGGCAGATGGCTGGCTGGCAAACCTTCCACTTTGGCAGCTCAGGGAATTGATAAAGACCAGTAGATGCTTTAGGTGGTGCAGCCTCTGTCACTCAGTCAGGATCTGAAGGGAGCCAGTGGTTGAACGCTGTTTGATGGCCACAATGCTGTAAAGAGCAATAAAAATTCAGGTCGCAAGAGAGCTAACGAGCTACTTCATAAAACTGCAGTTTGCTTTTCCCCCATCAGTTCTTTAGCTTAAACTTGGCTGGGGTGTCTGTCGCTGGCTGAGTGCTCGTGCCATTCCTCACGAGGATTTGCCAGCCTCTCTGTAAGTTACCCCATGAACAATGAAACTGGCCCCATTTATCATCTTTCAGACTTCAAGACTTAATCCCCGTGTTTGTGCTGATAATGGTGTTAATTTCTCTTTGCAGAGCATGCAAAAAGCAGTTGAGTAGGTAGCAGCAGCTCTCTGTTAAACAGCGGGGCTGTGCATAAGAGACAGGTCGCTCCTGTGTCTGGAAAAGATGAGGAGGAAAGCAGAGCCAGGGGAACGATGAGTATGGAGCAGCTTTCCCCACACTCGTAGCCCTCCTGGCACCAGGTGTCAAATGTGTTTCATGAGCCCAGGAAGCCTTCAGTGCACTGAAGGAGGCAGAGCTGATGGCCTGCGAGCTTTCCTTAGCGTTGCTTTTTATTCCTATCTTAGTGATAACACTTAAGTCAGTATACATAGTGCCTTTAGATTTTCTACTACTATTTTTTAAAAAAAATTACAGGAAGCCTTGCTAAGAATTTTGCCTTGTATCAGACATTAGCCTTCCCAGTGCCTGCCTTATATCTGAATGAAAATATTGTTGTTGCAGGGATTAAATAGTGATATTATCACTATTCGCTTTAACCTCATACGGGATGAGTCTGGGTGTTTCTAGTAATGCAATGAGCTGAGGGTCTTTGGGAGGGGACAACAGGCAAGGTGAGAATTGGAGGGAGATCCTTAAAAAATTCTGGAATAATAGATGGAGATGCTGTTCCAGCTTTCTCTCTTCAAATTTAGCTGGTTTTCTGCTTAAAACTTGTTCTTGAAATTGTACCTCTCAGTCGCTCTGTAGCTGTACACTTGGGCAAATTCATTGGATCAGAAAAGTAACCATTTCCTCCACTATGTGGTAATGGTTTCTCTTTGAAAGGAACACCTGGGGGCAACTCAGGTTGCTTTTTTCTATCACAATGAGTAAGTAACCTGTAATGGATTCTTTAAAAAATGTTTTACTTTGTGTAGGATTATTCCTTCAGTCTACTTACTACTATTTTTGCAATTTCAAGCACTACATTTGTGTGAAGGCTCTGTCCCCTGGGACTCTCAGCTCTTAAACTCTGCCAAATATTCTTCCTACAGCAATTCATGCTACTTTAAACAAAAAGAAGATTAAAAAACATCAGCTAGGTCACTTGCAAGTTTCATTCTTTGAATCTCCTTGATATTCATGAACTCATTTCTGCAAAATTTTTGTTTATCTTTTTCCATTTTTTTTTTTTTTAAATTCCAAATTCTTTTTTCCCATCTGTATTATACACTTTAGACCTAGAATCAGGGAACATGGAGGAAATACAGCATGTCCTTCTGGACAAAATCCTTCCTTACCTTAAAGGGAGGAGAGTCAGGCAGCCGACTAGAAAGGACAAAATGAAACAGAAGCCGCTGTACCAGTTCAGTGTGTTTTGATAGATCTTGTTGTAGAGCGTAGATGTCACTACTCCCGTGGTGACTAAGGACAACTGCAGCAGGACAAATATCTTACCTGTAAAAGAACATAGTTTGTTACCTAGGAGAAAAAAAAAACAGCTGTGGTAGCTCCCTGCCGAATCCAGGATCACCCCTGCGTGGAAGAGCAATGTGGTCATGTGGGTCGTGGTGGAGGTTGCAACGACGTTATGATTAATAATGATGACGATTAATTTGGGGAGCTGAGCTGCGCTGCGTGTGGCAGGCGAGCGAGGAGCACAAGCAGCAGGAAGGAACTGGTGAGAGCTCCGGTGTTGTGTTCCCATGGCAGAAGGGAAAAGGGCCCAAAGGGCGGCCGTGGGAACGTGTTCGGAGGAGGCACAAGCAGTTGTGGCACTGAGGTGCTATTTGAATGCGTGGCCAGGCCTGTCTGTTGTGTCTAAACCCAGCTCCTCGAGGTCAAAAATGGTAGCCTTTAATATGGTGCTGTAAAAACATATATTTTTTTTACAATTTTCTAATACAAATTTAAACAGAAAATAATTTCTGCTCCTGTTTACCAAAATGGTAAAGCTTGTCCTTTCTTACTTAAATCATGGTCTGACAGGAGCAAACTGCCAGGTGAAATGTGGAGACATGTTTAGAGACCATAACTGAAAAAAAGATGAAATAAACGCATCCTTCCCAAAATTGGAAATAAAAGAAGCTGACTATAAATGGTCTGTCACAATGCTTCAACCCAATGTCTTGCTTCTCTTGGTTTTCCCCAGAGCACTGTGTTTTTGAGCAGCACCTCAGATATTTTCCCTGCCTTTGAGCTGCACGCTGATAGTAGTTGCTTGAAGTTTGTGGATAAATGATGACGCAACCAAGGAGGAGAAGTCTGGATGCGACAATCTTGTCCTGCAAGTTCCTCTGCTCCTCCCTTCCCGTTTGTGTTCTGGTTTTATTACGCAAAGCAGAGATTTAAGCAATAATTTACCTTTCTCTTTGTACCTTAGGCTGAATGGAGAGGTTTGAGGGTTTTTTTGATCAGTAAGGTAACCAAAGTACTTACCATAGGATGATCCTTCGACGTGCTTGGATAACATGGACCTGATGGTTGGTAAGGGGATGAGGGCAAAGAGCATCACTGCCCGTGCTGCAATGCAAGGAATATGAGGTTATCATCAGTATCTGCTCCTTGTCCCCCAGCACGCCAACCACCGCTCGTGAAGACTACGTGCCTCTGGCACGTGTTTCACATTTTCTTGTCCCTTGAGTACCAGAAACAAGTACTAATCTTTGGTAGGACTGTAGGTCCTCACTTCACCCAGGCGATGGTGGGTAAACCACCTCTGGCTCCCACCTAGCAGAGGTACTTTCCCCAAACCAGCCATGGTGTCTTGGTCTCAGCCTGAAATTCCAGCGCAGATGGAATAGAGCACTGTCCTTTGAGACAGTGAGGCTGATGATTTGTGTCTATCCAACAGAGAGAGCACCCCACACTACACAGCCTTGACAGCAGCAGTACCTTTATAACACTATAGCTGTTTTCTATCTCGTTGCTTCTGGCTTGCAGTATTTTAGGCTTCCTCCTAAATTTAGGGAGCTGGAATTACTTTCCTGTCAGCGCAGCCAACCTCAGTGAAGACTTGGTCCATGTCTAATGTACCGAGGTATTTCTGTAAAGCAGGAAATAAGCATCCTGCACACTGTGTACCAGCATGTGTTCATGATGGACTTAATATTAAACTAGCATTGTTTCGATTTGAATTTTTTATCTTTTTTTTTTTCCCCCAGCCTGATTGCCTAAACAAACAAAGCATCTTTAAAATTGCCAATTTTTGGCTTAGTAGACAAATAAGATATCCTGCCATCTTTCCCCTTAGCATAACTTTGTTTGATTTTCTATTTCTCATTCCCTATAGGGGCAGACAGAAAAATCACTTCAGGCCATTTCTCTTAGATCTTTTTGTCACTTTCAGAAGAAAAAACTTCAAAGCCACGTAACACATGATGCTCTGTTTGTCAGATATGCATCATCCATCTCACTGCCACAACAGATGCAGTTCTTGGGTTTTGTTTTCTGTGTTCTGCAAGGCTGCCTGCCAACAACAAACTGGCCTTTCCTTCGTCGTGGGATGCTGCCCCATCTATTGTTACCTGTCCCTTGGTCATTTATACATAGTCTAAGATTTGTACACTACATTCTCATGATATTTTAGTTGCTAAAGCAGCTCCAGTGTTTCACTATGAAGTTTCCTGTTGACCATAAATGCCTTAATGTTACAAAAATAAATCTCACACCTGAAGATGTTTGCTTAATAGGAAACCCTTGCCAATTTGTTTGTTGCAGCTTAATCCTTACCTCACAAGAAGCAAGTGCTTCCCATTAATGCAGTGGTGTGGTCTGATTAGTACAGGTACCCAGCAACAGTCCCCACTCCCCTATGTCATCAGCATTGTTCTCCTCTTATGACCAAGTGACTAATTACAAGTCAACCAGCCTTAAACTAAGCCTTGGCAGGAGTATATGCCTCCTCTGGATATTGTAGGGTGCTGAGTACAAAGTGAGATGTGGGGAGAGGGGAATGATGATGAGGGAATAATTCCCTGCTGGGAATCACTCATTTGGTGGTCTGCCAGGCTCCTGGTTCTGAAACTCGTGGTGAAGCAGAGCAAAAGCCCTTCCCCTGGCAATGAAAGACCCCAGCCCCCTTCTCAGGGTGACTCGCTCACGCGAGTGGCCGTGCAACTCACCGATGTAGAACAGGAACGTCCACCGCACGAAGGCCATGATGAGGACGCCAGCGCTGAAGGATATCACTCCGATTATGATCATGGTGATGTCCCTCAGGTATTTGGAGAACACAAACACCCCTAGAAAGCTGGTGATGAAGATGATGTACCCAGCAGCATTGCCATGGCCAATCTGTACGGCGTTCCAACTTAAAGGCTCCCTCAGCAAGAAGAGCGGGAGTACGTTCATTGCACCAACTACAGCAAGGTCATAGAGGATGGCTGCCACAAACAGCATGATGATGATGAGTTTTGAGGGAGATATTGGAGCAGAGCTGCTGCTCTCTGAAGGTTGGGAACTCCCCGCTGCGGCTGCTTCTTTGTGGGCTGGTAGCTGGCTGCCCACCTCCTCTGCACTCTTGGCTTTGGCTGGGCAGGAAGCTGCTGGCTTGGGGACTGTCAGGACAAAAATGCTGTAGAGGAGGCAGAAAGCATAGCAAGCAATGCTGCAGCCCACCAGCACAGTGCCCTCTCGGTAGCGGTCATTGAAGCCAACGAACAGATAGCCAGATGCCATGCTTCCCAGAAATCCAGCGAGGCCATAGACCAGCTCAATAATGATCAGCCGCAGAGACCTCCTGCTCTCGGAAGAGCCCAGAGATCCCAGAGCCATGACGCCTGCCCAGAGGGTGGTGAAACCTCCCGTCAGCCCGTTGAGGGCAGCAGCCCCATACATCACCTCGATCGGCCAGCCCAGCAGGATCAGGAGCAGCAGGAGAGTTTTGGAGCCCAAGTAGCCAAGAAGAGGGAAGCAGATGGGGATCTTCCGATGTATCCTGTCCCCTAGCTTGGACAAACCATAGGCTGACACCAGCGGGCTCAGGCCCAGGACTAGATTGTAGATGATATAAAAATTAGAGACAGCCTTCTGCTGAGCATCTTCCAGTGTATGGGAGGGAGCGGTGGAGTTGGTCTGATTGTAGTAGTTCTTCACCACCAGCAGCAGCGCCGTGTCGTAGAAGGCGCTGGCCACTTGAGAACCTGCAACCACCGGCTCAATCCACGTCCTCATCACCGTCACCCCCACCATGCTGCCAGCGACCCCCTCTTTCTCAGGGAGAGCTGCTCTCAGGGAGATGCACGGGAGGAAGCGTCTCTTCAGAAGCTCCGCTCTGGAGGCATGCTTGGAGAGGAGCAGCAGAGGGAAAGAAACAAAAGGTCAGCCAGGCTGCGGAGAGTCAGAGAGTTGTGCAAGAGATGATCTGGCTGGGAGGATGTTTGCACCTCGCCTTGCTACGGAGAGGCACGCACGCACATCCCTGCCCTGCTCTGATGCGGGGCTCGGGCACAGGAGGCTTTTGTAGAGGCAGAGAACGCCCTGCGCTCGCCGACCGACCGCCGCTGCTCCTCTTCCTGGTGCCGTTTCAACAGAGGTCAGATGACCCCGGGGGGAATTTCACTCTCCCAGTTTAGGAAGTGAAAATGCCCTGATCAAGTTTAATTGCTGCAATTTGGGGGAGGGTGGTTTGTTTTTCATTTGGTTTGCTGTTTGGTGGTGGTTTGTTTTGTTTTGTTTTTTTTCCCGTTTGGCATCCTTTGCGTGCCAGAGGACTCTCAGGGTGGCTGCGGGGGCAGGAGATGGGTGTGTGACTTTTTGCCAGGTAATTTTTGAATTCCCCTTACCGCGAGCTGTTTTCCCTTTCTTCTACACAAATATGTTGTTGGCTCTTTCGCTCTTACCTGCTCCCGTCTGCCCTGTTGCAGCATCGTGCCCCTTTATGTCATTGTTATTTCAATAACGTAGTCAGGAAATTACACCACAGAGAAATTAAAAGGGAAAAAGCCTATTTTTGGTAACCTGCCTCCCACGGCTGATGCTCTGCCTGCTGAGTCCTTTGGCTTTACAACGTGGGAATTTCCAAGAGGAGCAGAAAAGCCCCAGTTTATCCAAAGGCATCAGTGACCACTGTGCTCCAGTTGATCAGCCAGCTGAGCTGGAGGCTGGGGTGGGTGAGAGCCCACCTTCAGGGAAGCCTTCTCCAGTCCCAGCTCCTCTGGGCGGTGGCTGCAGGCGTTGGTGCCTCACGTAGCTTCTCAGCTTGAAGCCAGCCCCTGGTTCTGCTGCCGCCTGAGAGGGTCAAGCGAAGTGGACCCGGGGTCTGTGGGGACGATGGTGGGGCTGGGGGACGATGGTGCGGCTGGCCAGAGGCACAAGAATTTTCTTGGAGCAAGATATGGTGCAAGCAGGTTGCCAGATCCAAGGAAGATGCTTGCTGTCCCAGCTGCAGGAAATGCTTGGACGATATTTGGCAGCCTCAAAAATGCTAACTTAAATGATAATGATCTCATTCTGCGCCGGTTTAATGAATCATAAAAGGGAGAATAACAATCTGTTCCAGGAAGATTTATGATGATTACTTAAAAAAGAAATTAATGATTAATTCGCAAGAGCAATGTTAAAACCTCCATCTGTTGCACTCTCTATTGATTCAGGTGACATTTACTCAGTGCCTGTCTACTCATGGCTCAAGAGTTTAATTTTTTCACTCTTAGTTTGGTTGTGCAATAATTTTTGTTTTATATTTTGATTCAACGAAAAAAAGTCCCGAGAAATAACCGGGAAAGGAGGGGGGAATTGTCTGCTAGGATGATTTGCTGCTAGACAATTTCAGTTTCACCAGAGAATTTGGTTTTGGTTGTTCTTTGTGTTTTTTTTCAGGCCAAAAGACTGCTAGCTGGCTGTAAAATATAATGTGGGTTGTTCCAACAGTTGGCTTTTTTTCCCCCCAGATTTTCTGCAAAAGGTGTCTAGTTTCTTTAGTCTTTATTCAGACAGAAGTGGGACAAATCTTTTTCTTCAATCCCTGGAACATTTCCAGAGGATGGAAATTCCAGACAGCTGTACTGAAAACCCCAAAGCATCAGCCTGTGACCAGTTGAGGCAACAAACGCAACCGGAGGAATTGCCACGTTTTGCTTCACCCGGGGAGCCCTGTCTCTTCCACCAGACATTAGAAGGAAAGATAAATTTCTTTGTCCCATTCAAGCTTCAATTTGAGACATGAGTTATCTTGGCGTGCAGAGGTATGTTGCAGGCACTGTGCTTGAGAGACTGCAGATCTGCTCAACTCTTAAATAAGGGTTATTTTTCTTCCACACTTTGTTGCATATGCAGGATGCTTGGCTTATTCATCTGACACTCTTGACATTTAGGTGATACTGCGTTATACTTAATGCTATTCAGGCCTAGATAGCTAATGAACTGTGCTAAATGCCATTAGTGATCTCATGAATTACATACATATTTCTGAGATATTCTGGGTGTTCATTCACATTAAATGTACTTTTTAGAACTACTTCACATGGAAGGATATAATTTCACGTCAGTAATTGCAAAACAGTGAGTGCTAAAGCAAGAGTTTAACCCAGACTCTAGAATATTTCCTACTGCAAAATACATTTCATGAATACCATATTCACTTGATGCCGCAAAGATTTCAAAATTACTATTCTCTCGCATCAGCTTTTCCATGGGGCCCAGTTTTCATATTACTAATATTTATAGGGACATTTGCATCCACTTTAAAATAAGTTTGTGCAGCATAAACACTATGGAGTCTTAAGAGAGTGGCACTTGACATTTAAGAAAAATGCATCTACAGAATCATTGAGACTAGTCTAAAAGCAAAAATACACGGGTGTAGCCTGCTGGGAAAAGAACGCATTGTTTTAGGGCATCCCTCTCTACAGTTGTCTTGCCTGGAGGCCCACTAGAGGCCCAGTCAGCACCATGGTGCACCAGCTCTTGGACACTTGTCAGTCTGGCCAAATGAAGGTGTTTAATATCTCTCTGCGGTGTCGTTAATACATTCCTATGCAGAATTGCTTTTTCTTTCTTTTTTAGAAGATTTGTGACAGTTACATCACTTCTTCTTTCTGGACAGGGTTGCTGTAGGGATTTCAGTATGCTGGGGCAAGTACCAGCATTTTGGAACTTGGTCTTCAGCGCTCCTCGTCTGAAAAGGTCCTTTTTTGACATCCAGGACTGCAATCCACCCTGGGCACCTTTTATTCTCCCTCACCTAAGCCTGCTGATGGGATCTGTCTCTGGCTGGCAAGATATTTTGCCACTGGGTTGGTAAACCAGCTCTGTATCTCCTCCTCCTCCTCGGTACGTGGGGGCCATCCTGATGCACACTACAGCTTTGTGATGGTGGCAAGGTGGGGAAACACCACTGGGGTTTGGGAAGTGCCCATGTCTGAGCCCGGGTGGAGCTGTGGTCATGTTGCAGCACCGGAGAGAGCTGGGGAGAAGCATCTATTTTGGTGACGGCCTGTTTTCCTTGAGAAAACAGGTCTTTGTCATAAATGACCACAGCCTGTAATGCCAGACTGTAATGCTCTGCTCTTTCTCTCTGTGGTTGGGGTGGTTGGCTTCCTCTCTGGTTGGCATTTAATTATATCTTGCCCCTGTCCTCACAATGAGATGTGGTTCTGCTTGCAGAGCTGGGGGAGACGAATTGGGAGCAGAGGCTCGAGGGAAGCTGGGTGCATGGGGCAGGGGAACGGCTCCTGGCAGCTGCTGCATCACTACAGGGATGTGGCATCCTGGATCACGGCAGCTGTCTTGTGGGATCCAGAGCCACCAGTGGCAGAGCCTGATGCCTGGATGGAAAATGCCACTCCATCAGCCTTGTTTCAGTGGCTCTGGAAAACAACATCCAGGCTGTTTAGAAACAGCATCTGCAGCACAACAGCTGGTTAAGTCCACCAGTGTTGCAATAAAGCGCAGGACCATGCCCTCATGGGTGCACCTTGAGGGGCCTCGGACACTGAGACCACCGGGCCAGCAGTCTGGCATCCAGGAGGTGCAGCACCACCACACGTGTTGGGATCACCTGTGGGGACGTCTGGTGTCTTCTGCTGCTCATGGAAGGAAGAAGGAGCCTGGGCCACAGCCAGTGTGAGCACATGGCACCTCGTTCCCCCATGCCTCGAGGCCTCGTTTGCTGCCCCGCAGAAGCAAAGCCCAGGGCAGCGTGCAGGCTGCACAAAAACTGGAGAACGGATCTGCTCCACAGAGAGACCTCATGAGGTGCACTGACGTGAAGCACGGTGGGGAGGGGTGACCCCATGCCAGGGAAGGGGAGGTCCACCATCCTTCCCTTGGAAGAAACTGGTGCTCCCCACTGCTTTGAGAGCAGCACAGAACAGCAGTGAGGAGCTGGAAACAGCAGCACTGATTTTCCAGATGCTGGCTGACCAAGATGCTCCAAAAGTCTGAGTTGTCTTGCTTTCATCCCCAGATGTCATGTTTTTCTCTATATTTCTCATTTCAGTTTCCTAGTTACCTGGTTGGAGTCTCCTGTGGGCTTCTCCATCTGCTGGAAAGACAAAACACAGCATCCTCGACACACACTTTTTGCTGAGTTGGCTTCTTTTTTCTTTAGCTTGACGAATTTAGGCGATTAATAGAGCTGACAGCTAACTGTATGCCTTAACATTAATCCCCTCCGTGGGGGCAAGAAAAAAAAGCTTCGTGTGGTACCTGTGCCTGCCTGATCAGCTGGACCACAGAACAAATCCTGCTGTAGTTCTTAGATAAGCCCCAGATAATCCTGGTGCTAAATGGTTTTTTTGTGTGTGCGAATCCTCCATTTCATTAATATTCATGTCTTTTTAAAATTGTTGTCAGCATATATGGTTTGGGCATGGAAGTTTAGCAAAGTTCAAGAGTGTGCAGGCAGCAACAGTCTTGAGAAATGGGATGAAACAAACTAGAGCTACAACTTAAGCAATGTGATGTTGAATGAAGCAAAAATGGACAGTCTGGGAAAACGAAATAAATAATAACAATAATAGCAAAAACATGACTATTAAAAAATTTCACTACTGAACGAACTACAGTGAATAATCTGTAAAAACTCCATTCAAAACCAGACACTGCCCTCTCCTTCCCAGGTGCTCTCTAAAGCTAGTAAGAAATAATTTTAGTTATCTACTTCACGTTTTCATTTTTTTATGTAGATCTAGAAACTTCTATGGCAATTGTGAATGGGTACCAAAAAGCCTAAAAATTCATTTAAAGAATTAAAGATAAGCAAAAGCTCTGTAGGAGAAGGACTGTGTGAGTAAATTTGACTTGGGATTTGGGACTTGGGATTTAATGAGAGTTCCTCTCCAATTCCTTGGAGAGGAATTGTGTGTTAAGTGTGGAGGAAGACTATACAGAGACCATCTTGGAAAGGTTAACATGGAAGAGAAAAGGAAGAAAAAGAAATAGTAAGTCACCCATCCTTGTGGAGTGAGAGGGGGAAAGAAGAGCAATGGAAAGAGAAGTGCTGATTTTTCTGGGTTGGTAGGACCTTTGCTAGATAACTCAGCCCTGTTGAGGTACTATTTGAGGGAGTGAGTATCTCTGTGTGAGCCTATGGCTCCACGGAGGGAAGAACAGCAGCTGGCAGAGGAGATCAGGGTGGCGGAAAGAAAAGGGATGAATACACCCCAATTTCCAGGGTGAGATGTGGGAACAATGAAAAGCATCGTAAATGCTTAAAGGTACAGGCTCTGCCTCTTGCTTTGTGTAAGGCATAGTGCTCTTTGAGGAGAGGAGGGAGGGTAAAATATTTTTTTAAATCTTAGTTCTTCTGGAGACACCCTCACCTGGTAATCCACCTTGTCACCTGACAGATCTCAGGCTAGCCCTCTGCATGACTAAGTTTACATTTTGAAGGTGGGTAAAGCAAGAGCTGAAGCCATCACCTGCAGTAAGCCCTTGTGATATCCACCCCAGAGGTTCAGGGCGGGCAGATGGTAACTCGCTCCTCACAGCCTCTCTCTGCTTACTCTGCTGGGTTGGGTCCTGAGCACGGAAATTGGCAACAAAGATTAACTAAGGTTTTAGTCACTTGGGTGTTTAAATTTTCCAGGCACAACATCCTGTCAAACACATTCGCGTTGTTTAGAAACCCCCAAGAAACCGCGTACACAACCCAGAAGTTGTAGATGCTGTGGCACACTCTGGTGACATTTATGAGCCTTGCCACCTTCTTTTTCCACATGGCATCTCTTCCAGTCAGGGGGAGGAGGCGTTTACTAAACCTCGGCAGCTTAGAAATAAAAAACACAAGAAACTCAATAGCAAGGTCTCAAACCCTTTCCTTGACTACAGAGCACTATCTGCTCGGGGTCAGGCAGGTCCTCCACGGACCACCGGCAAGTCCCTCAGCGCAGCTGGTGGTGGCTGCTGAACCCAGCCCAAGGTGGTTTCGGGGTACGGGGTTGCACGGCAGCTTGTGTCACTGTCTGTCCCACTGCAAACACTGCCCAGCGCTGGCTGAGGACTTCCAAGTCACGAGACACTTGCGGAGGAGGGATAACCCTGTTTTTTAACACATGCCACAGCCACACCTGGGTAATCAGCCAGCTTGCAGCCCAAGGGTGGGGGCACTTGTTTGGGGCTGGTAGGGTGGAGAAGTCCCTGGGACAGCAGGGAAAGGTGCCAGCATCCTCCATGAAGGTGGCTGGAAGGATATGGAACACCATATCCATACCCACTTTGCTGCAGGGCCCTAGCGGACTATGGCACCAATGGGGTAACCTTCTTCAGATGAGCAAGCAGAGGTGTGCCTGGGTGGGCAAGCTGCAGCCTCAGTGCTGGGGGAACCCTCCCCAGAGAGCAGCAAGAGCTGCTGAGGATCTGCAGCCCCATGCACAAGTGTCACCTTCACTCAACACACGGGGAAGATCCACCTGGTGTTCCCCAGGCCCACAGCTCTGCATCAGACAAGGTGCTCCAGGAGAAAGTGTAGTGACAAGGGGTAACTCGTCAGGAAGTGTAGTGACAGGATAAGGGGTAACGGTTTTAAATTGGAAGAGGGGAGATTTAGATTAGATACCAGGCAGAAATTCTTTCCTGTGAGGGTGGTGAGACACTGGAACAGGTTGCCCAGAGAAGCTGTGGCTGCCCCATCCCTGGAGGTGTTCAAGGCCAGGCTGGATGGGGCTTTGAGCAACCTGGTCTGGTGGGAGGTGTCCCTGCCCATGGCAGGGGGGTTGGAACTAGATGATCTTTAAGGTCCCTTCCAACTCTAACCATTCTATGATTCTATGATAAAGCTCCAGTCACTGGAGAAACCTCATGCAGATAGGGCAATGAGGCTCTCTTTGCATGCTACTCAGGAGAATTTTAGCTAGCACTCCCCCAGCCATCTGAACAGCCTTGGAAAATTTTGTGTATCCTTAGGACTCCAGAATGTGTACAAAAAGATATTAATAGGACTGAAATAGGGCACCTCTTATCCTTTCTCTGAAGGGTCACATTGTATCTGCGGGAAATTTTGCAGTTGAAGAGTATTGGGTAAAGTGTACCAGGGAAACAAGAAAGGCCGGGCAGGTTTCCAGCAATATTGCTGCTGCTAATGTTTTCCAGGCTGCAATTTTTCAATGTCTACCAAGCATGAATAAATATACACACAATTGTAAATTTAAGAAAGCTGCTGTAACTGGTGTTTCCTATTCCCTTGCCCCTTCATTTCAGCAGTCTGGGGTATGTAGAGATTTGTTGAACTAAGGCTTGAACCTTGTTGAACTTTTACGCCCCGTTGTGTAGTTGCTGAATTGCCCGAACTGGCCCGGGGCAGCACTGCTTCTTCCCACTACACTCTCTGCATTTCCTGGCAAGTTCCTCCGAGTAGTTTCATACCTCCTGCCAACCGTACATGGGCAGTGGGGAGACATCTCCCAGCTGCTTTACCCATTGCAGCATGGCTTTGCACAGTGCACCTTGGTCACCAGCTGAGTGCCAGTGATGCCCTTGAAAGGAGGACTGCCAGCTGCAGCCATCTCCTGAAGCGACTGCTAACGCCTGATGAGCTTCCCAGTTCTTGCAGGACTTGAGACACTCTTGTTTGCTGAAAATCAAGAGCTCATGGTTGAGTGTATGTGCTTCCCTCCAGAAGATCTTGCTTTTCTTCTTCTGTTGTAGAGGAGGTTGCTTTGCTGCTGCAGGGCTTGGGCTACGTGCAGGTGATGTGGGGCCATGTCATTAATTGCCACATGTGATGCACTTCCACACCACCACTTTCCAACATCACTATTTATCCCCAGTATCTATCCCCAGTATCTATCCCACTTGGCTGGATGTCACCTCCAAGATGCCAGCTAACAAGTCGTGTCTGGCCATGAGCTTTCAGGCACCCTCTGCAAGGACACATAGGCAGGGCAGCCTAGGGCAAAGCTGGCAGGTGCCTACAGAGTAAACTGAGAGAGTGACCTCCCTGACATTTAAAACCACACTGATTTAATACCTCTGTACAGGAAGAAACAAGAGATTAAGCAAGATTTAAAAAATAAAGCCCTTTGGGGGACTGAAATGCTGTTTTGATCCTTTAATCCTGGGGCATCTTGATAATAAATGCATTGGAAACATCCTGCAAAGCCTAGACAGACTATATTGACATATCTTTTAATTTATAAACTCAAAGAGTCTGCATGTCAATGAATTATGGGACTCAAGAGCAATGATATCATTCAGCTATTTCCTGGCTCCCTTCTGCTGAAGACTGACTCAGCAAACAGTGGCCAAGAAGGATAGCTGAGCTGAATCTTCACCTGCACCAGCACAGTCCAGACCTGGTGGCATGTGAGACCCACGCTGTAACTGGCAGAGTTTTTTGTCTGATTTCCAGAGAGCTTGGGTAAATATGCTTTTTTCCATATAGCTTCCATCCCTACTCAAACATTGTCTGAGCGTGCTTTCAGTCAGCTTCAGAAATGGCTCCCTGCATGAAGAATTCCCATCAGCAAGATTTTCCCCTATTTATCCTTCTGTTTTCCACTGTTTATACCACTCCCCTCTGACCTGCATTGCTTATACCCTTCTCTCTCCATTCCTGCCAGAAATTCTCACTTTCTTTATACATCAAGTCCCACAACTTGCAATTAACTTTCTCTTTAAAAGCAACCCTCTCCACCTCATATGAGCCCAGTCTGCCTTCTCTGCAGCACTCCATGGCCGGAGCTTGGCTCACTTGTTTTCCTCAAACACAGCATTAAAGAAAAGCTGTAATAATGCTCTTTGGGGCGTGAGTAATGCGACCAAGAGAAGGTTTTTGTTTCTCTTGGCTCTCCCCCAACACCTTTTCAAATCAACCCCGCTAACATACCCACATCAGTTTATAGTGCATTGGCACAAGCTCAGTCAGGCTTCCAGCTGAGTTCAGTGCTGTGTCGTCCTCAAAGAACAAGGTCCTTAGAGGTATTTAGGTATCTAAGTGCTTCGGGACATTTGGATCTGGTCCACTTAACGTTTATCTCATGGGTCTCGGTTTATCCATCTTCCAGGGGGTGCTTTGGCAAAGGAGTGTAAATCCAGTTACTCCCTCAGGAGATGAAACCAGCCTGGGAGGGAGTCTGACTGGAGGCTTGTAGGGCCTTGCAGTGGCGGTCAGTAAGGAACCTGTGGCTGGGGACTCAGTCTGGTTGAGGGTCTTCTCTATACCATGAGGCTCAGTGGAAGGAAGATGAGATACCCATGCTCATGGGAGCCATCTAGCCTTGCTGCCCCAAGCCAGCCGTGTTTTGGGCCTGTATAGCATCATGGAAAACAGAAGGGAACAGCAAAGGGCAAGGAGATGGCAAGGAGCAGGAAGGGTACTACTGTGAAAGTCTGGATCCACCTTGAGCTGGTCCTGTACCCCAAAGCCATGCTCCTAGAAGCAAACAAGCCCTACCAGGGAGTGAGCAAGTGCTCCACTTTAGCACCTTCCTTGTTTCCCTCCAATTAAGTAGGGCTGAATACTTTCTGCCTCCTCCACGCAATGAGGGTGTGACAAAACTGCCTGGCAAGTCAATTCCCATTGTGTATCAGGAAACTCCACCTTTCTCCATGGAGACCCGAGCTCTTCCCTCCTTTCTAATGGCTTGTTATTTGTTTGCAGTGTCTTTGAAGCCTTGCAGGAGTGCTGCGAAAGTGCTGCTTCACTAGGGTTATGTCATTCTCCACGTGCTTTTTCTAGCATTTTCCTGGCTCCTTGTCTTTCAGTTGCAGCTTATGACCTGAAGTTTATTTTAACACGAAGCCGAGAGAGTTCATCTTTCCCACATGCTACAAGAGGAAGAAGTGCTTGTGGGAGACCATTTAGAATCATAGAATCATAGAATGGTTCAGGTTGGAAGGGACCTTAAATATCATGGAGTTCCAAGCCCCCTGCCATGGGGAGGGACACCTCCCCCTAGACCAGGTTGCTCAAAGCCCCACAGTTTGCAACTTCTCCCAATGGCTGGGAGGTCTGGTGCACCCCGTAAGCTCATTATGGGAGGAGGCATGCCCAGGGCACAGTGGCATTTTCTGGGGTCCCTGTCCCAACTATCTCCTCCTGGGAAGCCTGTGAGATGTGCCATGGTTCTTTTCCTGACCCTAAGAGGGCTTGCTGCGTTGGTAACACAGGTGCCATAGCAGTGGGTTTGGCCCCTGAGACTGATGCCAAAGTTAGCACATCTGTCCCTGATATCAGCTGCTCCCACAATTTGGCTTCCAGGGCACATCATTGCAAATGGTCTTCCCACGGTCAGTGCAATCTGTCCTCCAGGTGCCACTACTGGCACACAAATCCCCACCATGCAAATCTCCCCGAGCCATTCGCAGTTATGGCTAATGTCATAAAGTAGCTTCGCACGCTATTTTTTCTCCCTTCATCAATTTTTCTCGGTGCTACTGCCACGCTCTGGATTGACACATTTCCAGCTCCTGGTGGCACACTGCCCTGAATTTGCTGTGGAGATGACACGTTCCTGGGACTGAGCAGGGGCTCTCACACCAACGCCACATTTACTGCTTACCCTAAAAGCTTTCTTCCTGGAGGCCCCATTGACAAAGCAGTGGGTTATGTTGCCAGTTAATCAGGGTTCAGCCAGAGCTAGCAGCAGACACTGAGATCTGGATAGCATTTTTTTTTTCTGTTGTTGTTTGGTTTTTTTGCTTGTTTCTTAGTTTTTTAGTGGTTCCTTTGTTTTTCCTCCCCACCGGCCCCCGTGCTAATGCTGATGTAGCAGGATAGCCCCTGCCCCTGTGAAACACTGGGATGCTGTTCAGTCTTCAACCCGGGGACGAGTGCAGGGCTGGACCCACACACTGCCAATAGTTTCCTGGACTATCTGTGCTAGCCAATTCAATAAGCAGAACATAATTGAAAAAGTCGTCTTTAGTGGTCATGTCCATTATAACTTTTGTAGCTCTGGTCCTGCCTAGCCCGGTCCCTCCCCTGATGGTTTGTGGTGCTCTGGCTTGGCTTTCTTACACTACAGACCCCATTTGTGTACCACTGTGTACCACTACCACTGTTTCTTACACCCCACTTGTGATGGGTTTTCTTTAATACCCTGTTCCCACTCGCAAGTGAAAACACTGTGCCGAATGTTCTCCTTCCTTTAAAAGCAATTTAATCAAACTTGCCTCTGCAGAGAAGATCTTTTGCCTCTCCATCTGCTTTCCCATTTTGCTGAGGCCTGTTAAAGCCCCCTAGAACTTCTAATAGAAAAGCAATATCCTCATATGGGATTACACCAGAAATGAGGGATAAAATAGCTCTTGTATAGTCCTTAACTACTTTGTAAAAATACTCTGAAGCTCGGTGCATGCCATTTTGGCTACGCAATGAGGTGACAAGAGTTTTTAGGTGTCCTAAGTGTGTGTTATTAAACAAATACCAACTGCTGGTAACAGCAGAACGCATTGCAAAAATTCCTGAGCTGCTCCACCCACTGGCGTCACAGCCTTAGTTTTGCAATGTCTAAATGCTCCTTTGCGAATGTCCAATTTCTGCTTTTAACTCTCATAAAACCCAAAGGAGATGGCTAGAAGGAGGTCCCTTTCCCACTGTGTTCCAGCGAGCCCAATACGCTCTTCCTCTTCGCACAGAGCAAGGAGAGGCAGAGGATGACAGAAAGCCTCTTCTGTGTTGAAAAGACAATAACCTCTTTTTCTTCGTACACACAGAGACTAGAATCGGTGGATAAATTATCAGGCTTGTTGTTCGAGCCCGTTTTCTGACTTCCAGCAGTATTTACTAGCTGGAAAGGAAATCCACATCTGACTTTCCTGACACTGCGTGACAAACGGAGGGGTGGGCTTGTGTGATGGGACAGTATGGACCAAGTGGCTGCACTTGGCTCTGGTCAACTCCCACCGAAATCACTGGTGTCCTCCTGCTCCTGAGGGCTATAGAGCAGGGCTGTAATTAAATTCCTGATTATTCCTGGCAGAGGGAGGAGCAAAGGCTGGTGTGACCCTCCCTGGTTCACGCACCCGGTGCCACAGAACCTTACAGCTTTTGATGGCAAACGTGACAGCAGCTTCCGAGTGGATGTGAGGGATGGGGGTCTCTCCTGCTCTAGCTGGCCACAAAAGGGGAGTGAGGACAATGGGCAAGCGTCTGGCTGCTGTGGCTGGGCACGTGAGAAATGGAGAACTGGCTGAAATGATGTGGTTTGCAGTGGGGGATGGCAGGGGCATGGAGGAGGCAAGGTAAGAAAGCTCCTGAAATTCATCCCAAAGCACATCTGGCCTCAGCAACCCTCCAGAACTATGTTAATGGGAAATAAACACTAAGGGATGCTCTTCTCTCTGCAGCTGACACCACTGAGTGGAGAAGAGATCTCTCCTGCGTCTAGGCAAGAAACCAGAAGCAGAGTCAAGGGGGAGAGACCGACCAGCTTGGGAGGGAGGAGAGGAGCCGCTCTCCCCCAGACACATGCAGCTGGTGGGGGGCACACATGAAGAAACAGGCAGCTGTATAGAAACACAACACAGGTTTCTGTTTTAATGAGAAAATAATTATATACTTGCATTGTAGGCCTCACAGTCACTATAAAACAGAAGCAGGATAACATTTAAGTGGTTAACATACAGAAAGCCAGGTATTGTTGAAACTGGTTGATAAGTCATGACAAGGATGCCGCCTTTTGGTTGCCAAACATGTCAATGCTACTGTATTTTCCTTCAGATAATGTCAGTACGGAGCAAGATGAAGCCCAAACTGGCAGCTTTTAAAACGAATTGTTCAGAAAACCTGCACTGTAACCCCAAAGTGATTATAATCACAAATGCTAATGCTTAACTATTTCTCAATACACAGTTTCATTAAAACCAGTCTTTGCCACGGGAAAGGATCTGAGCGCTTCTTTTGTGGAGACAAAGTTAACTCTGCAATAGTGCTCTTTTGTTGCATTTGATAATAGTTATATATAGATAGATATGTATTACTGGCGTATACTTATAAACACCTAAGCTTGGTAGCATGCAAATGAAATAACAGAGGCAAGTAAACCGCATCGCACTCGTGTTACCACAGCACCCAGTGCGTGCTGCTGGCTACGAGCGTCCATAATTTCTGGAAGAGAAAAACTCTGCTGGGTGGAAAGTTTGGCTGTCCTGCACTGACACACGCAAGTAACTTTTTTTTTTTGTCGCAGGGGCTGTAAGCAAATGCTTCTAGCGCAGAGGACTCCCGCCCGGCCTCTCCTCGCCACCGCATCCCCTCCCTAGGGGAACCGCTTGATTTCCCCTCTGAAGGCTGACCGTGGTGGTAGGGAAGGATGTGGTAAAGGGAGAAGAGATGTCTCGTGATCAATGCCACTGGCGCCCAGCGAGAGAGCAGGAGGGGAAAAAAAAAAAAAAAAAGCCTCCAGGTTAAATAAATAAAATAAAGATGCAGGTTCCTGGGAAGGCAGCCTGGTTTCAGGGAGGAAACTCTGAAGAGCCACGTTTGGTGCAAGACCACCTCACCGCAAGTAAAGGGACCGTCTCCTCTGCTCAAGGGCTCCCCTTTTTTCCTGCTTCCCCCCAAGGCTGGGGGGAGCCAGGGCTCCTCTTGGTGCAGCTGCGCAGAGCTGGGGGATGTGGCTGGGTGACGGGTGGTCTCAGCGGAGCGCCGGGCTGGCGGCCTTGCTTTTTTCCCCACAGTCTTAGGGTAACGACCCGAGTCACAGACCTCTGCCGACGGCCGCCTCTGAGCAACAGGTCCACTTCATTGGATACGTAAAGTCCTTCACAGGCACGGTGCCACCCCATGCACCTGGGTTTAGGGAGCATCCTTCAGATAAGCTCGCTGCCCTTATCACAGTGAACACTCAGTTCAGCAGGGTTTTCTTCTCTTCAACAGCACTTAAGGAGACAATTGACAGAACTGAGTTAACGAGTATATATATTTGTATTTGCTACAATTCCCTGAAAATAAGCCTCAAAATGCTAGTGTCCATGGACAGAAATCACACGCTGGAGGAACTGGAGCGGGGTGGTAGGGTGGGTGGGGAGATGGGAGGGATGGGAATCATTTGGTTGCAAGCTCTGTGTTTGTTTAAGAAAAGCACCAGAAGTATGTTCACAGTATCGGTACTCATTTTAAATGAGCTCACTGTTTCAGGATAAAACAGCACAGCAGGTCATGAAACCGAGGAAAGGCTTAAGGGAGGACCAGTATCCTGGCTGATGATTTTTTAAAAAGATGTCAAAATAATAATTGTTTCTTTATAAAAAAAGACAGATTTTTTTTTAATATAGAAAAAAGCTCGCTGTCTTTTTTTTTTTCTGTCATCTCCCAAACTTGTTGGTTTCTAATCCAGAAATTATGGTTCCCAGTTGTAAAATACTCCTATTGTATTGCTTGCGTGAAAAGAAAGAGTAAACCCGCAGCCTCTATACTACATACAAATACAAAGCACAAGAATAAATACCACATTTCTTTTCCTAATTGTCAGCTTACAAAACTGGTCAATACTTTGCAATTGTGACTCATGCAAATACCATGTTGGGTCAAATTTTAATATCACAAATACTGCATTAACTCAGTGCCTTGTTTTTATATCCCCTTTGAGAAAAAAAAAAACAAACAAAAAAACAACCAAAAGAAATTAGCACTCACCCCTACAGCTGGTAAACAGCTCTGGAGAAAATAATCAGCACACACGCTGCCATACCCTTTCTGGTATGCCAGCCCCACACACACGCCTGCACTCACACGGGCACACACGCGCACACACACGCACGCCCACACGCACACACAGATCCACACTAATCCTTCACTGCTGATCCCAAGCCTAAGCAGTAACTAAAGGCTCTATGGTTTGCTTGTAGCACTGAAAACACTGGTTGAATGGTAAAAGTGATGTTTTCTTCCCTTGTCTGCTCTCCCTTGCTCGCTCCTCCCAGCTCGTTATGCCCTTTAGCTTTTATGTTGCCTGGAAACGTGAAGCCTTCCACAAAGCACTCTACTTCAAAGGCTTTTTATGTTGTATAAATATAGTTGAAGACGTAACTATCTTTCTTCTTTATTTCATACCTCTTTCTAGGCCAGAGTCTGGCTTAGTTCAATTATTGCGTCATTTAAAAATTAAATGTCCTTTATTTGTATCCCTTTCCCACTACCTTTCTACTTCAAATTATCCATCTTCATAGATTTTACACATATGCCACTCTTTTCCCTCCCCACCATCAAAAAATAGTTGTCATCCGCTAAATACAGATTTTCTATTTAGAAACTTTGTTAAGTAAATATGCTCTGAGAACCTGGAGCTCAGGTGATATTGCAAGCGTATAGGATCCTAAAGCTAAGGTAATCCATTTGGCTTAGCTCTCATCCCCATCTATTCCACTCCTAAATTGTGATGGCTTGTGTTTGCAACACAAGGACTGTTTTACTGAGTCTACTGGATTGTACATTTGCAATAACTGCCTCCCTGTTGGTGTTTTTGTTGTGGTTTGGTTTGCTTTTTGTTTTTTTTTCCCATTTAAACAGATAAATTACTAGAAGGGGGAGCAGAACCCACTCCCCTAAAAAAAAA
>JAHREE010000152.1:4958643-5050014 GCA_033628505.1 Tringa tobata | reverse complement strand
CTTCCTTTCTCTCTTGGTTTTTGGTTTCGGCATGCCTCGTCACTGTCTTCACGCTGCAACGTGGTTATTCATCCTCCTCCCGGTTGGCGTAAATGCCGGCTTCCCAGCGCAGCGCCAGAGCACTCTTCCTGCGGTTCACCCTGGTCGCCTCGAGGACCTGTTCAGGAGAGACAGGGAAGAACACAGAGCATCACTCAGCTGCCCCTGGACCTCATGCTGGGGAGCCCGTTGGAACCACACACCTGGGAAGGCAGGGACCGGCTGGGCCAGTCCTGCCCACGGGGCTCCCAGTGCCACACCACGTGCAAACCGGGAGGACTCATGCCATGAAGCGCTTGCTGATGTGAAGGTGGGGGGGGCTGAGGAGGGGATGGCACACAAGAGCAAAGCCACACCACGGGAGAGGTGGTAGGAGCTGTCTGGCAGCATCCAGCTTACTCTAGGGGAGCCCCAGCTACCCCATACCAGCCCAGCTGCTCGTTGCCCCGTCCCTGCCTGGGTCTTGGTCCTCTCTCCAGACGCACCTGCACACCTTCAGTACCAGGAGCCAGCAACCACCTGGTAGCTTCATCCAGAAGCTGCTTTGGAGCTGCAGGTGCAGCCTGGAAGGTGGTCTGCTGCTTATTTCAGCATGTCACCCCCACGGGCAGAACTAGGCAGCCTCCCCCACATCATCTTCTCGTGGTCCTTGGCTTGGTCCTAGGCCAATGGGAGAGCCTCCACACCGTGGTCAAAGTGAACTTGGAGTGAAAAATCACTCCATGCGTGTGGGACGGGAGATTCACACAAGGGGGACCTCCACAGCCTGCAGAGTATGGTACAAGATGGGACCTGATACATTTACATATTTTTCACACACACACACATACATGCACACATATAAAAACATACATGCTGCGTATGTATTACACATATACACACACATGCACACACAGAAGCAATGAACTAAAAAAGCAAGAAACAGTTTTAATATGTGTTTTTGCAAGGTTAAAAAAAAAACAAACAAATAAACCCAGACGAAACCAAAAGGTGTTACCGTGACATGCATGTCATGTACTCCTGGGCAAACAAGTGGTGTTCCTCAGGGGTCGGTACTGGGACCAGTGCTGTTCAACATCTTTGTCAGAGACACGGACAGTGGGATTGAGCACACCCTCAGCAAGTTTGCTGATGACACCCAGCTGTGTGGTGCAGTTGACACACTGGAGGGGAGGGATGCCATCCAAAGGGACCTGGACAGGCTGGAGAGGTGGGCCAGTGCCGTCTCATGAAGTTCAACAAGGCCAAGCTGAATACCTGACCCTGGGTCGAGGCAATCCAAATCACAAATACAGGTTGAGTGGAGAATGGATTGAGAGCAGCCCTGTGGAGAAGGACTTGGGGATACTGATGGAAGAAAAGGTAGACATGAGCTGGCAACGTGACTCACAGCCCAGAAAGCCAACCGCATCCCGGGCTGCATCAAAAGAAGCGTGGCCAGGAGGTCGAGGGAGGTGCCCATCAAGTCCGCTCTGGTGAGATCCCACCTGGAGTGCTGTGTCCAGCTCTGGGGCCCCCAACATAAGAAGGACATAGACCTGTTGGAATGATTCCAGAGGAGGGCAACAAAGATGACTGGAGGGCTGGAGCACCTCTTCTATGAAGACAGGCTGAGAGAGTTGGCGTTGTTCAGCCTGGAGAAGAGAAGGCTCCAGGGAGACCTTATAGCTACCTTCCAGTACTTTAAGGGGGAAAGATGGGACTCTTCATCAGGGAGTGTACTGACAGGACAAGGGGTAGTAGTTTTAAACTGAAAGAAGGGAGATTGAGATGAGGTATCAGGAAGAAATTCTTTACTGTGAGGGTGGTGAGGCACTGACACAGGTTGCCCAGAGAAGCTGTGGCTGCCCCATCCCTGGAGGTGTTCAAGATGAGGCTGGATGGGGCTTTGAGCAACCTGGTCTAGTGGGAGGTGTCCCTGCCCATGGCAGGGGGGGTTGGAACTAATCTTGAAGATCCCTTCCAACCCAAACCATTCTATGATTCTCAATAATGCATGGCAGTGGGTGTTTTCAAGGAGTCTGGTGCTTTCTTACAGAAGCACATGGCAATGTTATTTTCTGACCAACACTAACAGCTCCATGCTCCAGCTACAAAGCTGCCAACGTCCACTGCCCTCACTGTGTTTTAAATCAGCCATGCCAGAAGAGTAAACTTTTGAAATATTGAAACAGTCAGTTTTTTTAAAAAAAAAAAATATGTAAAAAATATCCCAGCAAATACATGACTGCACACTGAACCAACGTCTGCCCTCCCTGTCACCCAGTGCTTCCTGCAAGCTGCTGTGCACACAACTAGACTCACACAGAGTAGCTGGCCTTTCAAGAAAGCTATTTTACTCCTCTGTGTAGAAAGTCAGATGCAGTGAGGACTTAAGTCTTGACTGGAATAAAAATAAATAATTTAAGGCTAAAGAAACTCTCCCTTCAGCTTGCAACAAGGTGTGGTTGGAAAAGTCTGCAGGTACTACAGGCTGCTGTACGGGCAATATTGGGAAATCAGCTCTGAACTGTCAGCTGAAATTACTGGCCATAACTTTGCTTACAGGAAGGAGAACACACTTCTGCATTTATGCTAAAACCCAGACTTCCATTTGGGAGCTGAAGGTAGGGTGGATTTTGGCCAGATTTATTATTTCTTTGCCCTCCTAATTTCTTTTGATGATGACTATGAACAAGCCAAAGAACTAAAGGCAAAACCCAGCCAACAGAGACAATTTTGAGCTAAATCTCCATCTGCTTCCCGGCACTGACCAGGGCTACAAAGTTGGTCCAGGTCCACTGGAGGGATTTTTTTTGCTGAAATTTTGCCCAAAACCAGGCCTTCCCTGTTTTCAGAGCAACCAAGAGAAAGGGGGAGCAGAGCTGAGCAGTTTATATTTCACCCAGTAGAGGGCAAACGTGCTCACAAACCTAACCATTCATCAAAAAATGAAATCGGTAAAAAAATCCTGAGACGTTAGCCTGTAATCAGCATACTGAAGATACTGCTGCTGCAGGGATGAGTATCTGCAGTTTAAACTACATGTTTGGGATTCTGAGTGCCCAAATCCAGGCAAGACAACCCAAACTGAACAATGGAGAAGCAAAACTAGGACTGGGTATCAGGGCACCAGGGAACCATCTTCTTATCTTCTCCAAATAAGAAAAGACAGTGGCTGCTCCAGGGTTAGCAAAAAAGGGGGGAAAAGTCCAGTAATCTTTTTTTTTTTTGTATATCAACACACCAATACTGATAGACAGGAGAGTACCAGGAAGATCAGTATGGGACAATGATTAAATAAACCACAGAAAATTACTGTTCTCCCCACCGGATATTGAAATTCACATGAACAAAAAAATTAAGCATAAATTTCAAACCAAAGCTGCCACTGTCACAGAGTAGTGGTATATTTAAATGAGGTCTGCTGAATTTGTCCTGTAGATTTATGCAAGCTGAAAATAAAATGGATTTTACATGATTTACAACAGTTTCCAGTTGGTCTCTTCCTTGCTGGAAATCACAATGTTGTGATGGCCTCTGGTGATGGCCCTTGAACTTACAAGACTTCTGCTTCATATCAGTGAGATCATCTTTGTTTTAAAAGATGGCAACGAGGTTTCTTCCATTTATCCTCTGTCTGCCAATCTGCCCAGAAACTTGTCTACTTCTGTAAATGCCACTGGTTGCTCCAAAGAAAAATTGTTTCCAGAATTATATCAGAGATAGCATAAGGGCATTGAATGTGGACTTAGCCTTTGCAGGAAAACAAGTATTGATGCCTGGCTTAGTGCTGATAAACAATGCCCTCTAAATAGTAAAGCAGATACTAATAAGCTAAAGGTCCTTTACTCCAAAATTATTCTTCTAATCTAGTGAGAAGAGTGTTTGACCTAAAATAACCCTCATTTTTATGTCAGTTTTACACCCGCCGGAGGAAACAATGGGGTAATTATAGCATGCAACTGGAATGACTGAGTGGAGAATTGGGACTCCTCAATGGAGCACTGAATTCACAGCCCAGGAAGCTGCCTGCCTAAAATAGCAAACGAACTCCATTTTAAAATATTCTTGGCAGACATCAGGGCTGTCCATAGACCTGTCATGAGTCCAGTGCTCAGAGGCGCTCCACAGCAGGTGGAAGGAAGGAAAGCCTTTTGCTTTTGTTGGTGCCGTCATTGTTTTGGGGTTCTGTAATATTTTGGCCACGTTACAAGGTGCTACCTCAAGGCTTCCTAAGTGTCCCCCTCTGATGATGCCCCACATCAGCTCAGTGGGTGCACTGCAGTGAACAACCCCAGCAGGGCTAGTTTTGGGTGGCCAGGGCGTCTGGAGGCAGCTGGGCTTGTAACTGCAGGCAGAAGGAGCACACCAAAAATCAGGAAAATCACGGAGCAGACAGTTCCATCAAGCTTAGGCTGAAGAACTGGGCTGGCTACATCCCAATAGTAAGGCCACCTCAGTGAAAAAAGCCATGTTATATAAAATGTTATGTTTGGGAGAGGCGATTTGACTGCTAGCTGCAATAGAAGAGGAAGAATTTGGAGAGCAGAAGTAGGTGTGAGGGAAAGATAAATGTATGAAGACATGTAGGACTGTAAAAAACCACTCTTCACATCTCTTCGCAAAAAATCGATGTGTGGATCTTGTGGTTGCAGGTCTAGGGTCTTGCTAGGTATTGCAGGGGGCTCTTTCCTGACAGATTTCATTTATTTTTAAGGATTTAAAAATAAAGAAAAAAGGAGAAAAAGATTGAAATAGCTACTACTGTCAAGTGTAAGATTAATTTATGTAGGCATCCTAGAGACTGAGTCTAGCCTGTCCTGAATTTCCCTCCAACACATGGAAAAACAATTGCTCTCTTACTGGCAACAAGAGAATACAAAGCAAAAATACAGATACGCTTTAGTACAAAGCATTTTTATCCCCAAAACTGACTTCTATACTGTACAGGCTAATCTGTATTGAACAGGAGCAGCAAAACCGACATGGAAGCAACACGACTTTTCCGGAACTTAGTATTTAGTGATTCTTCCCATCTGCACCTGGAAGAACCAAAAAGCAACAAAGCCAGACAATGCAAAGGTCTGGGTGTCTAAAATCTAGCAGGACCGTGCTGTAAAGTCACTGCACGGGATGTCTCCAGGGAGCACACCCTGCACGAAAGAAGCACAAAGGCAGGGAACAGGCTGATGGTTCCTGCAGACGTGAGCGTTCCTGCTCAGGAGTGATAAACTAAATGCTTTAACATAAAACTGGAACTGCTGAGGGCCAAGGAATTTCTCCAGTATAAAGGCATTTTCTTTACCGTAGCTACTTAATGCTATTCTCTGAATGCCCCAGGCCTCTAGGGAGCACAGGGAGGAGCTGGGTATCCAAGACAAAAATGTGTTTACCTGAAACAAGACAGTAATGGTATTATACTGTTGCTGGTTAGTATTAAAACATAAACTGTGTGCTCTCTGCCATCAAATCCAGTATGTTTGCTTTCTGTCTTGTAACACAAGAATTTTTCAGCAGTAGGCTTTAATGTGGCATAAACGTCACCTTACTGCTGTTATCTCCTACAGCATGATTGATACTAAGCAAACTCAGGATAACATCCCATAAATCTGAAGATACTTATAGTTGTAAGGACAAAAGCAGAAGATTTCGAGGATTAAAACAACCAATATAGGTGCAGGCATGCAGTTATCTCTTTTGAAACAGCAGACGGATGTGCTTTTAACACAGGCTGCAGGAACTTGGAGGTGATAAAACCACATCAACCTAAGGAAGCAGGTGGTGGCTTGCTGCATGTAGCTTAACTCCAGCAGTTACTGTGCCTTGCTGGGGGTTTGCTGCTTCTCACAGCAGACCCTCCAGGCTGATTGCATGGAAGCCCCTGCTCCCAGCCAGCACAAACACGGCCAGGTCACCTCCATCGCTGCCGACGATGATTAAAACTGAGGCACCTGCCTGCACTGTAGAGGATTATGGAGCTACAGCTCAGCTCTGGGGCCAGCAGAGAGTATGGGGGCATCACACCCCGAGTCTGGCTGCTCCTTCTGAAAGCTGCCTGGCTCCAGCTAAAGATTGCCAGTGAGAATTAAATGGTTTCTTCAGTCTGACATTAACACTGGGGATTAGCCAGGTGGCATACTTTCACCAGCATACTGTGTCCTACAGCCTTTTTCATCTCTACCCCCTTTGCCATCCATGTGCATTCATTTCCAGCTCATTACTCCTCGCATCATTATCATTTTACAAGGCGGACCCACAACCCTTCCCAGCAGAAGGCCATCGGCCAGGGATGTAAAATCTACACCTGAGCTTCTGTCTCTCACACAACGTCAAACGCTCTGATCACTACTTACTGTTCAAAAATTGTAACTCGGATTGTTGTGCAGATATTACGGGGCAGAAGAGGCCCAACCTGTGTTTAAAACCAGGTCTTGGAAAGCACACTGCTCTTACACTGATTAGCTCCCTATGAATACTCTACACAAAGATCAATCACTGGCTTGTATCTGTCAGATAAAACCCACGCTAAATTATTTAATGAATAGGAAATGGCATAGACTTGATTTTGCTTTTCTCTCCAGGACAGAAAGTCTTCATACACTTGCCTTGAGGTAGCTGGTGTGGTCAAATATGTTATGGAATAGGGAAATAGTGGAAGGTCCACATTTATAACACCAACTGATACTGAACGAATGAATGTCAATCATTACCCTAATGTGTTTGTGTCTCTTAGAGAAGTCCAGATTCACAATCATGTCTGCACAGAAAATCACAGGCAGTTGAAGTGTCCACATTATTGAGGACCTTGTTCCCACAAGCATTGCAACGGTGTAGTTGGCATCAACTCCCTGCTCTTCAAATTGTTGCACTTTGTAGGGGTAAGGACTGTGCAAGTTATCGCCTTGCTAAAATACCAGATGTCACTGTAAATACCCTTTCTTTAGCAGGTTGGGGCTTCTCCTACTCTGAGACCGATTTCTCCTACTATGAGACCAACACCAATGCTAAGTTGTGGGGCCGTGATCAGTCATCCCATCACAACACACAGGGACAAGGACAAAATTCTCCAGACTGAGGCCGTGCGCTTGGATCTGGCTCTCTTATCCCACAGATGGAAGGTTGATGTGCAGATTCTTTACAGAATACTTGGGGCTGTGATAGTGCGAAATACACTGTAATCAGAGACAAAGGAAAGCCACAGCAGTTTCTCTCGGCATCTGAGGATGCCTGGATCCCAGGTTTAGCTTTGCCAGCTAAACTCTAGCAGGGATTAAGGAGAAGTTCTCATTTCACGCCTCAGGAATGCTCCAGACCTGGGCAACAGCTCCCATCCCTTCAATTACAACCCCTCCCGTGCCAGAAATTGTAACTAGAATCCAAGGGTTAGAAAATCAGCCACACAAATATTTGTTGATGAGAGATAAGGAGGAATAACCCCCACACACATTTGCATCCTGGTTTTGATATGAAACAGCACTGGCACACAGCACGAAAATGCAAACTGCAGCGACATGCACTTGGAACCAACATGCAAGAGGAAGCAAAAATAAACAAGCAGTTGAAAAGTACCTCAGAAGTAACCTTGCTAGACAGTAATTTACAGGTGTACTGGCAGAAAGGGAAAAGACCAGCATTAGTACATTGAACAAGCATGTTATAACTAGGAAACAAGAACAAAACAAAGAAATTGCAAGAACTGGCACATCCCGGAGAACGGGATTTCAAGCAACTTGGTGCCATAAAAAAAAAAAAAAGGTAAGATTAGTCAGTTCAGTGTTTTTTTTAATGACATTGCTTGGCCAGTCTCAGTCTTGTTTACCATCAGTGCTTGACCTGTTTTCTTGCTGCTGCTTTTTCTCTTTTTCTCGCCTGTTGAAACCTCTACTGTTACACATCCTTTTTGGAAGAAACCTCCCCCCTCGCCTGGGTGGCAAAGTTCTTCCAAGAGCAGATGCGTTTGATTTGCCCTCTGTCTCTGAAAGGCAAAACCTGCAAGCCCTGGCCAGAGCGGCCACGTTGGAGCCGCTGAAGCCAGACACAAGACAGAAGGCAGTGATGTTTAAAGGAGAAGTGGGGTGGGTGTCCTCCCGAAACCACCCTCCTGCCTTTTGGTGTGTCTTACGTAGGGAGAAACTGCAGCTCTGTGCATCGGTGCTGTCGGGGTGCTCAGCATGTTAGGGGCAGCTTCCATGGATGTCAAACCTCTCCTCAGCTCCCCTCAGGAGATGGTGGCTGCTGCCTTCCTTCTGCCCCTGCCGCAGCGCTGGCTCTGTTCAGCCTCGGCTGCCACAGCACCCTGGCTGCTCCCAGAACCCGAGGAAGTCTCTGGTTCTCCTCACTCACAAAGAGCAATGCTGACCCACGTTCAGCTCTCAGGACTTAATGCTCCAAGCGGGAGCTGCCTGTCCACCTCTCAGTTATGCTCCTTCCCCCACTGTATTTAATAATTTTTTTAAAACAGGCCAGTGATGCGCTCTTTTCTTTGTTTAGTTACAGAAATCTTTCTCCTGAGCACACCATCAAATGTCCCGTGCTGACAAATCAAAGCTATTCGTTGTTTAAATAATTATTACTTAGCCTGGCATGTGAAATATTAGCTCAAACAAACAGTGGTACAAGTTCAGCACCTCTTATTTGAATTACCCTTCCCCTGTCAATGGTGGGAGTTGTTTACAAAAGGAGAGCGGAAAAAGGCAGGGGGGAGAAACAAAACTCTCCTGCTGGTGCAAGGAAGCTCTCCCTGGGCTCTGCAGGATGCTGCCCTCTAACAGGATTTTGGGTAGGCAGCAGCAAGAATGTAAATCTTGTTTGGCTGTATGCAATGGGCTTAGAGAAGAGGAGAACGGGCAAACGACAACAAACCACGCCGCCGCGGGGACTTCGGTGGGTGTCCTGGTTTGAGGTCCTGCTCTGTGAATTCACTGCAGCCTTGGCAACTCGTCCCAGGAAAGGATCCATCCCACAAGCTGTCTGAGTGGCAGCAGTGCCCTGGCAGCACATCTTTGGGTGGCGAGTGCCTGGTGCAGCTCTCGCAGCCGCAGACAGCCCAGCTGGAGCACACCTCTGCCCTCAGACAGGACGTGAGGGCTGGCTTCCAGCTGCAGAAGAGACCGAGCAACCCTGGCCAACCTGCTTTCTAGGGTGCACAGGTGCAGGTCTGCAAGCACCTGAGGAGGTGCACTCTGGTAACTGCATGGAGGGAGCGAGGTCCAACGACACCCGTCTCCCCTGTCTTCTGTGAGCTGAAACATGCAGGACAAATGGCATGTGACCGCCACAGCTGTGGGAGAAGATTTCTGCCACAAGCCATTGCTTTGTGGGCCGGGCAAGTCACCTTCCCTCTTCATGGGGAGTGGAGGAAAAGCTCAAGAGTGAGAACCAAGCTAAGTGTCACCGCTTTAGCTTCTCTGCTGTGCTGAGGTCTAGAGCCCCTAGACTGACGGATGCTTGGCTGCAAGACTCCTGAGGACCAGTTCTGGTTTGCATGGCAGGAGTTTTATGCCCCTCTGTTTTTTAAAGTTCCTCCTGGCTTCTGCAAAGGCCGTGAGGGTGCGACATGTCTCCGGCCTCTGAGAGCCCCTCAGGTAAAGAGATCCTCTGGGAAGGTGCCAGAAAACAGAACCCACCGGGGGAGATGGAGCCACCCCCTTTCACTGGGTGCTCTGGGGAGGGAGGAGAAACCAGAGAGTGGCTCCTTCCCAAGATGCTGCTGCAGGAAAAATAAAGACTCCTGTGCATGAGCTGGCTTCCTATGTGGTAGCAGGATCCTGACGGGTGATGATATCTTGGTTGTCAACAGCTTCAGTAGAAGAAGGGACCAGAAAGTTTCTGGTGTGCACTGGAAACTAATCGGTTTCCATTTTGAGTCAGCTCTCCTACTACGTTTTAGTTAACCAGCAGAAATGCAGCAGTACCCCTCCACATTGCATTTCTTCTAACTTTAAGTATCTTATGCTATTATGCAATATGCACCAGTGATGATTAAAAGCTACCAGAATAGTGCAATAATTATGTTACAAACCTTCACTTACTTCTATACACCTAATGAGACTCTATCTTTAATGAATATTACTAGAAAGCAGTTTGTGTGGAGCATGAGCTCCTTGGTGCTGGTGTCTTTTTTCTGACACCACTGGGGAATGCAAGGAGGATCGCAGCTGCTTCTGCAAACATATAACAATGACTATGTCCATGTAAGAAGTTTTATACCTCACTTGTATCTCACTATCTTCTGCATCATTGCCCACAGAAATAATGAGTCTGAATAGGAAACAGCTCGTGCTCTGTTGGGAAACAGGTTGCATAATGGATGCACCTGAATTGTGATACTTCCAGCTATGAAATTCATAGCTATTCTTATTAGTGCCTCCAATAAAGAACAACTTAATTGGACTAAACTCTACTACAGTAATGACTGAAATGCAGGCACCCATTTCATAAACTGAAATTCTGGCTGGTTTTCTGTTTGCATGGAAGAAAGACAACAAACCTAGTGGGAAACAGCATGCTGCCCACTGAAGGACACAAGTTAATTTCTGTGACATTGCCAATCCAGTTTTGCAAGGGATGGTTTCTAGGGAAGTTATCCATTTACACTGAAACGTGAGCACACTGGGATGGGACTTGGGGATAAACAGAGGCATGAATACATGCTTGATCCACCAAGTTCAAAGAGCCACCAAAATAACCCACTGGAGGGTGTTGGTGATGTGTGAATTAACAGAAGACATCAATTGCAGGGCAGATACCCACTGCCCTTATTATTAATTAACTTAATTAATTAAAAAGAATTTTAATATGAGTTGGCTTTGATATCTGCAGTGATGCTCTCTCTTCCTCTCCATTGGCCTTCAACCTTCACTTTCAAACACGCTGGCCCTTACAACGTTAAAATCCTTACACACTTGCAAAACGATCTGAGCAGATTCTTGGGAAATAAATATTTTGGTTGCCTGAGTGTTGGTTCTGATGAGTCATGGTTTCTATTGCAGAGCAAAAAGTGAAAAGGGCAAGTGCACTTACACTGCTGTCGTCCATCCTTTCTCGTCTCTTAGTTTTGTGTGTTTCGTAATCCTCCATGAGGGTCTGCATCAGGTTCTTGGGTCGCTGGGCTCCTGCAGGCTCCTCGGACGGTGGGTCAGACTGTGAGATGTGTCCTTCTGTGGTGGGGGATGGAGGAGGCTTGATCTTCTCTATCTTTCCTGCAATTACATGAAAAAATGACCCTTTCTAAGCTGAAGGACTCACTGGTTGTTTCCAAAAGATGACAGCAGAAGAAGCATTTTCAGTGGGGTTTGAATGAAGAAACAGTTTGGAATGAAGTTTACGACACAATCTGGTAAATCAGGATGTTCATAGGCTTTTGAAACACTCTGTCTCTTCCTGAAATGCATCACAACAAGACACTTCAAAATGTTTTAACAAAACCTAGACGAATTACCAAATGATACAATGCAAACTTAACATATCACTTATTTACAGTAGTATCTGGCTGAATTATCCCCATTCCCTCCTATGTGACACATCTCAGTGATCTGCAAATGTTTGTAAGATTCAGGAAAACCATGAGATGCTTTTTTTTTCTGGCTCAGACAACACAATGCACAGGATATCACCACGGTACGCCAGGGACCACATGCCCAGCCTCCAAAGAAGGCATCTGGTTAAGCAGTGCTGTTTCTTTCTCTTCTTCCAGTGCTTTTTATCTGTTTTGGAAGCGTGAAAGGCTTTGGGTTGCTCCCTGGTGCTTCTCTTCCCTGCAGCTGTGTCCTGTGAGCTCCAGAGGGTGCTCCTGGAAGGAGATCTGTGGCAGAGCAGGATGGTGTCTCCATCCCACACACCCCTCGTTCAGACAGGGCCCTTCAGCCTCCCGGTGGGAGGAAAGACAGAGAGAAGTCAGGTTGTTCTCTGACTGGGCCCATTTCACCCAGGGGAGCCTCTTTTAGGCAGAGTAACCCCAGCTGAAGAGCTGGGTAAGAGTCAGGGCAGAGCAAGGAGACCTTCAACGAGCTGCGGGAGAGCTCAGGGGATGGAGGACCCATGCTTCCCCGGTGCTTCTCATCACTAGGTGTTGATCTGGGGTGAGCCACCCACCTGGCTCCAGTGGGAAGAATGAGGACAACAGCAGCAAGTTGTGGGTGTGAGAATAAGATGAGGGGATCCTCAGCTAGCACAGGAGAAAGCGACGCTGAACCAAAATCAGCTTCCCTTTTCCATGCCACGTCAGCTCTTTGAAATAAGATGGTTCAATGGATGGGAAAGGAAAAAAGGAGGAAAAGCCCCACCACCAAACCCTTACAAATAATTGAAGTAACCAGAAGGGTCATGCAGATTTTCATGAAACTTGCTGCTGCTGAGACAAACAAAAACATGACAAGGGGTAACGGTTTTAAATTGGAAGAGGGAGATTTAGACTAGATACCAGAAAGAAATTCCTTACTGTGAGGGTGGTGAGGCACTGACACAGGTTGCCCAGAGAAGCTGCAGATGCCCCATCCCTGGAGGTGTTCAAGGCCAGGCTGGATGGGACTTTGAGCAACCTGGTCTTGTGGGAGGTGTCCCTGCCCATGGCAGAGGGGCTGGAACTCCATGATCTTTGAGGTCCCTTCCAGCTCTAATCATTCCATGATTCTATGATTCTAAAACCTTAGCTGCTCCTCCAAAAAGCATGATGACAGTGGTAGCCACTAGAGAGCAGCCTTGAAACCTCCTTGTAGGAATCAGCAGGATTTATTCTTGAAGGGAGAAGTGAAACCCGAGTCTTTTACAAGAAATCCCTTTGCCGGGCTTGTTTCATTTCTGATCGGTGTGGAAAACCCCAGCCTTACTAGCTTCTCGTTACAGGCTTAGCTTGAGCTGGTGCAGGGATGAGGCTGGGAATTTGTCCCCACTAAAACACCCCACCAGAGACTGGAGGGGGAACTTCTGTGGGCCCAGGTTCTCCTCTGGCTTGCATCAGCACCAGCTCCACAGACAACCAGAAGTTACACTGCCAAAGCAGGGGCCAACTACATGTCCTGAGCAGCACCCATGTGTGACAGCTTGGACTGCTCAGCAGGACAGAGTAAGAACAACTGTCACCTTGCCCATTAGGTCCAGTGGGTAAGAAAGATCTGCTGAAAATAAAAGGCCTGATTAAGGGTCAGATATCTTGCTGTATTACTTCATTCTTACAGTAAAAAGTAACTGTCTTGGACATAGGGAAGTAATGCAGGAAGAATCACGTTTTTCAGATGCCTGCCCAGCTTTTGCTTTCCCCCAGGGATGCAGACACATCACAGGATGCTCAGAGCCACAGACAAGCCTCATGCCTGAAAAGAGCTCCTTGCACTCCACTTCTCCCAGAAAACAATGCAAACGGTAGGCTTTGGGGACCTGCATTTTAGAAAGGGGCTATCTCCAAGCAGATCCATCCTCCCTGGATGGAAGGCCCATCATTTTCTGTATTGCAGTAGCAACACTACAGTATCATGCAACTGTTCTGTGCATGCTGTGCAGCATCACCATAAACAGTGTCACAGTTCCCTTTTCACAATTAGAGAAGCCAAGGTAATAAGGAGATTTGCCCACAGCAAAACGGTGGTTTGTTGGTTTGTATCCACAAGAAATTATGCTTATACAACCATTTTCTCTGTGTAAGTGTTTGAATTGCACTAAAAACTCAGGAATTCACAGCAGCATCACTTCAACAACTTTTCACAGAGAAGTAAGTGTCTTTTTCAAGTTCCTAAAAATATTGTGAGAACAGGTAGGCAGGTGGAAGAGAGAGATCCTACCAGTGCCAATGGTGGCATAAAGCAACCGTCACAACCATCAGTGAGGTTGTGGTGAGATGACGGAGTGTCTGAGGCTTCAGGGCTCTCAAAGCAACTACAGAAAAACTCTGTGAACCTGACGCAGAGCTCCAGTCCAGTGTAGACCTATTCTGCCAGTTCAGCTCGTGTTAGAAATGTTGCTGGGTTAATTTTCTTCTGGCAGATTTTCATCCAGATAAGGCACTGTTCTCAGGCAGAAGCGTCAGTCAGCGTAAAAGCATCATGAGACACGATGATCAATCACAAGCACTTTGTACTTCTGCAGTCCCATGGCCAGCCCCGCTGCACACAGACACTCCTGGTGGTCCTTGCCCAAATCCAAGCTGAGTAATAAAGGGAACTGTGCTCTGACTCAAATGTAAACTGGGTCACACCTGTAGGGTACCAGCAAAAACTGCAGCCTGATGGTCACACTTGCGAGTTCACGGTAGTTCCTAGCAGTGTCCTCCCCTCCAGGGAAAGGTAGTCCCCTGAGGTCACCGTTAGAGCTGGTTCAAGATATCAAGCACAGGCTATAGCACCCCAAATCTTCACTTGCACATTTACATTTTTCTCCTCTTTCAAAGGGACTCCAAAAAATGTTCTGTGGCTTCAGTTTCAGTGATTTCTCCCTCCACTCTCCGGCTTCAGGGATCTAGTAGGAAGCTCCTGTAATGTGATTTAATTTCCTGCCTCTTGTGCTATTTGGGCCAGGCAGGAGCTGCTCCTATGGAGCAGCTTTCCCTTCTAAGCCCTGGGGAGGGGAAGGGAAAGCTCAGGGAAGGGGCAGCTGCTGCTGTATCCCCAGCTGGTGGCTGCAAGACATCGCCTGACACCTCTCTGCAGAATCAAAGATGTGTAAGAGCTGGGGACTGATTAGCTTCCTCCTAACCCAAACCTCTGCAAAGTCCTGGAGAGCCAGAGGGTTTGTGATGGTGACTTATCCACCCTGTGAAGCCTGACAGGTGTCCAAGAACTCGCTGCAAGCTGAGGAAGGATGCTCAGCTGATCTGCTGCAGTACCAAGAACAAAGAGTGACTGAAGTGAGGCCCTGGGACAGACACACAAACAAGCAAACATTAAAAAATGAACTGCTCAAAGACCCTCTTGCTTCATACACGTTCTCCCCTAGAGAGGGAATAAGAGAGCAGATGACAAATGAGCTGGGTTAGCATGCTGTTAAGGCGCTCCTGGAGGAGTTCAGGAGATGAGTGATGAGCACTCCAGATGAATCCTTGAAGAGAACGATGAACTTTGCTTTTTTCATGCTGGTGCTTATGAAGGGGTAAGGAAACAGTGTCACCCATGTCTACTCTAGCCTCTCTCAAAATTCTCATTTTAAAAAGGGGTCCATGCATATGTATTACACCTGATCCTTATTCTTTGTATGTATACAGGGCATAAAAAATTTTGCGATGGCCACAAATATTAAAAATATCTTGTCCCAAAGTTTCTACTTCTCCCCCCACCAATCAAAAAGTATCTTTAGGCTGCAGCTGAGCCTGAAAAATTTCCTTAGTGTAGATATTTACTTGCAAAAAATGAAAGTGGAAAATGATTTTCAGGCTCAAGTGCCTTCTCTGACAGACATGTTCCATAGCTGTCACTCAGAAAAATGCAAGGAGAAGAAGAAGAAGACAGCACACACATGTCCCTCACTATTTGGAGGGAACAGTTACCTGGAATATAAAGGTACCTGATCACTTGCATCTCTGATCTGCAACTCCCCCTCTGGGCTTTTGCTATCCACTGAAATCCACTGAATTCATCTAGGTCATCAACTGAGGACAAGAGAAGATAACTGCTTGGTGGGCAGCTCTCCAAGATGTGCATGCAGATGGGTCTGAGTGCCTGCGGACGAGTGCAGGTAGTACAACACGCCTTCTGCTTCACCTGACAATGCTATGGTGACAAACACCAAAAAGACAGAAGTAGCAGCTTCAGGAAAGCTTATCCCAGGCATAACTTCTTCTGTTAGGGATTTCCCCAAGCCTCATCCCGAGACAGCATATATTCACAAAAGGTTTCTCTCCAACGGAAAAGCCTTCACCCAACCAAGACTCCTTATGTAATGATTTCCACACCTCCTTTGATGGCCAGGATTACTTGAGCCATGCACTACAGGAAGTTAGACATGATTTCTTCACAGTCTAAGTACTCCCAATAAAAGGAACATGGGAATTATACCATCCAACATACGCTGGATCCTCTTGTGTCGCACACTCACAGAATCATAGAATGCTTAGAGTTGGAAGGGACCTTAAAAATTCCAACCCCCCTGCCATGGGAAGGCACACCTCCCACTAGACCAGGTTGCTCAAAGTCCCATCCAGCCTCATCTTGAACACTTCCAGGGATGGGACATCCACAACTTCTCTAGACAACCTCTTCCAGCGTCTCACCATCCTCACAGGAAAGAATTTCTTCGTAATATCTCATCTCAATCTCCTCTGTTTCAGTTTAAAACCATTACCCTTTGTCCCTTCGCTTCTCTTCCTGACCAAGTATCCCTCCCCATCTTTCCTGTAGGCCCTTTTCAGGCACTGGAAGGGGCTATAAGATCTCCCTGGAGACTTCTCTTCTCCAGGCTGAACAACCCCAACCCTCTCAGTCTCTCCTCACAGGAGAGGTGCTCCAGTCCTTTCATCATCTTTGTCTCCCTCCTTTAGACTCACTTTAACAGGTCCATGTCCTTCTTCTGTTGGAGGCCCCAGAGCTGGACACAGAACTCCAGGTCAGGTCTCACGAGAACAGAGTAAAGGGGCAGAATCATTCTGTTCAAATAAGCCATCAAACAGCACCAGCTGCTCTGCCGAGGAGGGATGGTGTACCACCTGCACATTGCAGGATAAAACCACTGCCTCACTATGCAGCTGTTCAACACCTTGCCAAGTGCAGCAGGTACTGCAGCAAAACAACACAGGAAACATTCAAATTCAAATACACCTCCACAAATATTTTGAAATCCACAATGACTCTCCATTTAGCCATGCTCAAGCACTTTTTTTTGTCTTTCTTGGGTTTCCTCATGCAGGAAACCAAACATTTTGGGAGAGGGGTTCACATAGGTTCTACCCTTCACCTTTCCAGGAGAAGGGAAGGACCTTTCCTCAAGAAGGTCTTCTTCTCTGGGGACACAACACATAGCCGTTCTTCCACTGAAATTACTCTGTGTCTCACTCCAGTCATCTGAGATGGGTTAAAAGGCAGCTTTGAAGCATCCCAAACAGCTTTAAAGGACACATGTTAGCAGTACAGAAGTTTATTACTAGGAACCACATTGGCTTGTGCTGTGTGGTTGGCAGACACCAAGTTCAGTGTTACTGTCAGTTGTATGAAAGTTGTATGTCAGGAGGGGGAAAACAGCCTGTTTGCTATCTAAAGTAATTAGCAGTTATTTCACACATACACCCACATGAATTGTGTTAATCTTCCACACTTCAGTCAAAATAGCAGTTCAGTTCACTGCAGTCCTTTTTTGTGTTTCTGTTATCTGCATAACAACAGTTCAAAGCCACCTGCAAACCACCAGCCACCACCAGGAGTCCCAGTAAAGCTACTCTGCCCAGCCCACACCAAAAAGCCACCTGACAGGTAGGCCACTGCTCATGAAGTTAAGTACTACACCTCCTCAAAAGAGTTCTGGTGAGTTTACACCTCCCCACTCAAGGGTTAACAACAGATTTTTCAAATTTAGACTTGATCCCCAAATCCCTTTCTGATCAGGTATCCTGACGTTAAAAGAAAAATGCTGATTTCTTCCTTGGGAAAGGCAATTTGGCGACAGAAATATCTCTGTTTCTTCTTCTTCTTCTTCCTACTACTATTAATACTATTTTCCTATGTGAGACTAGATATTCAGATTACAGTATCAGACATGTTTTATGGCATATTCCTTACTGTGCCTATCACAAGTAGATTTTCTTTTCTGCTCTGTAAGTGGCCACAATGAAGCTTTACAACCCGATTTTGTTGCCTCTGCTGAATCACCTTCTGCCTCTGTTTTCATAAATACTAATAAGATGCTGTAAATATGAAAAGAAAATGAAAGTTGCTGCAATCTTCCAAGGGATTGCATGGTATCCCTTTTCCCTGTTTTTAAAGATGCCTGAAAACTTTAACTGCAACACAGCTGGCCTAAAGGGAAGCAAGGATGAGACGAGCTGAGGGTCTACATCCTGCAACACTAAGGGTGCTGAGCTAATTTCTGCCAGCTGAGCGCTCTGCTGAGCACATCCGCTGTTTAGAAAGCACCAAAAGTGGAAGATTTAAGAATGACTTTTGCAATGCTCTTTGTGGTTTTTTTGATCAATGACATCCTCGTGTATTGCCACATACTCATCTTTTCCTAGAAATTAATTCTTTGCCTTGTCACCAGCTGCAAATTGCAGTAGCTTGAGTCATTGGCTAATAGATCCCAATTTTCTTTCTTGAACATATGGCATTTGGACATTTAAAGGAAACTGTCTGGAATGATTCATTATAAATACAAGTTTATCATTCTCACTAGAATGTAATTTGCAATGAACATTTTAACATCAGACACAAAGTAAATGCCTTGTTGTGTAGAGAAATAGGAACGAGAAGTAAACTGTTTTCCCAGATGCTCTGTTAATATAAGCATTAGTGTCAGCAGCCCTTCCAACATCACTTGTGAGTAAAAAGCAAGCATTACCAGCCTCATTTTGAGCACTTGCAGCTACAGATGATGTTGTTTTTGAAAGCGGTCACGAGCAGTCCTCCTAGCTCAGGTCTACGGTGCCCTGTCCCTCGCTTCTTGTCATTGCTCAAAACACCTCAGTTTATGGAGACTCCCTATCAAAAATGCTGTTCTATAGGAGTAATGACAATAGCACTTCAAAGAAATTGTCAACATCTGCTACATTTTTTGGCAAGAAACACAATTAAAATCATCTTTGCTGAAGAAACAAAAACAAGCATTAGCTATTTATGTGCTGCGTAACACTCCAAGTTCATAATCAGACTGGGGTAATGGACTAAATCCAGAACTTATTCAAGTTTGCTATGACTTTCAAAAGAAACGGATCACTCTACACAATTTTTGGAAGCATTACTGGCTCAGATTTACACCAGCATAAATTCAAGTACTCTGGGTAAAATTAATACTTCTTCACAATGATTGCTGTTAATAAAAACTTCTAAGTACTTGCAAAGCATATCTATGCTCATAAAAATCACTACACAGAAACAAGCCTGGCATGTGTTTCTATTTATGTTTTTTTTTTAGATTTCTTTTTTTAAGTTATATTTAGAAGGCATGAATGCTTGACTTTGTTTTTTGAAAAGGGGAAGGAGGAGAGTGGTGTGTTATAACTGCTGTGAATGCCACCGCAAGGACCCAGAAGCTGATTAGTCAGAGGAGGACTTCTACTGAATCTATTAAGCATTTCATTTGGGACGCCTGTTTAATTCAGTAGTAAATGACACCAGCTGAAATACATAGCAACTCACAGATCTGGAGATCTTTTTACCACACAAACTTCATTAAGATGACCAAGAAACACCTGAAAACAGAAAGCAAAACACACACACACACAAAGAAATCTGATGCAAAACTCCAAAACCTGTAATTCCCCACTACCACGGCGTTTCCTTAATCGCGTGCAAAAAAACAGAAAGCCTGTTAAAAATGCTTTGTATGTTTGTCTTCCAAACAGCCACAGAGCTGCAAAAAAACTGCTGCCGTTCCTTCCTGGTGATGATCCCAAATTTCAGTGGGCGGTCTGGGCAGCACAGCGATAGACACGTCACGTCATAACGTGGGATGGTTGGGGATGAATAAAGGGATGAATAAGGCACAGGGTTTCTTAATGATGACCAGCAGGGTAGGTAAGTTACTTCTGCACTACATCTACTTCTGCACTACAAAAACATCCTCAGGCATGCTTACAGAAAGCAAGCTGGGTTGTTCTATGCCCTCCTCCTGCCTGCAGTTTCCAGACAGATGAAGTCATGACAACCCTCCCGCCCCCTGCAAAATGATGTATTCACTCAAAAACAAGATAAACCCAAATCTAACCTGACCAACAGTCACATTTCACTTCCACTCTGATGCTTTGGGCTCTTACCTGGTGCGGTTTTGTAAGACACGGTTCTGGTGGGCATGGGTGGTGCGCTCTTCACAACAGGGCTTGATGCCACCTGCATACCTTGGCGCTGCCTCTTCAGCTCCTCCTCTCTCTCCTGGGCAGCTCTGATCTCTTCTTCTATCATCGACAAAGTCCGCTGCTTCCTCGACCGTAACTTGAAAGGGCCCACGGTCACCTCGGGCTCCTGCGTGGCCAGGATGGAGGCGGTGCTCCTCAACTCAGCTGCCTCTGAGTACTTGCTGAAATAGCTGACTTCATGCCTATTTTCCTCCACAAGGAATGGCTGGCTGGCTGAGTACACAGGTGACTGCTGCGAACTCTTCCCTTCCCTGAGTCCTGAGTCTTCCTCTTTTGAATTCTTTGGTATGGTGTCCCTTTTTTCTTGAACTGGTGATGACACCTGGGGTGGCTCGAACATTGGGTTATGCTGCTCCTCGGAGGCTGGAGCTGGCCTGGTGGTGGCTGGCTGCTCTTTGACTGAGATCTCCTTCCCTGCTGGGGTTTCTTCTTCCTTGCAGTTTGCCTTATCTGCCTGCTCGGCTATGGCTTGTTGGATGGCGTTTTGAACCAGCAGGCCAGCGTGGTACTCCAGCTGGTCATCAATCAGCATGGAGTCTGCCATGGCTGAGGAGGGAGAGTCACAGCCCAGGTCGCTGAATGACTTGGAGATGCCTTCGCCCCTGCACTCCGCTGGAGTGTCGGCCTGTGGGGTCTGCGGCAGGGAGAAATCAGCCAGCGAGCTTTCCTGCAGGGCGCTCATGGTCTCATTGGAGGCACCGCTGTCGCTGATGTTATCCATGCTGAAGTCATTGGAAAGGGTCTCCAGGACAGTGGTATCCTGAGACCTGACAGACAAGTCATCCAAACCAGAATCGAGCTCCTCTGGAGGGGAAGAGGCGCTGGCTGACTTTGGGAACTGGTCTAGCACACCCTGTCCATCATCCTTTACCACTGTGAAGATGGCTTTTGCACTCATGAATTCTCCATCCTCTGCCCACAGTTTTGAGCCCTGTCCGGCTCGGGGGCTATCACTGCACCGTAACTCTCTTACTGGGTCAGCAGTGGTAGTCTGAGCATTTGTATCATCTTCTGAGGTACAGGAGACCTTCTGTGCTTTGACAACAGTGGCATTGTTACCCTCAAGCTGTCCTGTTTGCCCACACACTGAAACGGGTCTTGTCACAGAGGACAGTGGCCTGTCTACGTTTGGAGAATTGAGGCTTTTGTAGAAGGGTTTGATGGAGAACATTTTGGGTGTTCCTGACCGCCTTGGTGGGGCCTGACCCTGAGATGGACCTGAATGCTCCATCAGCTGGAACTGCTTTCTGGCAGCTGAGAAGTCAATCTGCTCTGTGACAATATCCTCTTTCTTGATATTGACTGACTCTGGTGGCACAAAGGAGTAGCTGATCTGTTTGGGGGATGTTGGTGTTGCACCTTGCTGCTGCTGTCTCTCCTTGCGCTCCTTGTACTTCTTGTGGGACTCCAGGTGCTCTTCATCCAGCTGATCCTCCAGGGTCTTCTCCTGGGGAGGGTTCCACCATTTGGCGGCAATGTTGGGGTTTTTCTTGACAGCCTGGCTTTTAATGAGTTCCCTTCTTTCCTTTTCAAGTTCCATCATTTCCTCTGATGGTCTCACTTTGCGAACCCTGTATTTTTCCTTCTCTTCCTCATCTTCAAAGAGCTTTGAGGGCTTTTTGTCTTCATGGAAGGCTCGTAGTTCAAACTTAGCTTCTTTCTTAAGGGTTGTAAGAGTTGTTTCTCCATCCTTAGAGGATCTTCTAGAACTGTTTGAAGAAGTGGGACTTCCTGGCACCTTCAGACTTTCCCTAGTGTCTTCCTTCAGTCCACCCAAGGAATGGCCATTAGATTTCAGGTTCTCATCCGTTATGCCAGCTTCATGTGGTTCAACTACCAAGGGTGCCTGCTTGTCAGCTACATTTTCTTCCCTTTCGCTGGGTACTGAATCATTATTGACATTAACAGATGCTCCTGAGCCGTCCATAATGGAGACTGCACTTGGTTCAGGGGAGGATGTCCCATTAAAGGTATTATCTGTAGCGGAATCACAGCAATTTGCCTCCAGCACTTCATCTAGGTATCTGATCTCTTTAGCAACTTCACTGTCTAGAGATTCATGCCTGTCCTTAAGTCCATTGTGGCTGGCAGCAGGGGAAAAGAAGTGGGTTGGATTGTCTATGGGATGTGGTGAAGCCACTGTGGTGATGCTTTTATGTTCAGAAACTGGAACTTCAATTTCCATTTTCTCGTCCTTTGTAGCAAGCACAGTAGCTGGCTCCAAGAAATTGGCACAGTTTTGGTCTCTGTTTTTTCTCAACCTGATGTCATCCTCAGGGATTCTGGAAGATTTCTAAAATAAAAGAGAACAAAACTATAATGAAGTCCTCAAAAGCAACGTTTCATTTTATGCAGAGTAAACACCACCTGGAAAGCAAATCTTAGCACTTCTTAAATTTGAGATTAAAGAAGCCCCTCAGTGTGGGAAGGCAAGACAAATCATTAACACAAAAAGCAGAAAGTTACCTTACCATAAGCTGGACAAGGTACTAAAACAACTAAATTTCCTTTAAGTATCTCCTACCTGCTTACCATCCCCACTTTGCCATTATTTCATGTCTGTGTCCTGGTTTGCCACTAAAAATGAGCTTTGGATTTCCAGGTTATTAATGGCTTGGCAGTTTAGGTTCTTCAAAAGTTTGCACATGCAGCACACGACACCTATCATCTTGGTATCTTAAAAATGTTTTCCACAGTTAAAGGAAATATCATAATTCTTCTACAGATGAAAAGTATTACTGCCCCCGTTTTGCAGAAACGGATGCTAACATGCAGGAAGAGTAGGCGATTCTTCCCAAGTTAGGAAAATGACATGGCAACAGCAGGGAATGCTCATTTCTCAGTGGATCACGCCTGGTCAACAAACACAGGGTAGAATTACGTGGTGCTGGAAAGACATGGGGTCTTTCTCCAGCCCACATGGAAACCCACACACGACTGGACCTGGGAGACAGGAAGCATTCACAACTCCCACGGCATGAAGACCACCACAAGGAGCATGACAAGGACCAGAGTCATGGTCTCCTTCCTCCCACTGCTTTGATCTGCACTGCAGATGCTCTGGATTCATATTTCTCCCTTATGTGCTGCCTCTGCTCTCATGGAGGGTATTCAAGGAAACACTATTTACATTCTGCTATGGGCAGATTTTACCAATCAAGCAGCTTACTGGACTTCCTGTGAGTAAAGTCTGAAGGAACTTTTGATTAAGCTGGTAACATGTTAATGAATTTCTCAATATAAGTGTCTACTGCTTACAGGCAAAAAAAGGAAACACCAAAAGAGAAGAAGAGGGCATTTTCAATGTTATTCTTCAAAAAGAACTTGCTAACTCTTGTTAACTCTTCCTAACCAGAAGTGACACATCTATTCACTTCGACTGGCATTTTAAAACAGAAACTTGGTATCTGAGGTCTCTGACTCCCTTTCCAGATGTGTTTCTATGTAGTACAGCTGCTGAGGCATGGGCTTGGGAAGCACAAGGCACTGATCACACCCCTGTGGTCACCCGACAAGGGCACCCTTGTCTGCTAGTCACCCCCCGCCCTTGCTGTCCCTTATCCTGCCTGCTATTAATACACACGGCAGCAGAAGATGATCAGCCAGGAGCACAATGGCACTTACCAGTGACCTGAACAATCACATTGTCTCTGGGTTTATACAGGCAGTAAATAAACATGTGGCACACCTTGGGGAGTTAGAGCCAGCCAGCCAGAAGAGCTCTCTTTCTAAAAGCACTTTGAAAGAGTTTTCTACCTAATTATGTAGTTGTACAGAGTTGAAGACAATGCTGACTTCAGGCATTAGATATTTTCTTCTTAATTGTGCTTAACGTTGGGAAAAACCTTTAAAAACAAACAATCTGCTTTTGTCTTTATGTAAACTTGACATACTTCACTGGTTCTACTTGCACTTCACTTTCTGCTGAACCTAGAAATTGTTCAGCTGAAGCTTCTAGCAGTGCTTTTCTTAAAGCACATTGGATTTTTCACCATTTAAATATCTAGATGAGACCAGTTTCTTTTCTAGTCCTATTAAAAATATATTCAAGAAATCAGATCTTCTGCAAACAAATACAGAACAACCGGTATAAAAAGTCCTTACTTTTTTGGAGTGGGAACAGCCGGAATGAAAGAATAAACTTTCTTTCAACATGAAAGGGCAAGAATTGCTCTTGATTTGCCTGCAGAGCCCCAGGTACCATGACACAACAGGTACTCAGGTGACAGGACTAAGATTTGCTGGTGCAAAATGGGGGATGTTGCTGCCTGGAGCAGTCCGTGCAGAGGGATGCAGGTGTCACACAGGACTGCTGGCTGTCTCCTTTCACACAAACCATGAGCAAGCCATCACGCTCCTGCTAATATTTGCTTCTAATCAGACAGATCAAAGCCACTAGTGACATTGGTAGCTAACTACATGCCCTCTGTATCCACATGAAAATATGTTCAGTGGCCCCAGAGACCCCATTCACTACAACATGTCTACTTCCATCACTGCTTTAACATATGAAACATTTCAGATCGTACCACGTTTGGGTATTCAAGTTAGGGAACAGAACCACAGGCGTAGTATTTTACCAATTTCTTACTAAGTAAGAGCCCATCCTCTCATCATAGCTGCAATCCATAGCTCACAATTAAGGCACATACACGTAACTGTCTAATCAGGGCACGCATTTATGACAGTATGTAATTCTGAATGTGCATGTGTCTGTGCAATTAGTCATGTGCACATGTCATTATATAGTAAGACAGACAATTATGCAGTAAAAGCTATGAGGAAACATTGCTACTTATGGGAGGGAACCTTTCTTTGCTAGGGATTAGTGACTGACTAAGGAGGAGGGCTCCCAGCGGGGCAAAGAAACCAGGGAAGAATGCTAGAGGAGGAAAAAAATATGATTAAAAAAACCACCCAGTTTTCCCCTCAACATCTTCTGGCAGAATCTGGGGACAATTTTTGTGACGTCATGGCAATAAAAGTATGCTCCAGACACTCCTGTGAGGAGCAGAAGTTAACCTACTGATGAATTACCCAAGGAAGGTAACTGTGAAGATCATAAGGATGGAAGCAGCTGACAAAAGGAAGCTTTTCAAGAGAGTCCAGGCCACTGAGCCTGTCCAGGCAAACTGGATGAGTCTGGGAGAATGGCACACCTTGGGATGACGACACCATGGGTGGGAGGAGGCTTGGAGGAGGAGGGTGGTGGGATGCAGGTAGACCCCCTGCCTCAGCTGTTTGGCAGAAGGAGGCAAGCCTGCCAGGGGGCTGCTTTTGCTCCTCGGTGCTAAGTATGTACCAACAGCTTTGTATTTGCCACCTACAGGGAGGAGGCTTTTCAAAGCCTGCACCATTACAAAGGCCTGTAAATGGGAAAAGGGCTGCATTCAATCCTAATTGTAGTCAGCAATACACAGCGTTCACAGTGATTCCCATACACTGCTCATCTAGACCCAGATTTTCCAGAAGTTACTGTTACATTTACATAGTTTCTGAATGTGCATTCATTTCTGCTTAAGTCAAGATGCAACTGGGTAATTAGTGTCATTTATACAATGCTGCTGCACTTTAGTAAACTGCAGTTATTAGCAGCTTAGAGAATTATTAGCATACTTCCTCCTTGGTTGAATTCTTTATCTACAAAAGTATAAGTGTTCGGGCAATCAACTCCTTTAGAAGGAAAAAATGTGGGTGTGCTACTAGCAAGACACAGCGAATGTACTGCCAGTGCCTTCCTTTGTTTGATGCAACAGAAAATGCGTCTGACAACAAGTGGGAGGCAATTCTTCTGAGCCACATCAACATTCTTCTGAAGCAACAGTGTTGCGGGGGGCAGGGGGGAGAGAGGAAAAGATTAAACAAAGTTTAAACATAGTGAAAAAAATCTAAAACACAGTTTCCTCGTTGTGGGCTTCTACCAGTTACTCCAGCCAAGTTTCGGGACAGCTTTTGGTGCTGTTGGTCTCCTGGCGTCATTAGCATTGTTGACTTTCCATTTCTTCAAATTTCATTTTCCTTTGGAGATGTCCCGCACTGGACCTGCTTCTCCTCCTGCTGCCTGATCACTGAGCCAGTGCTTTGTTCCACTTCTTCCCCTCTGCTCTTGGATCTGACTCTTGGGTCTACCACGCCTTTAGTAGTTGCAGTACAATAGCATAACTTAAGATCACATTTGCGTACAGTTGACTCACTAACCCACAACTCCCTGCTGATGTCAATCATCTTCCCCCCCTTCACTTACTGTCTTGGCCTGCCTCTCCCGTGTCTCTTTGCAAAGGAGAGGGAACCAAATGATGGATTTGCTAGGGGGCTGAGCCTGGCAAACCTTCAAGAGAACGGCTGCTTTCATTCAGCTCATCCTTTTGAAGAACTCAGTCACCATCTGCATCACAGATGGAGCTGGTCCCAAGCACTGTGAAGATACAGAAGTCATCTGCACCTCTGTGCTTCCAGATGGCCACCCTCTCCAGCAAGAAAACTCCTAGCCAACACAGGTATTGCTCCACTCTTGCTAGCAACAGCAAGTATTTCTTTAGAGAAGTCACTGTCTGTAGAAGAATTCAATGACACAGAAGTGTTGCAATTCCTAACGAGCACAAAAAGCAAAAGCAGAATCATACAAGGTGTTAGCACCCATCCCTCATGCTCGCTACTACACAACGGGTGCTCAGAAAGGTGGCCACCATCCCACCCCATCCCAGATGGGAAGGACAGCCCCAACCGTCTCATGTTGGCTGGCCTGCTCCCTACCTCCCACGGCCACCCCATCCGCCTCCAAAAATATGGTCATCCTCCTCATCGCTGGAGGAACAAGGTGAGAGCCCCTGCAGAAAGCAGGCTGCAGAAATGTGCCAAACACTTTGCGTTTTAAAAATTTCCTGTTCTGGTGAGCTAAGAGAAAGCAGCAGCAGAGAAAAACTCTTCAGAAAGATCCTGGAACTGGAGAAGAACAGGGACGCAGCTGATGACAGAGGGCTCAAAGGAAGGGGATTTCTACTCACGCTACCTATAGGAATCATGTCTTTTCATTAAAAAAGCAAAAAAAAAAGGCCCAAACTTTTTGCTTCTGTGTCAAAAGGTCCAATTTTTCCATACAATATTTTTATACTGACTGCTAAGGTTTTACAAATACTATGGAAAGTGTTGTCCAAAAGAGATTTCCATTTTTCACTTAAAGAAATTGGATAAAATTCAAGTTGCAAAAAAATAAAAAAATAATAAAAAAACCCCAAATCCTGCTGCCAAATTTTGTTGAATTTAAGACGTCAGGCACATGCTGGCACTGTCTTGAATAGTTCCATTCATAATCCTGCTTGCACACAAAATGCAAAACCTGCCTGTTCCTCTCATAGTGCAGTACACAGTGTCTTCAACACACACACACAAACCATTTCGGATGACTAAAATGCTTTAGCATTGAGTGTCACAAGTGACACTCTCTGTGAGCAGCTCTCTGTGCTCTTCAGTCTGAGGTAGCCAGACAGAACACCAGGCAAATTTTCATTACAAAAAGCTGGTTTATCTCCTTCCAATCACCTCAGAAATCACGACAGAACATTCTGAAAATCACTGCAACTTTATACTACCTCCCATACCTCCAGTAAGAATCAGTGGGGGACTCTTCCGGCATACAGTAATAAGGGACATGGGGACACATTCCCCCAAATAAGTGGCTACTTGGAGACCTTGCTGGGTAACATTTTCCTAAGTGGTTTCCCGAATGTCCTTCTTTTTGTTTGTTTGTTTTAGAGAAGAAGTAGGGATTGCATTTGCTCAGAAAGCACGTGAAAGACTTTGCGATTTTCTTTTTCATTCCAGCTCAGTTACAGGCTTCAGCTTTCCCAAATGATACACTATAAAGCTCTTTTATCAAATCAAAATCCAATCTTCTTTTGCTGCTGCAATAAATTAAGAATGGAGAAAAATGTCTCAAAAATTATGAATACTTTAAGGAGGAACATATACTGTATGGTAGGATATTCTAATGATGAGCACATAATGAATGAGAGTGTATTTTTCCAAACATGTCTCTATGGCTCCAGTATTTTCAAAAACAAGCAGCTGAAGCTCTTCCTGGGCAAGCCAGGATCCAGCTTTGGAATAACCCTAACTGCATCCCACTGACTCCAAAGTATATAAACTGAAAGCAGTCTCCTACAGGTAGGAAGCTACCCAATCCTTTATGCCAGTTATTTTTTCTTGATCCCTAAAAATATAGATCTGGTCTCTCTGTGAAGAGTTTGCAACCCTAATGACTGGATTTCTATTATTGCTACAGAGGCAAGAAAAACAGGTATCTTCCTTCTCTAAATTAAATGCTTGTGCAGTTGTAAAAAAACCAACAACCCAAAAGTTTTACTACTTTTTAGTAAATATTTTCATTCCTGCAAAGAACTGGTACAAGAGCCTGCATTCAAAAGACCACTGTCTTGTTCTCTGCAATGTTGGCTTCTTGTAACATAGGTCAGCCTGAAAATGCAACTGAATTAGAGTAGTAAATGCACGCATAAGAAGGCATTTTATCCAGAAAAATGTGGGTTTTGATTCTCTCATCAGTTCAAATCCCACTCTTGATGCTCCTTTCACTTCCAAATTGATTTCTATCTCAAAAGAAAAAGGCACAATTAGGTATTAGTTCTTCTATTGCTTCACTCAGTTCCCCAGGACAGAATAATCAGGACAGAATGACCAGGACAGCACAGTCTGTGTGAGCGCACGGGAAATAAACTAATGCTGCAAAGAAGAGGCACCACGAGACTCAAGGTTGTTATGAATGTATTAGCATATTAGTCAACCACAGCACTATAGATGGTGAGTACTTTTTTAACTGTGTTGCACATTTTTCCTAAGGCTTACTTTTCCGTGCCTGGTCTCTAAAATCTGTCTTTGAATGCTTACAACAGCTGGGATATTTGATTTACAGAGCATGTGGCGCTAAGTCACTTAAAACTGTAAATATGATCTCCTGAAGCAGTCTCCAATGCTACCTGAGGAAGTGAAATGGTTTGCTGGAGGAAATGAAGAGCACCACATCCAACTAACATGTAAGGAGCATTACATAATTAGTGAATTGTCCACTACCTGGCAGGGAGTACAAGGTATGATGCAATCCTTAAGGAACAGAGGGAGAATTTCTTCCTCACAGCTGAAGGTCACAGGTGAGCTCCTGGTACCATGAACCTGCAGAGTCCACTTGGCATAGGCTGCCCTCAGTGGGTGCTGGTGGATCTGAGATCAGGGCTCACGGCTCTGTTGTTAGCAACCCCCTCTCACGTTCAGCCTCTGGTTTGATGTTAAGTGAAAGCGGAGAAATCCCAGTCGAATAAGGACAGAAAAAATGTTCAGCTTAAAAGGGTGCCCAGTATAGATACCGAGATGAGCAGAACACGGCTTCTGAATGTATGCATGAAAAATCATAGGTTTCGCAAAATGCTGCCGTTGAAATCTTCCCAGCACACATCGAGGATGGAACAATTGCTCTGGCAAAGCATGATCTAATCCCAGCGGGGAGGGGAAAGGACGCTAAACTAAGCCTTGCTTTTAATACTCTCTAACCCATCTAGATAATGTCAGCCCAAGGAAAGGGTGACCTTTACGGTCACTTGCATAAAAAAAACAATGAGACAAGGGGATTTCCAAAATTCCTTAGTCTTTTCATTAGGGGTGGGGGGTTCCTGTTCCATCTGAAGAACGGAGCTACATCCCTCTTCTGTAAATGCAAGATCTGGAGAAAAACACTGGCATATTAATCATTTTGGTGCATGAGAAAGGGACCTCCTGAGGAAGGAATTTGGGTTAGGCAGGGGCAGGAGGAAGGCAGTAAATGGAGACAAAAGGCCATGCAGTTCACTTGTTCTCCGAGCAGATCTTAGGAGTGCTAGGGAAACTATTATAATACATTGGAGGAATAGAGATAAACCTGCCATAGGCACACAAGTAGGCTTTCTGAGATGCATTAGTATTAAAGTCTTCCGATGATACAGATTCTTTCACTGGCTGATACAGTTCTGTAAATCTTTCATAAATAGCCTAAACTGCATTTTCTGAACAAAGATATATGTGATCTCTCTACACTGGAGCTCTTTCACCACTTACTTTCAAGGGCAATATAGTAGGAACTGAATACTTTAACTGAAGCAAGCACCAACAAACCTTTGCAAACAAAGCCCAAAATAGATTATTTTTCACTTTCTTTCACTTGTCGCTTCAGAAACACCAACTGCTGGAGATGATACTGCTTTTAACTATTTCCTAAAGCCTAATTAATACTTGCTGCGCATCTAAAGGGCATGGCTGTTCAAGATCTACTGGAATTTGACAGTAGAGATGCTGCAGAGAAGGCTGAAGGAACAAACAATGCTCAGAAATGTGAAAAAAGGCTACACACCTTTTTCTCTTTGAGAGCTGAAGAAGGTTAAGAATTATTTCTGATGCTTCACCTCTATCAGTAGGACTCATTACAGCCGCTCTCATCCATTAGGTTAAGACCCATCACAGCAAAATCTCCTTAAACAAAGGGATGCCTAGGTAATCGTGCACGGTGCAGGGCGTCTCACCCAATGGTACCCTGCTCTGCCCGGCGCACAAAGAGCAGGACAGTGTTTATTTCACTGCAGGCAGCAAGCCCTGGGAGAGTTAAGAGTACCAGGGCTGAACCAGCCAGCTGGCTTGAGCACTCTATGGGTTGCCTTCTTCACAGGTTCTCAAGGAAACGGGGTTGTTTTAAAGCGAAAGGCCCCTAAAGCTCTCTATAAAGGGAGTGCACTCAGTGGCTTAAAAAGGTCTCTATTTATATTTAGCTTTACCCAAAATGTATTTCAGGCTGTTACCTCCAGACTCAGGCAAAAGCAGATGACTGGAACACTATCAAAGGAAAACTGAGAGGACATTAAGAAAGAGGAAATCTAGCCTAGTCCTAGCTCAAAAATCGCTTGAATTACCTAAGCGGCGAGGGGGAAAATACGATGGTGATCAAAGGCTATAACTGGAGTCTCTGCCAATAGCTGCGTTACGCAGACAAGAGGGGAGAGAACCCACCTCCAACATGGGCCGGGCACATCACACCCCCTGAGTCACGCTCTCCGGTGTCACACCACGCTCAGACCCCATCAGAAACCAACCACACAAACCGCCTTCACTCCAGCCCCCTCCTCCAGGAACACACCACGGCGAAAACAGCATTTGGGCTACGAGCTAGAGGTTTTACACACAAAAGCCAAAACCTTGTTTAACTCCAGTGGGCTTGCAGTTTGCGGGGCTCTCCCTCGAAGGGCAGGCACGTAATTTAACTTTCTGTGTGGTGCTTATAGAAGAAACTCCCCCTCAAAGGCACACACCCACAAAATGAAATCTGCTACCGTCAAACGGTAGGTCCAACGTAGCCAAGATGATCAGGGGAATTTGACATACCATTTCAACAAACGCCCAGCAAATAAGTGATATTTAACAGAAAGAGAAGAAGTCAGACTACAGGGTCTACAGAAGAGTTTTGCTAGTAAAGAGGCTAAGTGTGTACAGTCTCTAAAAAGGAGGATGTTGCTAAATTCTCCACATGCCATTGCTGTACTCAGGCTATAAATATGACCCACCATGTGAGTCAGGCATTGTGAGCAGTTAGCAACTTCGTCTAAGCTTTGCTCGTAACACAAACTAAGCACTACAGTCATCTCACTATCTCCCGCAGGAGAATATTTCATTGAAAGTAAGACTTGGACAGGATTATTTTTTTTCCCTCATTCCTTATTTGGGAAAAAAGTTGAGAAATCCCGGGGAATAAGACGTTCCCTTTCAGCACCTACTACTTCCCGTCCCTCTGCCCCTGCTCTCTGCCGTGATTCCAACCAAAGACCCATTATTCCTTCTTTTCCTGCTGAAAAGCCACTGATTAAATGACCTACAGCACATCTGGACTACATTAGGATATTATTTGATTAAGGCATTCATCACTTGCTCTTTCAGCAAGTGGAGAATTAAGATAATGGTAAAGGAAAATAACGTTAACTGAACTGGCTGTTCCAGCTCAAACTGCTCTGCTTGAAAAGTCCGATTGCTCCAGCCCCTCAGTTGTGGGTGTTTTTTTTCCTTAATCACAAAAAAAAATCAAATAATCATTGGTTAATTCATTTAACGTTGCCAAGATCATTAACACCATGTAAGCCATTACATTAAGGGGTTGTTGTCATTAGTATTTCTCAGGCAAGTTGCTGTCTGATAGGAAATGCTTGCTTGGAGGTGTTTCTAACAGTCATAAAAAGGCTCCCCATTAGACTCCAAGCAGCACCTCACATTCCTGTACAAGCAGAAGTTAGATACATTCCAGGTCAAGCTGCTTTAGAAAAAGAGGAGGAACAGACACAAATGGCTTAACAAGATCTGCTCAAAAAGACTTTGTTTATTAGCCCATGACACAAGCATAACTGAATTTTCAGTATTTGAAGTGACTGCATTAGGCTTCAGCTACGGAGTCTGTGTACGTAAAAACCAAAGCACAGGCTAAAAGGAAAGGTCACGTTGTCTTGGCTTTCACATACTTTACCCTAAAATATCCTTCCTCATTTCTCAGGAGCTAAAGAATGTGCTATCCTGGTGCACACACGGAGGTATAAACTAAGTGTCACAGCGTGCATCAAATGCCATAGAAACCAGGAATGCTGTTGCTGCTAAGTGTGACTGCTCACACTACTACGCTTAATTTCCTTCACTGCTGAACGGCTCAAAGATGAGGCTGAACAGACACCCTTAAAGCCTCTTTATCAGCTACAGTTTGCTTTAGAGTGTCAAGAAGAATAACACACTTGACTAGTGCGAAACATACCCCCTCAGAACAATTAAAGAATTCAGCTAAAAGCTTTGCTAGTGCTGCCTAAACAATACAGACACTAAACACGTGGGTAGTTATCACATGTAGACGATGTACAAAGGTATCTTTTCTCCCTAGAACCAGTATCCTACTCTATTACATGCAAGTAGAAAGTTGTAAATTTCAGAAAGCTCTGCCTACTCTTGTTTATAAGGAACGGACTAGCCATAAAGCAATGAATTCCACAGCCTCACAGGGAAAAACGGTACTTTAAATACTCCTCCTGCTATCAAAGGCTCAACGAACATTAAAAGTCACAGGTCAGAAATCTTAGCTTACCCTTTCTCTCTCACTCTCTCTGTGTTCCTGTAAACTCTGAAGCAAACCCAAAAAATGCCGTTTTCCACAAGAGCCTTCACTTTTTTTGGCTCGTTAAGTCAAATTCCTTCCCCAGCTCGTTATAGGACTGTGATGTCACAGGCTGAGGGAGGGCTGGTTTTTTTTCAAAAAAAAAGAGGCAGCCCACACCCTCAGCTCATTCACACAAAGAGGCTGTTTTAAGCGGAAAATGCCAGTTCATGCTACTCAAAAAGAGCATGACTTCACTTAACCTGTAAGGCAGCCACCTCCTTAGAGATCCCTTCAAAAGCATCATGTTGGCAACAGACCCAAAGACCTTCAGCAAGCATAAGCCGGGGTTTACTGTTTTTGGGGGGGTGGTGAAGGCACAACCCAACAACACAGCATGTGGCTGGCTTTGTACTAGAAAGCAGCAATTACACCAAGGGCTGCTGTGAAAGGCACAAGTTCCAAGCGTTAATTTGCAGTATTTTTTACCTACTAGGAAACAAAAGAAAAAAAAAAAAAAAAGGATTAGCAATATTCTTTCCACGGGAGAGGCTTAGACATTAACTGGAGTCCTTAGGGCACCTTTGGTAACCTTCTGCTTCAGAAGACTCAGGCCAGGGCTTGAGTGGTCTCCAGCCTGGAGGAAATGTGTCAGCCACGTGGAAAACAGCTGAAGACAGGGAACGTTAAAAAAGAAATAAAAATTATTAGAAGGGAGGGTGACTGGGAAAAAAAGCACAATGTTTTCTACAGCACAGTACTTGTTCATTACTGCTGCCTGAGGGCTAGTGACATTTGAGTACCTCTGGATTAGGTTTCCTGGAGGCTTGGTAGTTTAAGCTAAAAACATGAGCTATGCTGACCCGGCATCCCCTGTGAAGGCTCTCTGGACTTTGGGTTAAAATGGCTTGAATTCAGCATCACCTTATATGTGTTGCTATAGATGACATAGCTTAAACGCTGGATTAGCGTATTTCACTCACCCAAAGAATTTCATAAAATACTAATTTGCTTTCTTAATACTTCTAGGGCACCAGCAAAGGGATGGCACAGTTACCCTCTACCAGCAATGATGAAAAAGAACAGCAGTGGTATTTTTGATGCGAGAACCCTTGAAGGCAGTGGTAGCTCACTTCATCTGATGCTTGACCACCTGCCTGAGCCATGTTAAATAAGGCAAGTCAGGCCTCTACAGTTTTAAAATGGGTAGGTAAGAAGCTCCTTGTCACCTATTGAATGAATCTATGTAACCAGAATGGAAATAAGTTTTTCACAGGAAAGAAAAGGAACAACACTCAACATCCCTGACGTAAAATAGAACTAAGAATGGCTTTGGTGTGCCTAAAGTGACAGGAAATACTGTGTGCTGTCATATGCCACTTCTCATACTGTCTTGACAAGGGGCAGATACTATGGTACAGAGTTATAACTTTCCCCATACTGGCATTTTCTTCTCCTTGAATCATTCAAGAATTTTACACTATGATGAGGGATAAATACCTCACAGAGAAATTAGATTCTGTGTTAAACTGTATGGATTTAAAATGCAATCTCTATAGCTCCTTACTGATTAAATATGAAGTTCCAGTAGCCCTGCTTTGCCTGTGGCCACTGAAGGAGTAGAAGGTCACAAGATATTTATCTTATGTACTCTCCCTGCCACCAAGCATCTAGAGCCCCACAAGCCTGGGAGGTCACTGGAGGACAGAGATGAAACTGGAGCACTACCCAGGTGAGCAGGAGATGGTGCTCAGGACACTTGTTTGCTACAGACTCGCAGGAGTTGCCCACTTGACTAGCAAATACTCAATTTTCACTGAAATCTAAAGGAGTTGCACTAGAAAATAGTTTGGGGTTTTTTTTTTTTGGTTTGTTTTGGTTTTGTTGTGTTTGTTGTTTTTTTTTTTTTTTTTTTAAATCATCTGTTTCTCATACCAATTAGATTGTGTAAAACAGGAATAACAACATTTCCTAGACATAGTGGTACGTTACAAGAATGAACTGGGCTGTTAGTAATGAAGATCTTGTGTACAGTACAGCAGTGTAGCTCAGTAGCAAAGCCAGCAGAGGCACCCTGTTCAACCTCTTCTCCTAGACATGGCCTCAAATAAGCAATCAACATTCTTCCTCTCAGGAATTTAGACCCACTATTACTATCAACTTTAAGTAAGCTGACTTTTGGGTTTGGAGGTTTTTTCCATTAAAGCGTTAGTCCCTTCCAATAGTACTTTAAGTTTATTAAAAAAATTAACAAATTCTAGTACTCTTTGTTGAAATGAAAAGCTTGAACAGAAACTTGAAATGGCTGAATGATCAAGAAACAAGTAAAAATGCCAGAAGTCTATCTCAGTGTGGTCAAAGAATGCTTTAAAACGGTTTCTTTCAACTTCTTGAGGCGCAAAGGTTCTTGACATGTCTGCATTTTAACCCAGGACTCCCACATGATGGTAAGGAGTAAGTCACTGGGCACCCGGCTTCTCTACACCTCGCCATACTGAAAGGCAGTAAGCATACAAAGACTGAAATGGGATGGATAATCTGTATGAATATCATAGATCCAAAGAACAACCAGCAACTGCTGCCTCCTGGAGACATCAAGGGCAGGATTATAAAAGACAGAGTGATGCCGACCTCAGAATCTGAGAAAAAAGGAGCATTTCAAAGTGATGTACCTGTTTCAGGCCTCTAATCTTCCAAATTTGCAACATAAATGCACATTAAAGATGAAGATGCTGGACTCTGCGGCTAAATCTGTGCATATGAAAAACTAGTGTGAGGCAGGCACCTCCTATTTTTGGCTGCAGATCTGAAGAGCCTCAGGTCTGCAGCCAAATTTGTCTCTCAGAATGGCAGGTCATATGCAGCTCTAGTGCCGAATTAAAGTTATCATTGAGAAAGACTCCAACTGGCCACAAGACTACTTCTGTCTGTGCCAGCAGGCCACCTGTAAAAGCAGATGAGATGTGTAAGCAAGAGCTCAACCAGTCAAAGAAAAAAATGCAGGTGCCAACATGTCCTCTGCAAGGACCTTGTGACTTTGGGAAACTTCATTAATTCAAAGTGGCCCTCCTTTGTGAACCTTCAAGATATGTGACGAGGCACTGGATGTGGGGAACAGTCTAAGCTACGAGCATTTCTGTGAGAAGCTGTCTCAGATTTTAGCTGCTGGTTGCAACTTGTGGTTATGGTTAAACAAAGCAGGGACCACGAACTCTTTAGAAATGTGGCAGAAACAGAGATCTGCAGTGTTATACCTCCCGATGAAGCAGTAGCAGAACCACAGCGGTCACACAAACTCAAGCCCTTTCAGCTACCTCAGGATGCAGACGCTTCCCCATCAGCCCAAAGACCTTCCCACGCTGGAGATAACTGCACCACTTGAACCACAGGGTCGTCACTACAACCTGTTGCAAAGGGCTAATTCTAATCTTGAGACATGTGCTTGGAGGGAAAAGGAAAAAACAACAACAACAAAAGAGGTGCTGCTCTTTATGGAAAGTGTATGCAAGCTTAAGATAAACCAAACAAATCCTCTTGTGTGTACCTTTCCTGTTCAAGGAATAAACACTGAGCCTGCCTGACTTTCTGAGCCTGTCGGACTACCACCCCTGTATGACCTTAATTCAAGATGTGCAATAGCAGAAGAAAAAACAAATACCAGAAGTATTCCCTTACCTCCTTCTGTACCAACTGCCTTTTCACAGCACATATCTCATTATAAAAGTGTTATCTCTCTCCTCTGTATCACAGGAAAGTTGCCTGCAGACGAAGGAAGGTCTTACGGGACCAGAGCCACCATTTCAGCTCGTTATCTTCAGACTATATTATCTCCACAGATCTCTCTCTCTGTGACTGTAAGAGGACAAGTGCCCCACAAGGCTGGCTGCTGGAAGCAAAACTGGTGCTTGAGCATGCAACTGCTGGAGTTTACTAAACATTTTAAGGATCCCCTTCTCGTTTCTAATACCTCCTCTACAAACCTACCCTGTCAAGCCCACAGAGAAATAAATCTGCGTGGTGAACGTTGGAGGGTGTCATGTGCAAGGGATCCAGAGTGAAACAACGAAGATACAGCAGATAGGGTAAGGCTTTTAATGCCAGCCCTCATCACTGCCTGGTTAGGTGACTTTTGGCTTTTTAGTCAACTGCTCCGTTCTTCAGCCTTCTCTCCAGGTAAAACATTTCTGACTTCTCCGAGTGGCCCCACACGGTGCGAGGAGATGCAGGGAGCACAGGTCAGGAGACAGGGGGTCAGTTTTCTGTGCAGGTGCCCATCCGCCCATGATGCTGGTCAGGTCACACCTGCTCACAAGCCAATTTTCAGCAGAGAGTGCTCGTCGCAGCCAGGGAAGCCAATCTGACAGAATTCTTTCTTGCAACAAATAGTCTTTAAAAATAAATAGTTTTCTTGGATATTTCCTCATGTGGAAGTGGCTATTTGATAACTAGCAATTACAAAGAATTTAATCTGGTGAGCAATCTTAATTGTTCTTCCTCCTCCTTTTGTGGAAATCACACGCTTTAAACCTAAAGGCCACTTCTATTTATTTTACGAGAACAAATTGGCTCTCAGTTTAATTTCCCCTGGTGATGTAACTGGACCTGCTGTTCTCACAAAGACAACTGGGATAAGACAGAAATAAAACCAATTTCTGAGGATAGGCTGCATGGACAGCTCGCTCACACCTCAAACCTCTCCTTTCCAGAGTATACCCCACACCCAACACCCACGTTTCAAAGTCTGGTCTGCCACCATAGCAGCAGCAGAATAACTGCTCATCAAGAACTACCCAAGGATGGACACCGAAATAAATTTTTGAGAAGATATTGTCACATTAAACCTTGATGAGGGAGCAGAGGGCTCTTCCATTTCACCAGTGCTTTGCATCTTCTGGGCGACTCACGGTGGGGAGGCACAGCGTGGTCACTTGCTGCTGCCCACTTTCACAGAGGAAGGGACCAGTGCCAGGCTCTGTCCTTGCCTGCTGTCAGGACATCATGTGTCCTCTCATGACGGAGAAAGACTACAGCTTCTTCAGAAAGAAAATGCCTCTGGTGTGTACTGGCAGCATGAACGTGGTACTGGCAGCTGGATTGGGCAGTATGAGTAGGACTCGCACCTCAGAAACCTTTAACCCTGGTGAAAGACAAGAGTTTGTGTCCAAGCCAACTCGAAGAATACTTCTCTTGATGCTGCTTGGATTCAAATTAATTTCCAAGGCTAAAAATGGTCTTCAGCCTTCTCATTTCCCATGCTGAACATGTAAAACTTCTTAAAAGATGTATTCATGCTTGACTGCTCTGAAAACTGGGGCTTGGGGGCATCTCCATTCAGAGAGAAAACGGCACGTGGCATGGTTACTACTCCCAGTACGGCAAACATAAAATAGCTTGTCAAAGTTACAAGGGCTGGAGCCATAAATGCCAATCAGCTGACAGTGCAAGATTTCACGAAAAGAAGATGGCTGGAAAAACAACTGAGAAAGGCCATACAGCATCCCACTTACTTGTTTTCTTCATATACTTACAGTTAATATATGACTGTTCATTTCCTTATCTACTCTAGCAATCAAACAAAGAATTCGAAATGACAAATTACTTCTGTTTGTTGCAAGCCATATATAGGGAGAAAGACTTCCTCTCCCTTCTCATCTTTTCTCAGCTTTTTCAGTACCTCTTTAAAGCACTGGCTTATCTACATGCTTCTGTTGTGGGTGAAAACTGCCACTCCACAACCCGTGACAGCAGAAGCGACCACTGCCACCCAGTGCGATTCCTGCGGCCATGAACTACAGTCATTTCACAGCCAGCTTTTCACCTCCGCTCTTCTGAGGTTTAAAAGTCTAAAGCTGGCCTCAGCATCCCTCACTGGAGAGGCGTGCGAGCGTGATGAGCTTCCCCTTAGTGTTAAAGGTGAGGTAACTCAAGCTGGCCCGACCCACGCTCGCGGTAAGAGTAGGAAGCCACTTTGCCCTCCTGCAAACCATCTTCAGCTGCTTTGTGTTCCCACGTGTGCATGGACACCAAAGGGGTAACGGGGCAGTCCCCTATCAGCTGCCTGATGGGAACGGTCCTGTGCAGGCTCTTGCCCCTCCATAAATGCAAGGTGATTTGAAGAAGCTTCCTCTGGACTGATTTTAAACATTGTTAGCACTTGAGATGACCTGTCATCCTACATGCTGAGGCTGCGCCTCAGGCAAACACAAAAGACAAGACAAAAAAAAAAAAAAGCCCACCCCACCACCACCCGAGTTAAAACAAGCCATTTATTGTGGTAGCAAGGAAAGCGTGCACAGCGTTTGTTTTGATTTGTTTAGATAAGGTGGCTGGAAACAAAGATCCTTGGGAATTTCGAAAAAGGCAACAGAAAAATGTTTGTTTTAAAACAGAACAAAATGTTTCGGTAACTCCCAGCCTTGCAAGTCGGAGTTATGCCTGTTAATTTGTATTCACTCAGCCTAAATCCAAGCATTTTAACTCTGGTACAGTCTCAAAGAGTTACATATCCTGCACAGGCAACCCAGAGAGGATTGTTCAGGGTTATGGGAATCAGGATTTCTTCAGTGGAGTCAAACCTTTTCCAATGTTTATAGAAAATCTACTGAATTTTGAGGGAACTAGAGGTTGGAAGTCAAGAGTGAAGATCCTTCCAGCTGTCCACAGCTTACTTGGGGTTTCAGAAGAAAGTCAAGTATTATGAGGAGAGCCTCCCATTACCCTCTGTTGAATATGTTAAAAAGAACAGATTTACAGCAAGTTCCTCTAAGCATAACCTGAGAATGTATGGGTTGTTGTGGACACAGGGCTGCCATAGCTTTGACCAGACACAGTACTTTAACTAAAAATACACAGAAAATCAGAAAGAAGAAATCCCAGCAGTCTGGAAAGAAAAGAACACCTGGTTGCACCTGTCTACCTAAAGGAGACCTGTAAGAAGCACAGGGCAACATATCAACATAAACTGGATATGACTAGCCTATTACAAACCAAGAATCAACACTACAAAATGTCAAACGGCCCCAAGCTTAGAAAAGGTGTGTATTTTTTTTCTAGTTGCATTTAATGCTTCTTTTGCTGTAATTACCCAGCTGTCATTTCGCCTATACTTAATAGTGGCAAATGTCAAAACACACCCAATTTTGTTCTATTACCATTGATTCATTTAATTGATAGGGTAGCTCTGTTTATTAAACCACAACCATACCAACAATATTACTCTATGGCACAGAAAAGACCATGGAGAGTCCTTTTCCCTGACGTGTCCTTCCCAAACCCTTAGCCCCCTGCCCCTCACCATCACCAACCACCAGCAGTTGGGTGTTCAGAGGGGATCCTGCACAGCCGACTGGCTGGCTGACGTTAAGGCTTCCCGGTGTCAGGCAGCAACTTGTGAGGCTAAACCTCACAAGAGACCAGGATTCAAAGAATTGCCATTTTCCTTGAAAAAACAGCTGCACGCAGCTTAGGAGGCACAGGCAGGCTATTCCTGGTCTAAAAACCCAGCTTAAGTTCATTCCTCTAAAGCCTTTTGGAAATTCATCGTCTTGCTTTCCAATGACTCCAGAAAGGTGTGTGAAAAGCAAACACAAGTAAGATGTCTGCTGGTCATGGCTTAAAACTTAGGCGTGCATCTAGTGCCAGTAAAGGATGAAGCCATCCAGCGAGACTCCAGGCATTCAAAGTTGTGCTGCTTATCAAATGAGCAAGGGCACAGCAGGAAATGTTAAGGTATCTTTAATTACAAAAGAAACATCAACATGCACTCCCTAGTTGCAGTGATTTTCTAGTATTTACAGGCAATTACCTAAAAATTTCCAGTAGTGTCTTATCATTAAGTTTGTGTCGAGGCACTGGCTTATTTTCCTTGTCATTATAAACTTCTTATAGTGTTCTCTGCTACAAAATTAATCTTTACTGTATTGATGGCAGTGTGGAAAAAGGTAGAGATATGATGGCAGTACAACATCCTACACAAATTCAGCATTAAAACTGACCATTCTTCAGTGAATTCATCAGTGCAAGTAATGAATTTCTCTTTAAGCAGGTGAAACTGTGAAACAACATGAATTCTAGGGACACAGGATCCCTCTGAAAATTCCTCTGCCTTCTGAGACACGAGATTCAACTATAAAGCTGAACAGGAGAAAACAGGAATGAACTTGCCAACAGTGAATGCACTGAAACAAGCACCATGTTCCACTATAAGCATACTCCTCCTGGTGCAATAATATTTTCTTATTTAAAAAAAATGCTGGGTTGGAAATATCTGAACTGCCTTTCGCACTTTGGAGAGGGAGGTGAAGGAGAACACTGAAGGAGCTTTTCCATATTGGGGCAGAAAACCCACACAAAGACAAGAAATTTCCAAGCAGCACAACTTGTCCTAGGACAAAGCAGATGCTCAGAGTCCACATAATCTGAAGAAAAGGCTAAGCACTCCGAAAGTCAACACGTGCCTACAGGTTTGCACATATTTAATCCTGAAGTGTACCTGAGATATGAAAGTCATATGCGTTTTAAAGGAAAAATCAATTTAAATAAAAGATGTATAATGCTAACATGTTGTTAAAGAGAGGGCTACAGATGTATTTTATTTGTGTGCTAAATGATTAATTCATAGAATACGTGGGGGAGCCCATTTTTTATTGCATAAGAACATTACAACAAGGTTTTCTGATGACATGATTTATTTTTTTTAATTATTCTCTTGCAAATTCATTTATCCTCATTAAAGAACTGATGGTGAAGAGCCCTCTGTCAATCTGTGCTCATGAAATGCAGAGAGCTTATAGACTGTTGCTGACACTCCATTAGACTATGTGACCATAACTGTTGGTTTCTTTTCACTAGAGATTCAATGTGGACAGCATGAATTAGGCCCTAGATACAGAAATTACAAACTTTTAGGTGTTGACAGACCTCAAATAGTACTATACAAATACTGTGGTTTTGCTTGAAACAGTTTCCATCACAGTAAGACCTGTCTACATTTCTTTGACAAGACAAGACATTGCAGCAGTTGTGAAGACACATTGTGAACACCCAGTGTTCATTTCGAAGCTCTCCCTACATGGCTAATCCTCATTATCTCCATTTGCAAGATCTAGCAAGTGCAGGTGCAGCAATCTACGTATCAGAAGAAACGTGGTGGCTCCCCAGCTGCTGAAATCTGCCCTTCCAGGTGCTCTGCCACACCTGTGTGGGCCACAAGCACTGGGTGCACTGCCGTAAGGAGTGGCATCTTCAAGCTGCATTTGTTAATGGAGATGTTCACCACTGATAGAAGACTTGCCAGCTGTGTGCCAGACCCCAAGACAACCGCCCGTGACGCGAGACCTCCCACCATTTCTGTCAGTTCCAAGGAACATCACCTCTGGCAGCCGTGAGCATCACAGTGGCTCTGTGGGGGAGGTCTGGCAGAGACCTCTTCTGCTCTATCACTGCTGAGAGACAAATGGGAGCTGCTGCCTCTTGGAGACTGCAGAACTGGCAATGATGATGCCCAGATAAACACACGTGTCCACAATTTCTCTTTTCTGAGTTGTTTTTCCAGAATGTTTTCTCCTCCTTGCACTGGTCTTTCTTTTTCCTCAAGCTTTCTCTTCAGTGGCAACTGTCCCTCTTCCCCCTCTGGCTCCCTCCATCCACCACCTGCTCACATCTCAGTGAAGGAAGTCACGCGACGCGCATCAAGCCATGTTCCTGCCCGGCAGCATCTTGTAATGGCGAGATCCCTGTGGTTTGAGCCTGCTCATCCTGCCTCGGCCCAAGCTGACCTCTGCTGAGGTTCAGTGTACGGATCCCACTCTGAACCTGGTGCTGGAACACAGCTCATCAACCACCCCAGCAGTCCTCCTGCTTGGCATTTTCAAGTGTCCGGATACAATCCTGGGTAACGTATCAGTCTCTAAACCAACGTGCTGTCTCACGCTCTAGGCAAACATCAGCGCCGAGACATTTGTTTTCAACTCCCTCTTCCTATTACAACAATAGCTACAATAAAATCAACGCATAATGATTTCTTGGGCTCGCACCAGCTGCCAAGCAAATTAAGGCTCTAACAATGGCAAGGATGCAGGATTTTGGAAAGCAATTGCAAATATTGTACTAGACCATGTCCACTGTCTGCGGCTGTCTTTAGGGTCAGAGAAAAGCACTCCCCGGCGGCAATACACCCGGGAGCCACAGCAATCATACCTGCATGAGGAAGGAACCCACCTCTTCCTCTTCCTGGCATTTTTATAGAGGGAGCAGCCCCCGTGTGGTAACTTGCTGTGGGGCCAGATGATGACTTTATGCTGAGCTTTATCTTACGCATCTACGCATATGCCAATATATGCTATGCCGTGGCAAATGCCAGGTCTGGGAAAAGCTGCCCAGCTTGGAGTGTCTTCCCAACCTGTACTCCTGTACAATTAATGTAACAGTCTGCACAGAGGCAGCTGGAGAAAGAAGAGATGGCACTGAAATTTCATTTATTACAGGATGCAATCTGGAAAGTGTAGGCACAATAAGAAACCCATAAAACCCATCTTTGTTTTTTTTCCTGTAACAGGGGTGATGGAGAGAACACCTTGAATATCTCTAGTCCTACCATACAAAGACCTCAAACCACACCATAGGTACTTCACAACATGCCAGGATATTATCTCTGTTCTACAAAATGATCTAAACAAGTCTCTTTTAAAATGACTCCATTCCTTAGGAGACCAGAGTCCTAGTACATTTTAGCAAGAGTGTGGAGGTTCAGCCCCGGATGCTCTCCAAAAAGGCAGCCACCACACTGGGACAACATAAAACTGGGGAATGCTTGAAAAAATAAGAAGCTTAAGCAATATGTCAACTGTCTGACTCATGGCAAGGAACCAAACTCACGAATTAGATGCCCAGACACTAATGCCTTAGGTATGACACTGCACCCAAGACGCTGTAAAGGCTCTGAGATGTCTCTGTTCCATTTTGCCTGGGAGCTGCTGGCGAACGGCTCTGTGCCAACACCTCCTCTCCTTCCAGTGCAGGGAAGTCCTTTGTTGCCATGGGGTAAACTGGGCCACAGTTTCACCACAAAATTGTAACATGGTCCAGGGGTAGAGGCAGAGCAGCTTCAAACTCAGGTAGTACGGGCTGGATTACCACCCTGTGAATTACTTGTGGAGCACCATGAAGTTAAAGATAGCCATAAAAGGGGGAAAGCACATGACTCATTCCCCTGTTCTTAGGTTATTATTCCAGCATGAAACCCAGACAAAATTTGCCCATTTTGAAGCCCCCTCCCACCTTCCTATATGCAGACAACTACAGGGAAGGCAAGGTCATTGTCAATGAAATGCAGTGTGGGGCTTACTAGAAATTTCTCATAACAGCCGTCCTCTGTCCTCAAGTGGAAAACTAAGTGCCCATAGTGACATCAGTCTTTTTAGGGTTTTATATTGATCCTTCTTTTTGTAGCTGAACAGATACCCATGGAAAAGGGCAACAGCATAACCCTGGCACCTGACTCTCTGGCATCTGCCTTTCTAGGGTCACAACTTTAGACCAAGTATTTACTTTACTTCTATTTCTCATTGCCACTTTTTTGACTGACTGGATGGTAAAGAGGGCTTTAGCTTGCAGGAAGGGGTTAATGCCAAGATTTCTTTTGCATGAATAGCAGTTACTGTAAAAGTGCTAGAACTGTAATCACTTTTAGTCTGAAAGCCTGAGGTTTGGAGTACAAACTGTTTATTTCTTTGGCGTTTGCTTAGCTCTTGTCTGAACACGATTCTCTGGTCATACAGGGGATTTGGGGGGTCAGGGCAGTGGCAGCTGACAGCTAAAGCAGCCATGCATGCCTGTGGCGTCCTGTTCAAAACTCCTTCCCCTTGCCCAAAACTCCTTCCCCTTGCCCAAAACTCCTTCCCCTTGCCACAGGCTCCCAAAACATGCTGAAGCACCTGTCTAACTTTATTGCCCCTGAGTGGCTTCTCTGGTTTTGATGCAGCAGCTTAGGAACTGAGGATGCTGGGAAAAATCACAAGCTGATTTTCACACAACAAAAACAATGCAGCACTCCCCCTGCCCCCCCGGCCTCCAACTGACATGTTAGTTTGGGTTGTTGTTTCCCTTTCTGACTGACAGGTTAACAAGAACCTGCTCTATCAAAAAAACAACTTTCATGAAGAGGATAAAAACACTTTTTAGTTTTCTTTTTATGTGCTTTGCAGCTCACTAAATGACAGAGAGCAGTTGTGTGTACTCTATGAGATGAATATCATTTATCAAAATTGACACATTCAAAATAAGGCACGGACCTAAATTAGTTATCATAACTAGAAAAATAAAAACGAGCTAATCTCAGAACTCAATTTGTATTCTTTATGATGACTTAATACTGGCAGTTCTCATCATGTGAGATCTGTGAGCTATAAATAAACTTAGCTTAGAACAAACGAATATTTTTTACATGCAGAACTTAATGCATTGCAGTTTTCTGGCAGAACAAAAAATAACAACAGACCAAAATCATGTCTCATTTTTAATGAAAAAACAAGCCAGTAAAGCAGACCTCCAAAAAAGGAAATCTCTAATCTACAAATGCAAGTATCCAAGCATGTCTCCAACTCTTCTCATTCAGTTTAATAAGAGAGAAAATCAGGCCACCAGAAGTTTACAGACTAATGCAATTACGGGGTGGCTCAATAAGCACTGATTTGTCTGTAATCTATGACATGTAAGATAAAGCTATGCTAACAGGTCTGGTTTTCCTTTCACAAAGCTGAATGCCCACTGATCAATTAATCAGAATGGATGCTTTTCATGGGGGAAAGTAGCAGATGGTCACTGGCAAATATATGAATGACCATTTCTTACAGCTATTTTTAAGATCTATTAACTAACTGAATAATTGGATTTACCTATAAATAACAAATGCATTTTCATCAGGTAGTGTTTAACATTTCTTACATCACAGGTGAAAAAAAAATCCTCTTAGTAGCTCTGGTATTAAAAGGCAAATAAAATTAAACCCATAATCGTAGCATCACTTCCAAATCGCCCTGAACTTTCAACAATTCTGTGCATACAAGGATACAAATGTACCATTAAAAAGTCACTCACTGTAAAAAAGCCACTTGAAGAAAACCAAGTTGTTTTGCTGTTTGCAAGTGGGATGAATGTGGGAAACAGCCTCTCTTCTGGAATGGTGAGTGGCAGTTTGCACATGGACAACAGCAGAGAGCTGGACCAGCTCCAGATGTATTGAAAGCAGAGATCATTGTTTTTTGGAACCACAAACACTGCAGACCAAGCTTTTAAAACAAAAATGCTGGAACCCTGGTGCTTAAACTCCCACATTCAGTTCCTGACACCTTAAGAAGTGGTTTCTGGGGCTGATACATCTAGACGTGACTGATCTGTATACAATACAATTTTAATGCTGAATTTCAGGTGTTCCACTTTGCAAGTTTGGGATTTGTCAAGGTGTCATAAAGAGGAAAGATAAAATATATGCCAGAAGGCCAGTCTGATCACTAACATAACTTCTAATGCCTGAGAATCTCACACTCCGAAAGGAAAGGTGTACAGTGCTACTTAATTTTCACTACAACCTCAATAGGAAAGTTACCCAAAGTACTTCAAAAGTTTGCCAATGAATTTAAAATACCCACACCACAGTCCAAGGGCTGACATTTCTACAAACCAGGGATGATCATTATTCACACTGTTGACTAAGAGGGGAAGTACCCAGTTTGCAAAGGATAATTCGACTTGACCTAGGTGGGACCTGGGTGGGACATCTGGGTTGTTTTGTCAGGACATGGAAAAAGTATGTTGTTCTTCCACCCAGAAATGGTTTTCATAACACGCTGGTATTTTGCTCAGTGGGCACCATCTTGGTTGGCTACACCTTCCAACTTTACACTCTCTATAGATATGCATAAAGAGGTATTTAATATTATGTCAGCTGCTAACTTCCAAAACCACATCTGGACAGAGCTTCGCTGAGTAAGTCAGCTCAGCAGAATTTACTCAAAAGGTAATATATGCCTTCAATTAGGGAACTATGAACAACTCAGGAACTGACTGAGTAACAACCTGGGTAATGTGTTTATCAGTGTGTTAGTGCAGACATCTCTTCTTACCAATTAGCACGGTCTCAAAAAGGATAAAGAAAAGATCATAGCTTTGTGAGGTGATGCAATAGCCAGCTATTACAGAAGCACTGCCGAAACCTGCAGCATAATTAAGGGTATGTTTTCGAAGTCAAGCACACCCAGACTCACACCTGCATGTTGCATCTCGTCACCACCCTGGTTCGTGAACGCAGAAACCAGGTTCTTGGATTTGGCAGAAGCACCATTCTGGGCTAGTAACACAGGCTGGAGTCCAGGTGGCTGCTGGTTTCACCTCTAAACCTGCCTGTTCTGCAGAAAGGGATGAACATGACCGCTGATGGCCCTCATCCGACCCAAAGGATGAGGATGCAAGCCTCTGATGTCAACACACATTTCAATTTTGTAGCGGAAATGGTAATGTAACTACAGCCACAAATTATGCCAAACTTCACCGTGACCACTTCATCAGGAAATCTGATTAATACTCAGGAGCTCTAGGCACAGCCCCCAGATGCGGACCTCAATCTAGTAGACACTATGCTAGTTTTAACACAGCAATAATAACCCCGTCACAGCCTCCAGCCAGAGCTAGGTGAAGAGGTGGACACGTGAAGGCAGGGAGCAGTATCAGGTGACAAGTTGAGAGCAGTAAGGATGAAAAGTGGAAGCCATGTACATGCCATTAACATTACCATTCCCAGCCACAGGTGTGTGTTGGCATTACAATGGTGAGACCTGGAGGAAGACACTGAGAAGGTTTTTTAAATGGTTAGACTGACTGTAATTAAAGCCATAAATCAGAACTTCTTCCAAGCTATCAGTCAACAATCTTCAGACAAAGCCAACTTGGCAGAGGAGAAAGGAGCAGAAGACATTTCTGTCTGCACTGGAGAGTGTTCAGAGAGACCAAGGGTAGAATAACGCGTATCTTCTAAGAGGAAGCTGTTAACTGTGAGTATAATTAATGAAAGGAACAATTTTATACAGGCTGTGATGAATGCTCCCTTGCAGGACATGTGGAATCAAAACTGGATGTTTTTCTAAAAGATAAGCTCTAATCCAAACAGAAGTCAATTTAGGGAAATCCAGTTGTCTGTGTCACAATGCCAGTCATAACGTGATCACAGCTGATTCTTTAAACCTTATAACCCATGAGTATAATGAGTCATGAATACCAACAGTACTGTTCCTTCCTCCAATGAAGTGTCTGGTGATATGGTGCCTGGATGTGGGTGGGTTTTGATTAATGATGTATTTTACTGTGACTTTGCTCAAGAACTTTTTTCCCTGATGATTGCCACAGCTTGGACAAGTTCTTCCAGGAATTATGATAAAAGATTGATTTCAAATGCAAAACCTCCATTTTATGTCCTTAAGTCCATGTATTATTGTGTTTTCCCGGGACAATATGAGCAAGGATCTTCTAATGGGAATTGGAGCAAAGTTTTAATTATTTAGAATTTATACCAACAAGGGCCTAGAATAAATTATGAACACATCATCAGAATCTGGTTCTTACTACTGCCAGAAAATGGTGGTGGCAGTACAGAGCAGCATGCTTAAGCATATAGTCATAACCATCTTGAGGAGGAGCCTTGAAAGTCGTTCTGACTGAATGAGGACAGTGAACACGGTGGCCAGCTCAAAACAGATTAAGACACTTTTACTAGCCAGGTTCTGGTTACCCATCAGGGAGCCTGCTGATGCCATCACTCCTTCTTTTCCCCAGTTGATTGTAACTACCCTTCTTCTGTCTTCTCCAGTCACTTAACACTGAGGGCACTGGGACCTCAAGGCCTTTCTATACCTTCTGATCCTGATTGGATGGACCTGTTTATCCCTCATTTTCTCACCCCTTTGTTCCAGGTTCTTGCATTCTTCCATCACTTCTAGGGTCTGCTGCCACCCCTATTTCCTTTCTGCCCCACTGTTAGGCAAGTGATGGGATTCCTTCATGTAGGGGGTTAAGATTTAAATCCTAAATACAGGCTGAGCTCAACTGAGGTGAATGCATGATATTCAGCAACCTGTTAAAAGGTGTTTTTTTGATGTTAAATTTTTTGATGTTTGAGTAAGTTCTGCAGATGTCTGAAGCACCCATTTCTTAGCTTCTGTTTTCCTGATTTTTATTAGTATCAGCAAAAGTAATGCTTTAGAGCCTAGACTAGTCCATGGATTTGCTCTGATGTTGCATCCAAAGATTACCTAGCCATCTCCAAGCTGACCAATGCCAGTGTACTGAGGACAATACTTCTCATTTGGCCAACAATGTTGCTCAGTATCAAAGCAGATCTATTTTACAGTGAAGGAAATAATTAGAAAAGTTAAAGGGCATTAAGGCCTTGGGAGAAATACAGATTTAGGTTCTGAAACACACAGTTAAAATTACGTTGCTAAAAATTAGCCAGGAGTATTATTACAACCTAGAAAAGTAAGGAACTATATAAAGAGTCAGACATTCTTGCTAGAAGATGCTTTTGTAAGTTAGATATTGGGGTCCCAGATCTATTAGTTCAAATGAATGTGTTTGCTCATTTGCATGTCTTTAATTTTGGAACAAGATTTATTGGTTTGAAATTGCTGGGCTACTTAAGGGCAACCAGATAAATATGAGACTTCAGTATCGGGCCTTACCTCTTCCATTCAGTTAATTATCTTTCATTTAAAGTATGCTTCCTTATATTTTTGTTTTCCAACCCTATCAAAAATATTAAAAATCTTATTTTAAAGTTCTAATTCTCATTCCAGATATGGAATGTACAAAAAGCCAGCAATTGTTAATAATTTTTTTTTCCTTCGAAAATGGAAATTCTTAACAAATAAGATTTATAGTTTTCAAGAGAAAACTGAAAATGTCTTCTGCTGAACATGTAGCTTTGAAACATCACCCCCAAATCCTTGAAGAAGAACTATTCAAAACCCGTTCCCACAAGCCTCCTCTTCAATGTATTAAAAATGAACTCTTTTTTTGCTCATTGGTCATGAGAAAAAACAAAGGGCAGTGAGTGCCTCTCTTGGGCAGACCTGTGTCACATGGGGTCAATGTTAAAAGACTAACGACTAAGAGGGAAAATGGAAGCTGAAAAGAACTGGAAGTGCTTTTGAAAGGCAAAATTATGGTCATCAGGTAGCAAAAGGAACAACAAGCCAGAAGTGGTTTAAGAGCAGTTTGTAGCACAGAGATTACTAATAGCAGAGATAAAATGACCCATCTTACTATAATAATGTGCACAAACAGGTACTGCTAGCACTTGATGGTACTAAACCTACCTAATCATAGAGCAATAAAACTAACTCCATTTGTTCAGGAGTTATTACTGAAGTATCAGAAAGCCAAGAAATGCCATTTAAAAACACAAAAAATGTAGCTATATAGTCCCTTTCATTTTCCTCATGCTTTTTAAGCCCTCAGAGGTCAGTTTGACTTTTTTTTCCCAAGCTTTTCTCTGCAACCAGAAAAATCTAGAAACTTTATAATTATTTTTCAAAGCAAGCTGAAATCCATCTTTGCTCCAGCAATTGTACGAACCCAGAGTTTCACAGAAATGCTAGCTATTCCAGCACTCAGAACAGAACGAAAAATTCTGGCAGTAGAGAGAGGAGAGAACCACTTATGTGCAAGCAAGTACCATCCAGCCACGCTGGGCGCTCATTGTCCTTTCTTCTGTTTACGCTGTTGACACTGAGGTGCTTTGGTAGGACCTCGTGTGCTGAGAAGAGGACTGGCAGTACCTGATCCAAATCACTGCAATCAGAGAGTCATCTTCTGCTACCGCATAATGTCAAGCCTAAGTCGGCTCCTCCTAGGATGTTTTTGTGCTTACTTGTTACCAAGACAAATTACTAACCTGAAAACACCACTTTGGATGTGAGACCAGATGATTATTTTTCACTGTGCGGGGATATTTATTTGCCTGGGAACACAGGTTCCTACAAGGGCTGGAAAGTTATGTTAGATATCACTCTGAAGAGCCTCCTTCCTGAAAAATGTCCGGAAATCCTATCAGCTCTGTACGCTGAAAAGAACAAGCCATGACTTAATTCACGAATCACTGAAGACATAATGAGAGCAGTTTTGGTTAGGTATGAAAATTTGCTTCCTTTCAGTGCAGGAGTTAATACGTGGTAGTCAGAGCCTGGGAACTATTAGCTAGATACAGGTTAGTTGTATGCAATAATAATGAGTATTTCTTCCAAATCTTGCCTTCACCGTATCACCTAATAATGTACTAAAATCTATAAACGTTGGAACAAACCAGCTGCATGTATAAAGGAGAAGCCAAGCAAAATGCACCCCAAGAAAATTAAAGGATCACATCTACCTTTACCAGTAAAACGTTTTCAATTTTATCTGATCTTAAATTCAAAATGATTTAGTGCAAAACATACAGCACTGAACAGTTCAGTAAAATTCAGAATGCCAAACCTGACAGAGCAACTGCAGAAGTGTAATGATTTATAGTCTTTACTTGTTTCTGGTAAGCCTTAGGATGTCCTTTAGTCACACACCTGGAAAGGCTGTGCCTCTGCTTTAGGGAATTTATGTTCCTGCAGTTCCTCCTTGCTTCCTAAGGGCTGAGCACAAATTACAGCTTTTTAAATGAGCAGCATTCATTAAATCAAATTGCTAGTAATGCTGCACTGCCTGAATGTGCCCCTAATTAGTCTTAGAACAGTTTTGCTATCTACCAAGAGACAAGAGGTGGCCCTGCCTTTTCGCTAATCACGTCTGTGCTGAACTCCAAAGCCCTTAGCAATAATGTTTCGGCGAAGCTTCTCCGCTTTTGGTATCACTATAAATAGCACCTTTAAACTACTGTCACATTACCTCCGTGCACCCAGCCCCGCACCAGCTCGGACCACGGAGGGTTTTGCTGTGGGCTTCAGCAGGAGCAGGCTGTACACCTCAACGCCGACCACAGCTCCCACCCGAGCCCACGGTGGGACGGACCGTATTCCAAGCATGAAACGCTAAATGGGGATATTTTTTGGCTGGACCACTGGCTCAGCTAAGAGCAGGGATTAAATACGGCAGCCTCCCTCCAGAAAGGTCAACGGTGTACCCTCATCGGCTGTCTAATTAATATGATTTAATAAATATTAATGTACAGCAGTGCCTGCATAGGCAAAAGGTAATGTGAAATTCATCACCGGCTTGAGTAAGTTAGCTCTTTGCAGTAGATAAATGCAAACAACTTACACAAATATTTATATAAAATTGTATTGTTTGATTTCAACACGTACAAGGCAGAATTGTAAACCAGGGGCTATGGACAGCTTCCACATCGTTGCCATGCTTGAGGTTTCAAAGCATCCCAGCACTACCCAGAGAAAGTCCTGTGGAATTTGCACCTTCCGAGCACAGATGCAGATGGCACTTCCCAGCTCGACCCCAGACAGCTGTCCACGCAGATGCGTAATGAATCCGTGGAATGTGGGCAGCAGGCCATGACTTCATAGCCTGGCATAGCCATGGCAGGCATGACCTCCTTCATAGGGGGGGTACATTATCACTTATTAGGGGGGAGCCCCCTCTGCCTGTTTTTGAGTAGGCAATGAAGAAAAGCAAGCTGAAGGCACCACTTACTTCCATGAAGGGGGCCATCTGCTTGATGGATTTCAATTACAGCAGAAATACACACATTGCTGTTTGAGGCAGTATCACAACCACACGATTATACTGCAAGGACAGTAACAGTATTTAATCTTTTAACCTTTCTGACAGAAAGCGGGCACTTGATTTCATTTGATGTGAGTGTTCCCCAGGCACCCTGTTTAATTTTTGGCTTAGGCAATATCCTGAATTGAAGCCCAGAGACTGAGCTGCAGCCAAGGCTGGCATTCTGCTTTCTGACACCTTAATGCGTTTGGATCCAAACATCCAAAATTTATTATCATTGCCCTAGTACTTTCAACAGCTCTGCACTGCATACAATTCAATGAAGAATGCCATGCCTTCAGGGATCCACTGGACACACGGCCAAATTTTCTTTTCATCTACACTTTCTGGTAATATATGGGGTGTCTCAGATATGCTGTAATTTATAACTGCAGAGCTGTCTATGTTAAAATAGAACCTGGACAAAAAGCACTTCATGGACTTTCTGATTTTTTTTTTCAGTAATGCTCAATTAAGACACCAGGAGAAAGAAGGGAGAAGCTTCTGCAAAAACAGTGCCACATGTATTACGGATTTATATTTATCCAGAATGAAGCTTTTATAATGTAGTAAGGCACAATTAAAAAACTAAAACCTCTGCTGAACAAGATCCCACAACCACCCAAGAAAGCCCATTCCAGGGTGAGGACTTTGCACAAATACCAGCACTTTGGAAGTCCTGGTGGCACCCTTGTGACAGCATGAAATCCCACCTCCATCCCAAAGAAGATTACATAATGACTGATAAGTGATCTATACAATCTGTACAGTTTGGATCCCTTAAGATAAAAGGATTAGAAAGGGAATAGTCAAAATGGACTTAGCAACAACAAATGCAGGCTACCCTTGTACAGAAAAACAGCTGTCTATGCAGACCTTGATCACTCTGTTTCCAAGTATGTGCTTTGTAGAGAGACTGACAAAAAACATCAATCTTCAAAAATCATAAAAGCCAGTGAGATGCAAGTCTTGCAAATTGTGAAAACAAGATGATACAAATAGCGTTTTAATTTTGATTTGCCTCTTTTTGGGTGCGGGGGGGAAATCAGAAGCAAATTGGCGGTTACTATTTAGAAGCTGTATTTTTTCAGTATTTCTTTGGAAATTTTGAGACTAGAAACCTGTTTTCAAAAATTAAAGGTATTTCTGGCATTTGGCATTTTTTGGAAAAAAACCCAACAACCCGAACCAAGTATTTCAAGACTTGTGATAAAATCAGGGGAGTTAGGGAAACGTAATAGGTATTTTTGAATTGCAAAGTAACTCTTTCATATTAAATGCCATCAGAGACCAGCAGACTGCTTTAATGGAAAAGAACACTGCAAGGTACCGCAAGTATAAATGTACAAATAACGACAGGCCAAGATGATTTAAATTTACACTTTTCAGATGTCAATCTTGCTCATAGTTGTTCTACTCCTACAATTAATTGTTGTACCTTCATGAGCCCGCAAGGCTAACAGTCTTGAAGAAAATCCAATTTAGAAGACAACTAACAGGTATTAAGCAACTGAAGGACTCAGAATTGGAAGATCTGGATTTCATTCTTGCCTTTCATTCTTCAGATACTGAAGATACTGATACTGCTGACCTTCAATAAAACACCTTTACATGCATCTTCTAAGGCTGCTATGAGGTTTAATTAATTAATTCATGCCTATAAAGCTTTCAAAAGCCTAGAGATAGAAGGGGCTATAGAATAAAAATCATCAACAATATTCTCCTATGTGAAGAGGTACAGAGTGACATATGTTTGCTGTATGAATATAAATGCAGAGACACAAAACCAAACACAACATGTTTTCATAGAACTTCTTCAGACTTGTTCCCTCAAGTAACTGCAATATGGAAATGTACAATGAAAGAATAAATGCTATACATCCCCACAGATCTTTCATTTTCTGTGTAGGTAGCTCTGAAGCTGCCTCTTCACAGCACATTCTTAAAATTACAATCTATGCTTTTTAAACAATATTATGAAAATAAATCGTTCTTACCCTCAGCCCCTGCTCCATGGACAAGCAGAGGACCTGCCAGGGTGCTGTGTACCTGAACATGTTTGGCCCCTTCTGTAGACAGACTAAATAGCAAAAGGCACGCAAGTCTCTCAGGTCTCCTGGTTGCTTTTCATCTGAGGGACGCTCAAATTGAGAGAAATCCTTCAGTCGTACTCTTCGAGGGCCCCCCGAGCAGACTCTAAGACAGCATCGCAGCCTGAGGAACTGAATAACTAATTCAATAAGAGGCTTTTTTTTCTTGGGAAGAGCTTAGCTCAAACTCAATTAGCATAAATAGGATGATAACCTCTGAACCTCCCACTCCTCCCCTCGGAGGAGCCGATGGTGGACAGCACGTCGCGGCAGGGGTGCTCCCTCCCCTGCAAATCTGGAGTTTGTTTGTATTTCCACAGCTGGTGTTCGACTCTGCTTCACAAGTCCCAAAGCAGCTATTGGAGACCGTCTGTAGCTCTGCATTTTTTACTTTTGCTATTATCTTTTAGCCTGGCTCAAAGGAAATTCCTTTTTTCCTCCTGTCAGGAGGGCTTCCCCTTCCCTGTCTCCGCCATCCTGACCTCTACTTGGCAATCGGCATGATTTTGCTGAATAAATTCACACAGAAGCTGCTATAAACACTCTCATGGTAAAACCACTTGTAGTAAATAAAGTTACCAGCCTAGTTGAGCCAGAAAGTGAGCTCTTTGCTCCAAAATACACTGAAGTGAGCTCTTTGCAACCTGGGAAATAATAACACGCTGCAGCCTTGCTTGTGGTGAAGTTTTACTTAATGGATTGTCAGTTTTTCAGAGACCAAAGCCTAGTCTCCAAGAGACGAAACTGGTAAAAGAGTAAAGCTCTGTTATCTTCCACATTTTCATTATTTTGGTGCTGAACTGAAGTGGTACTTCTGTACCCTACTGCTGCTCAGGAAATGGTGGGATGCTGTATGCACCCCATGGCCACGTTTGCTTCTCAAACCATCCCCCATGCAAATCCAGCCCCACAGATCAAGTAACTAACTTATCCTGGCTCTTACTTTAACTTCAGTAGAGGAAGAAACAGTAATTTTAGATTGATACTGACTCAGTGATCCTCAATACTTTATCTCCAGTACATGTACTGCTGCAATCCCATCCAAATTAATTTACAGGGATGCAGGAAGAACCGTGCAAAACTCACCTCTACAGCTACTTCTAGCAGAGAACTGAGGTGCCCGTGCTCAGCCCTGCTCCCCCATCAGCTCAGTGTACTGAAAATAGTCATCATGCAGTTCTGCAAGTCCCACTGCAGATGAACTCAGTGCTCTTGAATAGCTCAGAAACTGCTAGCCAAAAATACTGTGACATATCAGCCATATTTAGGATAGATAACTACCTGTGAACAACACATTAAACGCTTTTGCATTTGAATACTTTTATATCTTTTGCATTAAGAAATATTCATATAGGTAAACAGCTAAAAAGACATAATCTGAACTTTTGTGACCTTGCACCCATACAAATACAAACTACTTATTTTCTGCCAAAGTTAGCTGCCTTTTTCCCATTTCATTTCAGGCTTTCCCCTTTCTCTTTCGAATTAAAAAAAAAGGACTACTGAAACAGCCTTTCCCCATAGCCGATTTTAAATGAGAATTCACAGAGCTGCTGATGTCAGGAAATTAATATAATCATTCCCATGCCAAGATCAGAAAGTTAACGCAATTGTTGACTTGTCTTCAGGGAGAAACAGCAAGCAAACAGATATACTAAAGGGAAGCCACAAAGAGATATGCCTGTGCCACCCAAGTGGGGGTCTATTGACACTGACGGTACGTGCAATGAATGCTCACCGCATTGAAAGCCCATTCTTCTTCCCTCTTACCAGAAATCATTAACATCAGGGGAGAGCTTTCCAGGACTCACTCGGAAGTCAAAATCTTAACCTTCACGGTGTTTCTCTCCAGTGGGTCGTTTTCAGAAGAGTTACTATTGAAATCTTCTTGGAAAAGGTAGGCAGGATTTACAGTAGCGATGCAAAATGCAATCGGTCCTCGCAGAAGAATGCAAGGCACATACCAATAAATATCACACCCACATTTTGTGGTTTGTGTTTCTCAAGCAAGGGTCATTCAGCTTCCTCTGAGACTCTGACAGCACAGGATTTACCAGTGCTGCCTTTCTACGCCTCCTTTTATTTCCCAAGAAATACAAAGCCTTTGGATAAGGTTAAGAACTTACTCAAGCTGATGAAGCCATAAAAGTTGTTTGTCTTCCAGTTGTCCATAAATAAAGGAGATGATCATCAAAGAGATTAAATGTCCTGCTGTGAAAAATGCATGTCTAAAATACTAGACTGGAATTTATGAGATCAAATCCAATCCCAGGCTCTGACGTCTCGGGAAAAATCACTTAATCTCGCCATGCCTTTTATCAGAAAGGTGTTTACAGCATATTTTGCGAGTTGTGTGCAAAAAGTATGCTTATGAGGACACTTGCTAATCTATTTCCTTCTCTGAAGAATGCAGGAAAAACAATCTTCCACATAAAATCAGCGAGTGAGAGAAGTACCCATATTGTGTCTTTTAAAATCTTGATATTCAACAAACATATGAGGAGGAGACACACAAGATTTTCAATTTTCATTTTACTCCCTGTTAAAATGTTTCACTGCAGTTTTCCTGCTCTCTCAGTGCTCCACTGGAACGGCATGCCTCATGCAGCAGAATGTATTGGAGAGAGGTGTGAGGAAGACCTCGGCTCCCCTTCCTCTGCTCACCACTTCTAATATTTGACACCGAGACACTTGACATTTCCTGAAATGCCTTTGCTTTTGTCCACGCTGTATGCAATGTGCAAACACAAAACTGGTGTGAGAAATCATGCATCGCTGTGCTCTGATTTTCCCGTGACAAAAGAAGTAGTAGGAAAACTGCAGTAGTAGAAAACTGCATTCATACCTGTTGTACAGAATGCAGCCTGGCTGGCACAGGACACTGCTATATAGGAGCCAGAGGCTCTCTCAGTCCTGGAAATGAGCACTCATAGACTTTAAGTAATTGCAAAGTCTGGCAACAGCAAAATACATTGTTTGATGATCTGAAATTTGGACAAAAGTATTTAGCAGCCTAATGCTGCCTAGACTCAATATGTAACTACTGAACTTCATGAGCACAATATCGCAATAACAAGAACTGCAGGACTGAATAAGAAAGCGCAAGAATTCAGCAGGGTGAGTTCTTCAGGGAAGAGTGACAGGGATTTCTAGTATTTATTGCTTTATTATTATCATTATTACTACTACTCTTATTATGGTTCTACTTTACTGCTCCTCCCTCCCTATGGCAAGAGTTCACCTACTGGAACAAAGATGTGTTTTTCCATTCCTACCTCCTGGCTGGAAAGGAGTAAGCTAGAAATTTTAAAGCAGCTGTAAATTTATCACTTTGTTAATCTTGCCTCTTCTCTTTTGTTGCACATCATTTTATTATACCTCTATTTTATATGTGACACAAAAGATCAGATTCAAAGTTGTCTCCGTCACCAGCCAACCTGTGCAAGATCTCAGACAGTACATCAAATATCAATATGCAGTACCAGCAATATGAGAAGCCTGTCTTTTCTAATCACATATCCCAAAGGCTAAGCATATTTCCATACACAAATGAAAAAAGCTTGGAAAAAAATAGCACAGTTTTATCTGGGGCTGGATGGCAAGCCTAGAGCATGCAAACCTGGAAAGCATCCTGTGGCTTTGTGGAAGGAAGTCAAGTTATCATGCATGTGAGCTGATGACTGGGTACTGAGCCCCAAACGTTTTTTCCTTGCTTCTTTTGGTCAGTCTGATAAAAGATACTGCTTCTTTCTACAAAGCCTTATTGCCTGGTAAACCTCTGCTACTACTATTAAATGTCTATCCTCCTAACAAAGAAGTGCTGTCTCTGGGAAGCACAGTGTGTAGCGATTACAACACCAGCTGATACGTGATGCTCCAAGGAATAATACCACAAGGAGTGTTTCAAGGAAAGTGTAGGCAAGAAGTTGGTCACTACCAAATAATTTTCTCAATACTTAGAAAAGCTTATCCCATCAGGGGAAGAAGCCTTTATTCTGAAAAAGAAAGATTAAAAACATTTTTTTGAAGGCTAACTAGGTGACTATAGGCTGGACTAACATTGTCTGGAAAGATTAATTCACATAAACAGCAGAAATCTGAGGACCACAATTTTCTACCTTCTGTTTGAAAGGCAAAGTACTAAGAAGGGGTGTAAGAGACAGGTAGTGTGTCCAAATGTTCTGCAATGTAGCCATACATGAGTGTGACTCTTTCAACTATACTTCTCAGAAGGAATGCATGAGATAATGAAGGCCAAGATCTTATCAGTCACTGGATGCAAAACCTCCCTTGAATACGCCATTCTGTGCCCTGCATACAACTAATGATGATACAGAGGAACAAATTCTTTTCACGTCATACAGAAAATGACTTGGCTTGGTGAAGATCTGTAAGAGCTTACCAAATGTTGCCAAACAAATCCTGCCACCAAAAATGGAGGAAGAAGACATTTTGCAAGCCACAGTCTAGCTCTGGGACCTCAGCAACCTGTGCTTTTAAGGCATGGCTCAAAACAGGCAGAATTAAATGGGTATCTAAATATACAGTGCAATGAGCTTTGGACTGGGCTCATTCACTGGTATTCACATGGCTCTCCCTAAGCAGGAAATCCTGAATTCTCACTCACAGTCTTTTTAAATCAGCTCCAACTGCTGCTTACCCACCTTTTAACCTCTGAAACACCAAAAGCCAAACACTTTTATAAGTGGGAAAGATGACAAAAATCCTGAAACAATTAGTAGAAGAGGAAACTCCCTTAAATTCTTCACTGTAACCAGGATTTTTTTATATATATATAGCTTCCCAACTCAGTACCTCTGAGACCCCCAGTATGAAAAGAACAAGAGGAACACATCCGCATCAGAAGGTAGTGTGGGATGGATGTAAATTGGCTGTCCTGGCAGATAACTAATCATTATAATGATTCTCCTTTTCAGCTTTTCTAGGGTGTCCCTCCCTACGTAATATGCCAAACTTGTCCCTGGGCTGCCTACACAAGAGATTACACACTAATCACGAAAGTGCAACCTCTTGTGGTTTGGCAGAAAGTATCACAAGCACTTACATAACCCCAGTCGGGATCATGGGTAGCATCACCATGGAAAAACAGCCTTTTCATTAGCCCCACAGCACTTACAATGGTGCTGGCACTGTGGTTTGACACTGACGCAAGGAGAACAGGCAGCCACGGTCACACGGCAGCACAAGGCAGTCCTAAAGGAGCTGCTGTAATCCTGCTCCCCTCTTCCCAGGTCATGCTGGTTTTGGTTGTCTGTCTGGTGATAGGGCTGAAAAATAATCTCAGTTGGGAAAAAAAAAAAAAAAAAAAAAAAGTGGCTCATGTCTGGCTGGATTCAGCTTCCCACTGAAAAGATCCAAACATCACTCGATATGAATTGACATTGCAGTTTCCTTGAGCACCGCCTTTACCTTGGGTGGTCAGCTACCACGCCAACAGCCAGGCCATCCCCCTCCTAATCCCGTGAAGCTTGTTCAGCTCATAGTTTGAAGTCGGGTTTGTGTACAGTTCAAATCCACGGATGAGCAGTATCCTAGGCTCCAATGCAGAGTTGCTGCAGGAACTTTAATAAATGCATGTCATGAATAGACTGATACAAGAAGGAAACAAGATCTCCTGTGTCATCCTGTACCATCACCTGTTATGGCAGGAAAGCAAGTCAGCTCATCCTCTTCATGAACTTATTCAAGCTCTGTCTTAAAAACAGCTCTGAAAAACCTTCCCCCCACTGTTGCCATGGAACTGTTCGTCTGATGCTTAAGGGCTGGCTTCTAGTTTCTAGCCTACATCTACTAATGGCTAGTTCATCCCTGTTTGTTCTTTTTCCTGTACTGACCATTTTGGTTTAGTGACCTATTGCCTTTCTTGGTGTTTCCTTCCCTGATGCATATATAAACTTCTGATACATCCCAGTCTGCATTTTTCTAGACTAAACAAGCAAAGCTCCTTTAATCTCAAAATACGTGTCAGGCTTTCATCTCCCTGCTGTCCATGCAGACCTCCCCTCATTCCATTGCAGCGTCAAGTCGTATTTTTGGAGCACGGGTGGCCAGAAATGCACAGGGTGTTCCAGGTACAGCCTTACCGGCGATGTCTACAACGCTGTTCATGTGTCCCTATCCCTTTTGGAAATGCCCTGCCTGGTAAGTAATCATGGCCACAGAGGGGAGAAATCCTCTTTGTATGGCGACATTAAGTAAAGACAGCCCTTAGGGGACTCCCGGAGTACATATGGAAGGTATTAAGGCAGAAGAGCATACAGACAAAGGGAGTGCGTGACACAGGAGGTGCTGGCAGTCGGGTGACAGTGCAGGAGACGCTCGCAGTCGTGCTGCTCCGATCCAACAGGATTATGCCAATTAAAAGATGACAACAGCTGCAAGCAGATGGGCACTTCAAATACAGACGTTTTCTCCCAAACTGGTAGCGGGAGCAGCAGGAACAGCTGTGCTGGAACGGCGATGAGCTACTGCACCAAGAAGCACAGAAAGTATGTCGTCCTTCCCGAACCGTCTAATACCTGCTCCTCTCAGACGGGCTGACACAATTTCTTACCCTCTATTTGTCTTCCAAGCTCAAACGACACTGAGCTAATGAGTGAATGATTAAGCACCAGCCCGTGCTACTCTATGCCCTGGATACGATTACCAAAGTTACAGTGCCAAGCTAAACACTTGCAGCTCATTTCCTTTGCATGAAATGGCATCAGAAGGGAAAAACGAAACAGAGGATGCTCACGCAACCTCTTTGTTTACAGAGGAGAGAGTTTCAACAACCCACTGGGGAACTCGGAGGTGTTGGGGGAAAATCCCTTCTCTCTTCACATCGTGCTCTTTCTGATGCCTCATCTCAGAGCAGTCCGTACCACCACGGCCACAAAATCAATCACCTGTCAGACCACCCGTTCCCAGGCACTGCCCTGACAAGCTTTATTCCAGAAAGCAATAAATAATAAATAATTGTCATAAATATGGATCCAAGCCTCCCTGGATCCATCACCAGCCCCTGCTGCCTCCTGACCACCACCCCCCCCCTCTCTGGGCAGCCCCATCCCTCCTCACGGCCTGGCCCCTTGGCAGGGCCGAGCACGGGCCTGGCACTGCTGGCATGGCGTCAGGCGTGGGCGAGCGGCGCTGACGCTATCTGCAGGCATGCAAAGGCTCTCTGACAGGTTGATTTCTGGGCTCCAAGGCAGAGAAATCCACACTNTGGGCAGCCCCATCCCTCCTCATGGCCTGGCCCCTCGGCAGGGCCGAGCATGGGCCTGGCACCGCTGGCACAGCGTCAGGCGTGGGCGAGCGGCGCTGACGCTATCTGCAGGCATGCAAAGGCTCTCCGACGGGTTGATTTCTGGGCTCCGAGGCAGAGAAATCCACACTGGCCTTGCGAAGGTTTAGGAGGGTCTCAGCGCCGGCGGAACAACGCCCATGCTTTCTGCCGGGGATGGGTACGCAGGAAGATTTCTGCTCTCCTCTGCTCACTCGGGCCTCCCCCTCCCTCCTAAAACTTGTCGTAAAGCCTACACCTGGGTCTCGTGTGCACTGACTTTCTCACTACGAGACCTCCAGCAATGGAAAGAGGGAAAAGGCAAAGATGCAGTCCCAACTGGAAAGTCCCGGGCAGCCCTGGCCGTGTGTGAAGATGTTCCTGTTCACCGGCTACATGAAGAAGTTCACAAGCCATATAGTATGGCTTTATTATAGAATCATATAATCCTCTAGGTTGGACGATCAAGATCATCTAGTCCAACCATCAACCTAACTCTGACAAAAAAACTATCACTAAACCATGTGCCCCAGCACCATGTCAACCCATCTTTTGAACACCTCCAGGGATGGTGCCTCAACCACCTCCCTGAGCAGCCCATTCCAATGCTTGATAACCCTTTCAGTGTAAAAATTTTTCCTAATATCCAGCCTGAACCTCCCCTGGCGCAACTTGAGGCTGTTTCCCCTTGTCCTGTTGCCTGTGACTTGGGAGAAGAGACCGACCCCCACCTCCCTACACCCTCCTTTAAGGTAAGTTATATTCAGGTAGGTTATTATGGCTTCTGTGTTACATTTTTGCTTTTTTCCTAGGAGAGAGGAGTAATACCCTACATATTTGTGCCAAATAATGCACTGCATCGCACATTTCATTGGGGAAAAAGCTGGCAGTGTGAAAAGTTAGCCTGAGACTCATCTGCTTTCCCTTGCAGGAGGTAGGTTTTGCATCCATGTACAAAAAGTATAAAGTAAATAGTCTCTAAACATAACTTGGGTAAGTTGGGGGGGCTGCTCGACTCAATCCAAAATGTTACAAACTTACAGTGTCAGTGTGTTTGGACAAACAGTAGAAATCCAGCCATGTCAAATGCTTCCCTGTCATTTCAATTAATAAGTATTCATTTTACTCAACTCTGGTTAAATGTTGCTCAAGGTGTCTCAGGTATTTTAGGTAGTTTTGATGAACGCTCAGCACAGCTCTAGCCCGCCCACAGGTAATTTCTTCATTTTCTATCAATACACAAAGTCACATCCTATTTTAAATATCAACAGTAACAACAGCCTCCCATCATGTGCAAAACACTCAACTGCCTCAGGGCGCACTCTTTTCCTCTAATTCTTCAGTACAATGATTCTTTTCTTCTGCCATTTGGTCCGATCCCTTTAAAAGCGGAGAAATTTTGTAACAAGATTTGTGCAAATCTCCTCGTTTTCCATTCATTAATTACTTATAATGAAGCACCGCTTATATATAAGCTATGAGAGGTCACTGCACTGCCTCTTGAGCCCCTAGAGAAATTCTTACACTGAAGACTTCCTACTAAAAGACCTTCTCTGACATTACTACCGATGCCCATGCATACACCTCCTGCTCCCATCCGCTGGCACAGGCTGTGAGACCGCGGTCTCTATTTAGCACTAATGAGTAGCTTCACCCGCTTACAGTGTTTCCAACATGCAGCACAATCTGAATTTTCTTTATGGCAACGGAAGTTTCCTCCTTGTGGCATCAACTGTGCTTAACGAGTGCCTGCCCAAAGCAGAGAGAGGCCAAGCTAGTCAGAGTCTTCTCTTACCCCAGATTTCGAGGCTGTAGGGCACAATTATGAGAAATAACCTTTGTAGGGGGAGAGGAGGAGGCAGGAGGCTGCTTTGGTGCACACACCCAGAAACATAGGGATGTCTGTGCATGCTCACACACACACGTGTGTACGTCTGCATTGGTGCACATGGAGATATACTCCCACTGTGCGTGCCCACAACTAGGTTTCTGGTGTGGTGGTACGCGCTTGTTGTTGACAATAACTTCATGTTGCTTGCACAAAATTTCTCTTTGTCCCTGCCAGGAGAGATAAGGATTGCTATTGCACAAGAGTCTCACTTAAGATATGGAGCATCTTCATGGATGAAAGCACTCCAGGTACTACCCACCGCCAGGAGACCCAGCAGTGGGACCAATTCCCTCAATAATGCCCACACCATGATGCCTTTGCAGCATCATTTGCTACATGTTGCTTTTTTGCCCGCGCCGAGTAGCCACAATGCATGAAGACAAAATAACTGCTACTGGTATTTAACTGGTAGCCATATGGTTATTGTACCAGTTCCTGCATCCGTCTGGCTGGGTGTGCTGTATGGATCATAGCAGCGGCTATTCATCACACAGCCACAAAAGCTCCTTTGGCTCAAGATACTGAGACCAGCTGTGCTTTCCCACAGATGACTCTTACGGCTGGAACATTGTCATTTGAGTACATGTGAAGAGAGACGCTGATAAATTAAAATCCCAGATTCAGTTCAAGAGGTTGCTTCTGTGCATGCAACAGTTCAGGGCTGAGGTATAGTGTTGTTTGCAGGCCTTTTTTATCACTGCTTGCAGCTGCCATTCGGAGCGATGGGCATAACACAGAAAGAAGGAAGATCTGCTTGACTGGAGCAATTCAGAGAGAGACTGATCTTATCTATCTCTCACAGCCAGCCAGCAACATTCAGCTAGGATCCAAACTTCCCAGAACAGAGTGGTGCTCTATATGGAGAGATACCCTTGTCCTTCACTTCAAGGCATTTTCAAGACTAAACAACTGCTACGGAACCAATCCATTAAAGTCAAGATTCCTGCAGCTGATCGTTCAGCTAGCAGTACACACTCATTCAAAACCAAGCACATGCATTTTAAAATCTGGTAGCTGATACAATAATCATAAAGCATAAATAAAAGTACGAGGTATGTGATCTGGTTTTCAATTGAAAGGTTACAAACAAGGAAAAAAAAAAAAAAGTCAATTCACTGATTTCTCTTCCTTAACCTTGAATGCACCACTGCAGTTTTGTCAGTTGCCCGGGCATCCCTTTGGCCTGTGTCAGAGACACTCCTGCCCTGGTGCAGTGCTTGTGTGCTCCTACTACTGTTGCTGTTGGCAAGGAAATCAAAACACAAACACTCGTCTTTCTAACTTGTGTAACTTGCAAACAAAAGCGAAGGGCAGGTAAGAGTTGAAGTTGCAGGGAAACAGATGCTTTGACTCACTGGAGCGCCTCTGGATGCAACTGCTGGCCCGAGCAGCAGCCCACCTCTTGGAGTCAGCAGCAACATTTAAAAGGAAACCCTGACGCTGTTTGATTAGTATTGTTTAAGAGTGCCTCGTTGAGCCAGAAAGGAAGCAGTCATTTGGTTTCTAAGGAGCACCACCAAAAAAATACCACCAAAACAAGATAAACGTTGCAGCCTGAACAAGTTTCTCAGCACGCAACTCCACCTAGGAATTTCTCTTACGAAATCGGGCTCTCCTGTGCTTCCAGGTCCACCCACTGGGAGAGACCCAGCTTGAGGAGCACGCTTCCACTGCTGGAAGTGTTAATGGGCTTTGTGGAGGTATGTGCGGCTTGGTATTTATTGCAAAGCCTGCACACCAGGCTGGGATGCCCCGATGGGGCCTGAGCCAGCCCTTGGAAGCTGGGACAAGGCAGATTGACCTTGGAGGCAGGAAGCCTGTCCCTCAATGAGGTTTATCTGAAGAGCCCTCCTCAGCCTCCAGTGCTCCCTGGGCACTGTTCCAGGGGGCTGGGTGGGAAGAAGGCACGGACAGCCTGGGGCTGAGGTGTGCCAAGCCTACCCAAAGGCTATCCCAAAGGCACAGCAACACTTTCACACCCTCTCCTGCCCACCCACCACTGTTCCCTGCCTGAAGGTCACAGGCTTCCCTCCGTGCTCCCTCTAAGACTGCTTCCAGCAAGGTATTCTCCATGAAGCACAAATCATTAGCGATGCTGCATACAGCCCAGGAGAGACACAATCTTTTTGTTGGTTAGCTGACCCTGATGGAAGCAGATCCACAGAAATGAGTTGCAATGCATAGCACAGGTTACCAACACCAGCCTGTGAACAAGACGGCAAACAGCAAGCAGCACGGAACCACCTGCATCTTTAGAAGCAGTAAAATTACCTTCCTGCCACCATCTTCCCTCTCTGACCATGGCATTTCCCAGCTTTTGCTGTTTCTCTGATGGTTTCTCCCCTAATTTGGGAAACAAGCCTATTCCTGAAAGGCCATCCAACCCTATATTATGTACCCTAAAAGCTTCAGACAGAGACCATGCCCAAGCACTTTTTGTGGATCCCTTTTCAATTTGTATTTATTCTTTACATGCTTGTGGCTTGGTTTTAATGGTGCTTTTACTCCTGTGCCTTTTGTATCGAGTGTGGCAAAGGAAACCCAATGTCAGTGCAAGGCTTCTTTGTACAGTTAATTGAAACACTTTTCTATTACACTCAAGCAATAAGGTGGCTGCCTTCAAATGGTGCTGGTTAGAAAAAGCAAGAAACAAAGACACATAAAACAGATTCATTGTTTGTAACTCTCCTGGAGTATGTCTCCATGGCTATCACTGAACCTCATTACTTCCTTATTTCTAGTAGGTTAAGCATCGAAATCTTCCTGGAAAGGAAAGATTCTTGAATGGCTCCTCGAGAGCTTCCTCTGAGGTTCACACCTTACACCAGGGGAGAAATATTTCAAGGGTCTGGGATGCTGTGGGCATGCTGGTAGCACTTTCCCTGCTTCCCTCTGGAGCTCCCGATTAACTGGTGGAGGCAAGTGGAGCATCACAGGTGTGGAACAGCAAACGGAGAGCAGACATAGTAACTTCTCTGCAGAGATGAAGGCTGATGTTAGGATTGTGGAGGTGGCACAAGCAGGGACGAAGGAAGCCAGGTGACTAACTAAAAGATGGCATTCATAACATTCAGTTTTGTCACCATGTGTAGTCTTCGCTAAGATATTAAAGAACTCTAGACAGTTGAAGAGAAGCAATTTGCCATTGCACAATTCAAGTGACAACCAAACAGAAAGTGGGGAACGTATCCTGCTTCATGTTTCTTGGCTGAGCGTTATCCTTTGTGTGTTTTTAAAATTTTTCTGACAGTCCCGCTGTGGTTTTTCCTGATAGCTTCTGGGGCTGAGGAGACAATTATGGCCAGAAGAAGAGACATGGAGGACATATGAGCACAAATGCTTACTCTGAAGGATACTAATGAAGGGGAAGCTATTGTTCCTGGCCTTCATACACGTTAGTGGGGAAAATAATCCCAGAAAATACCTTCTTGCTTATAATAGACTCTTGAATTTCCCCCTGAAGTACCAGATGGGATTATTAGTGTAATTAGGTTATACATCGTATCGCTGTGCAGTTGGAACAGCTTGGCGCCCTCTCCTCTCATTGAAGAGCATTGTTCACAACTCGGCACGGCACCACTTCCAGCAAGGCCACCGTTTTGGGGTATCTCGGTTCTTTTTGAGGATACCTGAGCGCTGGAAAGGGCTCAGGGAAGATTTAACCGAGCTGGTGCAAATGCTGAGCGCATCCATGCCGTGGGCAGACCAGGCACTGCCCAAGTCACTGAACGAGGTGGGATGTGCTGTTCACAGGCAGGGAAGGCACTCAGCAGACAGCAGGCAAACCTTTTAGGATGTGTAAGGATTTTGGGGAGCGTTGGGGCGGGATGCCGTGGCCCCGTGTTTCTCATATCTGCTGCATGGCGCTATTCAGTACACAAATAATGGCAGGCTCTTGTGCAGCTGCTCTGTGGTTAAGGATGGCCTGGGGGCATCATGCTACAAAGGGCAGGGACTCGTGAAATGCTTTACAAGCAGCTCAGCCACCTGTTTAGGAGAGTCAGTAGATACTTGAAATTCTAACCTACTGGCCACAAAATGTCGTAAGTCCTCCAGTTCTTCCAGACACTTTAGTTATCAGACCGTTGTTACCTCTTCACAAGTGGCTTATCAGGATGAAGGGCTTGGACAGCACTTCATGACACTTGATAGTGACTATTATCACCCCACCTTGAGCACAACCAGGTCTGTTTGATGAGTCAAAACGAAAGTAAGCTATTTTACTCTAGAGGACAATTACCAAAGAAATATTCAGGCAAAGGGAAGGCTGGCGGTTTGCACTGCACGAAGGTGCAGGGCTCTGTCCTGTGTTTACAGGCAGCAGCTGGAGGTGTTGTTATTCCTCTTGGCAGCCAAGCTAAATTGTGAGGAAGCACAGGGATTTGCCCCAATTTAAGCAGGAATGGCTGGGTGCATCTGGTGTGCCGGAGACCCGTTTTAGGGAGAAACACGAAATGCTGTGCCCGAGGACTCCCAGCCAAGCCTGCTGAGAACCTGTCGGCCCATCCCCATTTTTCTCATTCTTTGCTGCTCTCCCTTACGAGGCCCATTAATCCCTCCGATTTCGCTGGCCTTTTCTCACTGCTCAGGCAGAGGTCTCTCTGCCAGAGGTAAGAGACGCTGCCTGGTATATCTTAGAAGCACCACGGGAGGAATCCTATTTGGAAGCACCAACATCAGCCAATTTTGCCTGAGCCATTAATCACAGTTTATCCCATCGAAACTGGGTGCAGAGCTTCACCTGGCTCCAGGGGGAACGCAGCAAAGGCACTGCCGGGGCGTTCAAGCACCTTTGCTAAACCCACACCCCATTTTACGCAGGAGAAACAGGCAAAGGCAGCGTGAATTCCATAGTGCCGGTGGCATTCCTGGGGCAGATCCACCCCATGTTTTTTTCCATATGAAATAAAACACCCTGAAGCGAGATCCTAAAAGCCGTGCCTGAAGATCTACCAGATAAAGCAAGAGAGGATGCAAGTAGCAACCCAACCTCCCCTTGCCTGCCTGAAGCCCTGGGGGACGCTGGTTTATTAACCTCGCAGAGGGACAGGACGAGGGGCTGTCCGTGTTAAATAACAGCATGCACACGTGTTTTGCTGTCTAGGTTTGTCCTTCCTCCCCACACCACCTCCTCATCTGAAACGCAGTTGTGTGTACTGAATCCTCCCCAGAGGGTGCGCCCTGCAAAAACTGCTAGCCCTTCCCTCCTCGACCCACAGGCGTGTGACCGACCCGTGTGGCTGCCTCCAAGGTCAAAAGAAACTGGGGAAGCCTTTCTAAAGTGTTATTAAGGCATTTTAATAGGTTAATTACAAAGTAAGTGTATGTCGACACAAAAAGGCTGTTCTTAGTGACAACTGCTCTACTATTCACTGCTCTCGTGCTGCATTTCACCTTCAGCATCCTCTATGATTCCTTAAGCTCCATTAAAAGAGTTTAATATATATCTAATACAGTTATATCAGACAAAAAGGACATTTTTCATGTGCCTTTAAAGGAAAAGCATATGCTGTTTTAAAAAAGTATATATTCAAGGGGTAACTGCTATGAAAGGAGAAGGGGACATTCTTGAAAGATTATGTCAAGTAATATATGAGACAAAAGTTGTTACTTCAAAGAGTAACTGTGTGCATAAAATCTGAATTGTGACTTTGTTTATATTAAGTTCAGTCATGGACACAGTGCAGAAAATAATCTAGGAAAAGGATGGGTCTTCTTGAGGCCATTACTTCTTTGAAGACAGAGAACAGTATGACTAAATGAAGTGATTCTGCAGAAAACCATTTATGCATATTTCCAGACATTGCTAGGATCTTGAAACAGTTAAATTAAGAAGCCTAAATGACAAGGTTCACTGTTTCTTAAACACTTGACTGTTGTGCTTAGAAAAATACTAATTCGTTATTTTTTTCTCTCTTCTTTTCTTGGAGAGAAAAATATAATACTTAGCCTAAGAAAATTTCATCTCATTTTCTCTTTTCCCCACTTCCAGTCCCTATATTAGCAACACTGCCTTAGGAGAAGCAAGTGAAGTGTAAATCTAAAAAAGACCAGAGAAATCTTCTGCCTGTCCTTGAAGTGCAATGCTGATCCTGCCCGCCTGCCCAAGCGTTTTCATCCACTCTTTCTGAAGCTGAAGCTGACAGTGGTATGAAACAACCCACTGACTGTTTTTCCTCTCTCCTTATTTTCCTCCTTGCTCATTTTACAATTTCTGTCTGCCTTAGAGTATACATTGTGATGGTGCTGTGTCTGCTTCAAAGCAAACACCACTTGGAACAGCAAGGGAAGCCAAAGCGAGTGAGAGAAGCACAGCCCCACCTCCCAGTGCATGGGGTGGGAGACAGGGAACAGTCTAAATCTTATGTGTCCAAGAAGAACATCCACAAGGACAGACTCTGATCTATATTCCTCAAAATGTCTCCCTTGCTTTGAAGGTCCTTTCGACAAGGCACAGGTAATCAAGGAGCCTCTGAAACGTCCATGCTTCAGTGCTGGTATGCGAAGAGCTTTTGCAAATGATTTGGTTATTTCTTCTGGCATGCCTATATTAAAATCCTTTACCTGGAAGGAGGTGAGCTACCTTTTAATACACTTTTAAATCTTGCATAACAAGGGACACATATACCTCTTCTGACCAGAAGGAAGCAAGGAGCTCAGCTCCGACTTGTACTAGCTGATACGCAGGCAGGCGCCTGTGAATACCTCCTCCCTCTAGGATAACGAGATAAGAGAAGCATTTGCTCCCTGATTTTCTATGCAGTGATTTTCAATGGAAAAGTCCTTTTGCAAATCTGTAAATGAACCACAATCTTGAAATGCAAAAAGGTGTCCTCTGTGCTGAGGACAAAGGCTGAAATGAAAGGCTGGCTGTGATCCGGATGCATTGCCTGAAAAATTCCTGGAGAGGACCATCCTGTATGAACTAAAAGTCTGGTCATTCAGTTGGATAGCTTAGCATGGTAGTTTTGTGCTCTAACTTAGCTTATTCCAGAGTCAGATACACTACAGTAAAAAAAAAAAAATCAATATATGGACAATTACAAGGAAGTTAAAGATGTTAATGGAAGAGCTTCCAGAGGATTAAAAGGCTGCATCAAGCCATCCAGACAACATTCTGCCTCTCCTTTGCTTGAACCCTCTGACAGCAATTGAAAGTATTTTTAAAGTTTCCGGTATTTCAGTGTCTGATTGGCAGTATCGTTCTTGCCTGTTTGATCTTCGCTAGACATGGTAATGTGATCCTCACTAAATGGGATAATCTGAATGTGGCAACATGATATTTAACTCCAGTGTCACCCAAATTCAACAAACTTCTTGTTGGATGAAGGACTGGTAGCAAGTTGGCATCCTCCCAGAGCTCTCTAGAACACCACTGTTCCCTATGTCTTTCTGGAAAAGGAAGCCAAAAGACACCCATTCCCCAATCTGCAAAAAGCACTGTTCCCAGCAGCCCATCAGGTCTCAGACCAAATTTGCTGATAGACTATCTCAAGTATATATACCTTGATGTCTCTTGCATTGCTTAAGTTATTGTCTTACTATGAATCTTAGACCTGGCAGTTCCTTTCATCTCCTCTAGACCCCGTTATCACTGTAACTTATTTTAAGCTGCCTCTCACACACTGGACAATCCTGCAGTGACATGCAATAACCGCAACACTCTCCACTTCAAAAACTCCTCGAAATTTCCAGTTAGGCCTGCCACAACAGACCCCCATTCCACCAAAGCAATGAGCAACCAAAACCCACTTCTGTGATGGCCATTTGAAATAGAGAGGTGTTTCACTGATGTTTCTGCCTGTTCTGTAAATCTTTAGTGCTAGTAAGCACCACACCACGGTGATCACACATATTTTCCGATGTTCTGTCTGGGAAGCAGCTGCAATGTACCTCTGCACCATGGAAACATGCAAAATACAACCTTAGCCTCAGTTGGCCCTGAACCTTCCTCACTTCCAAGCCCAGAATAGTATGCATCACATAATGTGAACTCTGCCATGCAAAGGGGATGTGTATTCGCTCATACAACAAAGGACATCTACATTTTGGTGATGTGATGGACAGACTTCCAGTTATGTGGCAGGATACAAACCTCTTGTGATTAACACTAAGCTGCTCATCTCAACTGACTTGTCTCACCTCTTCTTGTTGTATTCTTACCCCTGCCACGTTTTGGATGCATATCTGGGCATGGGAAAGACCACAGAAGCACCTCCTGTCACCTGACTCACAAGGTTGAAGAGACAGACATGCACACAGGATGGAGGGATGGGATCCCTGTGTTTTGTTGGATGGCCAGTGTGCTTTGAGATGTTTGACAGGGAAAGTCTGTGGTCCCCCTGGGTGGCAGGGTGCAGACTGCCAGAGCCAAAACCACATCTGAAGGGGAGATGTTGGCTGTACAGTGCCATGAGTGCCTCCAAAGGAGGCATCACACTCCACTCCTTCTTGAACCACCTGGACTTGGGGGCCAATCTTGACCACTCCCCCTGGTGAATCAGAAACCCACTTGACCTGCAGTGAAGGCCATCTTTTGCAGAAAGGGAAAAGGGTCAGCTGAAGGCTAAGTACACTATAGTAGCAACTGCTCTGTTGATGGCATTTAGTCAACACTGAATTTGTAAGAGATTTAAGGGCTCTTTCAGGACTGCTCCCCTCCTGTGGAAGAAGACACCAGGAAAGCATTGCTCACGGTCTGCCAAGAACAGGTGTCGTATTTGTTGAAAACAACTCAAAGGCAGAAGATCCATTAACATTCTTGAACAAATCCAACAATTTTCTCCAGCAGACTTACAAAACCCTTCTGAAAAAAAATATATAAATAAAGCAACCTAACTCCACACTCAATTAAATCCTGACTAAGGAGACATTTCCATTGCTGCCTTTTTTGAGTGATGTAAGAATAACAGAACATTGAACAATTTAATGGACTTTACAATTTGTAGGTGTAAATTCAGTGTGAGAATCGGGTAATAAATCCTGGGGTTGCCCAGACGGCAACTAAGAAAACATGTTCCACATGAAGAATTTGAACTTACCTGCCACAACAACATGCATGAGGTTTTATCTTTAAGGCCAACTCAATGACAAGTCATTATTTTCTATTTGAAGATAACACTGTTTGTTCCTAACAAAGAAAGAAATAAAATCTTCTGCAAGACACATGCTTTTAGCATGCCTTAAATTAAAGGAAAATCTTCATGTGCATCAGGACTACTTCATGAACACCCAGAAATCAACAGTGTCAATGGTCTCTGTATGGCTGGGTTTAGCCCTCCGAAACCAAACTGTGCAGCTCTGAAGTATGCTAATAAAACCTGAGAATGCTGTATGCAAAAGCAGAATGTGATTCAGAAGCTGTAAAGGTAATACTATGGGATAAAACTGGGTTTATAATATTAAATATATGCAACGAAATGATTAGTGGAAAACCCAAAGGCAAAACATTTTGTCTTGACCTATTTTTGTTCTCAAATGTATTTCAAGAAGTCCTTCTGGCTGTATCTTTAAGTAAATTTTGAGATCTTAGGCATATGCCATAGCTCTGGGTGTCCTATTTCAAAGAACAACAAAAAATGTGCATGACAGGACTTGTGCTGAATGTACCCCAACAGCAATTCCCACCTCTAAATGGTGCATAATACTGTATTTTAACAAAGCTTTCCCCATGGATTGAATAAGACAGAGGTAATGAGCAGGAATTATTTGGAAGCTCTGTCTCATTGCCTAAATATAATGATGATATTTTGCTGCTAAATTCTGCTCCATAAGCACACTGAAAATCGCCAGTGCATGTTCATCATTTGCTTTATGTGACAAGTTGCCCTCAGTTTATGTACCCTTGAATCAGGAGCATGGTGAGATTTTATCTGTTTGAGGGACACTTGTAACACAAGACAAACTAGTATTTCACTAAAAGAATGCAAAGAAGGTTAAAAGTACTTCACGTACACCTGGTTAACTTTGAATTCTTCATGAAAAGTTTTAAGTTTTCCTTCATTTCAGACTGTGGCCACTGGCTTCGCAGCATTTTTCCCTAGTCCAGATTTACAGTCATCACTCCGCCAAGAGGCTCCCATGTTGCTGGAGGCTCTTCAGCTGCTGATGGACATATACACCTTAGTTATTTTGAGGCCCTCAGGCATGTTAGATGCCAGACTTGTCTCTTCCAAATCTGCTGCACAAAGCCTGTGCGTCACGTTCCTTGGGGTCTCCCACTGCATAGGGGGCTATCTGGGGTGGGGTGGGAAGGACCGTGCTGTGTCCCACTCTCTGCAAGCCCTGAGAAACATCAGCAAGCTCAGATATGGTCTGCCTGCAATTAAAAGATTAGCCATCACGGTCAGTGACTTTTCTTGCTCAGGTCAGATTCTGCAGTAGATGATGTTAGGTTAATTACAGCAATATATAATTACAGCTGCACGCCAAGTTGGCTGAACGTAAACTTTTGCTGCTGCGGCGCCTCTTCTGTATCTGTGTGTTTCGTAAACTCCAACCAAGCCATTAACCATAGAAGAGATAGGCTGATAAAAAACCCCACAGTAACTCACATGGGATTTCCATCATCAAATATGCAGTGCCATGCAAACATCTGAACACACCGAGATGAGAGCCTCTATCACTTGATTAGTAAGAACAGGTTCGCAGCTGGGACTGCAGGAAAACGAGGCATGACTCAGCAATTACTTATTTTCTCCCCCCATCAACTCTGTGTTCATTTAAGTTAAGAACTGCCTCACATTTGGGTGAAGAAGGAGGTATAGGGAATTTAGATTAGTAAGACCACAAATGGCATCTGGAGTAGTCACAGCAGTGATAACTAAAAAGAAAACACAATTTTGCTTTAATAATCTCCAAGCCACAAATGGCACCCAGTTAACAGAGTTCTTCATTTAGTTCTTGCTACTGAATTTAAAGTGGGATACACAAAAAAGAGATTTGTTCTTGCTGTTGCAGAACCTCATGGATCAGATTTTGGTTTTTAAAAATGAAAACTGAAGTATCTATCATCTTGCTTCCTCCCTAACCAAACTCCTGAAGCTGATAAGGTTCAAAGAGACGTAAATTATTTTTACTTACTTCACTGTAAAAGTAATTTACAAATTTTTTGAGATTTGCAAGGACTAAGAGATTGGGATGTTGCTATACAAGTAAGTCACATTGTGAACCACTGTGTTTCTTAATTTTGCCAGAGTCCCTGAGAAAAAGTGCATCTAAGATAAGTAGTCCTAGATTTATTTAATCTGTAACCAGTAAAATAAAAATGTTCCAGAAAACATGCTTTTTCTAAGTCTTAACCTTTATAAAAATAAAAAAAAAAAAAAGAAAGAAAAAAGATGCCAAGCTGTGCAGGAAGAGAACGAACTGTTTTGTGTTTGGACAACACAAAACACATTTCTTTGAGCCTAACAAAAACATAATATAATTTCCTCTGACAGGTTTTATCTTGCATTTTCCCATATATGTGAGCTGACTTTTTTCCCTTTTATCTAATCAAACAAAATTATTATTATTTTTTAAGCTTAGAATAGGTCTTCTGCTGGGAATCAGAGATGAACAATGTAAGTGGTACACAGCACCATAAAGGCACATGGTAATAATAACAAAATACCCAGGGAAATGCAACAGGTGATATTCCAGGCACAGTGGAGTTGATGAGGTATCTGCTGTTAATTGAACTTGGGTGAGGGCTTTATCCAGTGTTTCTGCTGGTCTCCAGGGTTGTGCAGCAGGTCCCAGAGACGAGAGCTGATACACAGGGAAGCTGGGCAGGTTCCTCTGGCTCTGGGCTCACCTGTTTCTCACCTCTCTTCCTCTTCAAAATGAAGTGAAGGTATTTTTAGGGGAAGGAGACAAAAAAGCCCCACGCTGATTCAGTATTTTGCTTTAAAAACCTGCTTTCTAAGCACTCAGTCCTGAATTTCCCACTCTCAGCTCCATGTAACAGGCATGTTAAGTCCAGGGGGTGAGATTAAGAGGCTTGGTCTTGGACAGATTTGCATTTAGTTTGGGATTGAAAAGACACCCTTACCACTTAAGTTCTCCCAAATAACAAAGATCATGAGCTTTAATTTTATTTTCTTCCCTCATGAATGGCTACATCTACCATCCTCGCTAGGTTTAGTTGCCTTTATCTCATAAAAGGCACATCAAGATGGAGAAGGGCCTCTCTCCATCTCAGACATTTTTAGAGCAGGATTGTGCTATCATCATGCCTTGCTGGTAATCCTCAAATCCTTTCCTTGCAGCACCGTTAATGGAACAGCATCCTATTTGTATGAGGGCAGTTTTCAACAAAAGCAGGATCTACCCTCTGGGATTCATATGCTCTCGCTTTAATTAAAAAGAAATCCCATTAAAACTTGCCACTGCCACAAGTGAATCAAATTAATTAAAAAAAAAAATAAATTAGAAGATGGGAACAAAACCGTTTTCAGGAGGCAACAATTGCAGCTTAAATCTGTACACTTTTAATAGTATAAATTAAAGCTTACAACTTGGAATTGTTTTCCTCAGGTCTGAGGAAATCCACTGTGCCTACTAAATCTACCCTAGGGAAAGGAATGCTGCTTATTTTTAGGTCCAATTCACTCAGAACTGCACACATGCTAATGATGGTCATAAAAATTTTACTTCAGATGCAGGAACTGTTTAAATATTTACTTCCTTAAAAAAAAAAAAAAAAAGCAAATCCAAAAGCAGAATAAAATTGCTCTACTTACAAATGAAATCACATTTGGGACATCTTTGTTTTAAAGCTTTCAATAACTGAGGCAGGATGTGTTTGCTCTCAGTTTCCTACTATTAAGGAATATGGGTTTGACCTACTGTGGCAGATGAACTTTGGAAGGGTGTGCAACTGAACGAGGTGAATGATGGCAGAAGATTAGACGCAAATTAAGTTCCCGCCGGCTCTGCTGATTGCTCGGTCCTTCACCTGTGGCTGAGGAGCCGAAGGGATTGCAGAGAGAAGGAGAACAACAGGATAGATGGCCAAGCTCTGCTTCAGTGCCTCTGTGTGACTGCATGGCTGGTGGCTGCCAGAGACTGTGGGGGAGGAAAGCACCGCACTAGCAAGAAAACGGCAGTTTTAAAAAGAGCATCAGATGGTCAGGTCAGCGTGTAAACCTTTGCCCTCCCTGGTGTGAGCCGTTTGGCTAAGAGTGAGCAAGAAGGCCTCCTGGGGCTGAGGTGAAATGGAGAACGCAGAGGCTTCCCTGGGGAGGAAGGCTCACTTCCCGCTGGGCTCACCCCACCCCAGGCCTTGGCGGTCATCAGGGATGTGGGAGAAGGTTCGCAGGGTTCCCAGCAGTGCACAGCCCACCATGAGGTCACCACGGGCTGGGAAGAGCCTCTCTCCCAGCTCCGAGGGCAAACCTGGGCTGTTGTGGGCATGTCTGCACAGGGCTTTGACCCCCTCAGCCACCGGTTCCTTGCTCGTTCCTCCAGCTGCGATGCTGGCTGTGCCACGACAGCCGCAGCCTTGGTGCAGGACAAGATATTAACTTAATTAAGCAATGCCTTGACAGCCATATCTTCAGTGCGGAACACGATATTAACTTAATTAAGCAATAAATTACTAAACCAGATGAAAGCCCTGACAGCAGTCCAAACTCCATTGCATTATCAAGTGGCTGAATTAGCTCCCCTCTGGCTTTTGTTGTGGAGGAGAGAGGACATAGCAGGGGTGGGCGCTGTGGGAGCAACCTCTTCCTTTGCGTTGCTGGAAGTGGATGCTTGGAGTGGGAAGATGCTATTTGCACCACGGTAGACACAAAATCCTCTGTTTGTGGTTTCTGAGCTGGCTTCAGATCTCGCCAGCTCAAATGTCAACCCTCATTCACCTTTCCACATCCATCCTGAAACTCTTGCACACCATAACCACAGTTTCATTTCTCCCTGCTCTGCTCAGGGAGCCAAGGTATTGCCAACCAGCCCTATTTCCAAACTTTGTTGGCCTCTTCCAGTGAGGCAAAAGCCACCATGGGAGCAGCCGCATTGCCATAACCCATCCATCACTTCTCCAGCTGTTAAGCTTCCTCCCAGACACCCCTCCCTGGGTGGTGGTCTACGTTCAGTTATCTGTCGTGGCCATTTCCACGCTCAGTTGTGTTTCCCATGCATGCTCTTTGTGCTAGACTTCCCTGCAGGCAGAAGACACGGCTTCCAGAGTGAACCTGAGAGTCACAGATGCCATCCATAAAAAGATAAGCACACACAAGGGGATTAAAAAAACCCACACCAAGCAGTCTATCTGTGGGGAATGATTCGGTAACGGTGGAAGAAAAAAGTGAAGTGGGAGAGGGTGCTACCTCCAATTTTTGACTTGGCTAAAGATGAAATGCTCTTCAGTTTAGCCAGAGCTCTTCAGGACTCTAAACTCTACGACAGCGTCATCTGAAAGTTTGCCCAGCTGTCCTCCTCTTCAGATGGAAATCTTTTTCACCTCTCCCTTCCAAACCCTATGCAAACTAACGTTCCTTAGCACACCACTGAAAATAAGCAAATGCTGGCACTGAGCCTCAGTACCAACCCACTGGTGGGAAGCAGCAGGCTGCAGACCCCTCACTCTGCCTCCCCCACTGCTGTCCATGGGCTCTGAAACCTCCCACGTTTTAGGAAAGCTCCCACCCACCTGGAAAAGGAAAATCATGGACTGCCTGCGCTCACCTTCCATGGCATGTCTGGTTTTGCATTCTTTTTCCTGAACATATTCATGATCAAAACCTGACCATGACACCGGCACATGCAGGACTTGCTAGAACCCCTCTAGAGCTCTGCTCTCAGGGTGAAACCGACTTGCGCTTGCCTCCGTTATGGGGCAAACAGTATGAAAAACCAGAATTCTGACAGGACAGTGGTTCTCCACGTGAACTATCACTGTTGTAGCAGCATTCATGAAAAAACAGGACCGTTATGTTAGGTCTGCTCTCGTCAGTGCCTCCTGGAGAGGGCTGCTCAAGTTTGGGTGGCGGGGCTGGATGCTGGTCAGGGGGACGGCAGCACAACTGACAGCAAAATTTGACCTGACAAATCTTTACTACAAATGGCAAAGGATCCTGTCTGCTCTGCAAGACCCAGAGAGTGCTTGAAGGGAGAAGAGGCGTGCTTGTAAACTCACAAAAGTTTCACAGAGCAACAGAAAGGATTCCTGGTGGTTTTCAGACCACTGCCTCCGTTTATGGCTCGTTCCTTTCTGATGTTGCATTAGCAGCACTAGAGAAGGAGAGAGGAAAGCAGAGGGAATCTGCTCATGCTTGCCCTAAGGCACAGAGTCCTATGAACAGCAAAAGAAACATGTTATTATCACTCATTAATGGATTAGGAGACATACATGATGGTTTGTGTAGAGAGTGTGGATTATGGACCATCTGTTGATCTGTTTCACCCTGGGTAGCACGTGTAAGGATTTCTGATAGGCGTAAGGCTAAACAGCATGCTCAGGCTGCATTCCTTGACTGCCTTGCTCCCCATGGAGATGCAGCTCATCTGGGGTGTGTGACATTCCCTCCCATCCTGTGCAAAGTCATTTTTCATTGCCATCAGCTATCCTGTGACTGCCTGGGGAAGAAGGTGGGAGCTTCAATCCCAAGGATTTAAACTTGGCAATGCTGGACCTGAGGGATAAGTTTTAAATGTGCACAGAAGCATAAGGAATCACAGCCTCAGACAAGATTTTATTTTCTGTCTTTTGCAGATGAAGAACCAACAACTGCAAGGCACGTTTTGAGAAGAGCTGGCTGTTAACAACTCGTTGCTCTCTCTTAAAAACGCTGACTTGAGCAGGAAAGCATTTCTGTCCCGCTAATGCTTGTCTCTTAGATCTCCTCCTTCCTCCTGTAACCCAGTTGTTCAAGCCTACCCCTACACTGATATTTCAGTGATGTTCTAGTTTTAAGCAGTGTGTACAGGTGAGTTAATTCAGACCCAAAGACCTCAGGCAGCTTGCCAAAGACATGCTAATTAGTTGGCTGAGCAAGGAGTATGTCAGCTTTATAGCAGCACTTACAGACTTAAGTCCTATCAACAACAAAAACGCTGCCACATGAAGCTCGAGGGTGTACACAGTAAGAAATCAGTGTGTAAAAGAGAGCAACAGAGGATAATTCACCGAACAGAAAGACTCCAGGTTAACGGTGACCAGACCGAATCAAGGATTTATTACAAATGGATTCCGACCAAGATACATCTGAACTAGGGAGAATAATTTGAAATTCAAGTGAACACAAACTCAGATCCGATTTCAAGGAGAATTTCCATATGGAAAAAATGTGAAGAACTGCTGGCAAGTAATGGATGTATTGAGGGCTAGTAAGATTCCGACCTGGAAAATGTATGCATGGCAATGGGGAATTTTCCAAACCGAAGAGGATTAAATCTAATTGGATTTGAAGTTGCTGATAAAAAGCCTTAAGTTTCAAGGCAAATGAAACCGTATTTGAGTAGAATCCTCTCCATCACTGCATTATTTCCCTAACTGAGATAACCACTGAAGCTATAACATGTTTATGAGTCCTCCCTGATTCAAACTTATGTCATTCACTGCTGTACCCATGGGATTTTCAATCACTTTTGTGCAGTACTGTCCCACATATTTTCCATTTAGCTTCTGTTGACAGATGTCAACCTTTAAGATTTTTTTTCCCCTGCATATTCAATACTGTCCCAGTTATGCATCACCAGGGAAATCTCAAAATTTTTCCAGTGAGTCGCCTTAATTGACTAAAAAATAGTAAGGGTCATATGACACAACATTTTCTCCTGGCTTCCTATAAACTTGATCAGCCTTATTTTCCGATCTAGAGCACCACCAGATTGATCAAAAGCAGCAGTGGAGTAGCCCTAATCAGATTTTAGACCAGGCTGCCTCTCTCTCTCTCTCCCCCCGCCTCTAATTTCAGCTTCTTATCTTAAATCAGTCATGCCATCTGTAGGGGAATGGCAATTAGATCCAAATCTACCTGAAATTGACAGAAAACTTCTTGCTGGCTTCATTGTTGCTGCAGAGCCTTCACTGCAGGAAACCCTTCCAGAGCAAGTTATACCATGGGCACAGTTTATTAGGCAACCCCTTCTTTAGCATGAAAGAGGCTTTGAAGAATACATTGAAATGGGTATTAAATCAAGGAAGCTATAAATGCTGCTAACCAAATGTTGGCATACAGATCCCTCTCCAATTATATGACTGTTCTGAAGACCCAGCAAAATGGTGCACCAGGCACACGTGCTTTCAAATCTGAACACTCATCTGCACCTCTCCAATTAAAAAAGCCAGTCAATACTCAACAGCGGGCACACAAGTAAAAACAGCTGCATAAACAAGAGAGGCAGTGACACTGGGGACCCCTTTTCAAATCTGCTTCATGTGGTCAGCTTTATGAAGATGATGAGTTGATGCAGAAGTCAAATATTTGGGAAGGAGCCAGAAGCCACTCACGTTTTGGGACAGTTAGCCTCTACCTAGGAAATTATGGGGAGCTTACTTTGAAATTAAGTAACACTGTACCATCTTCTTGCAGAACCCCTTGCAAATTGCCATGGCTAAATCTTCTCCGAGTCTGATTCAGCCTCAAAATCCCAATGCTTTGGTACCTAGTCTATTTTAGTTGGCCCATTGGTACATATAAATAAGGTAACTAAAATACACTGATTTGAGAACATATCTAAAAAGCTAACTTTTGTTTTTACTTGCATACATCCATATTTTTGGAGGATATAGGTGATGTTCTACAACACCTGCACTGAAACCAACGCCTTGAACTTAGTGTGCCATATTCACTTAAACTCCTCTTCAACAGATCACAGCATCTGGTAGACAACAGACACGCTTTAGGAAAGCTGTAAGAACTAAGTACAAAGTCATGTTAAGTCACTGTTATCCGAGGTGCCCCTAGAGAGGCTACTGCAGATTTGAAAGCTTGCCCTACCACAGCTCCTCTGAAACGGGGTAGAGCCGTGAACTGCCACTCTTCTTCGATTATCACCACGTATGGCGACTGAGCCACGGCCCAAACGAACAAGTCGAAGGGGCTTTGGATCAGCCCATGCTACCCGCTTATATCATCCTTGCACCTTCCGTGGTACGCCCAAAATCAGAGAGCAGGCAGGTGAGTACTGCCCCGTGAGTCAGCGCAGCTGCGGCACACCGCATTCTCACTGCCTCCCCACCCATGTCAACTGGGGTTGCATGATTCAAGCCAGCAATTAAGAGCACAAAACAATTATTCTTCCTGACATCATCGCAGCCTCAGACCGTGAGAGCTTCCTCTTGCCCTGCCTCTGCCTCACTATTTCCTCCAACCACTTCCCAGGCTTCACCTTATGACAGTTTCAGGGTGGAGTAACACAAGTCCAGAACCACCAAAAATGCTACACGTTTTGGGCTATTAATATTTGTTCCACCTATGACCAAGGCATACCCGGTTCTAGCAACGCAAAAGTCTGGAAAAGCAGTAAGTGATGCACCTGATCCTGCCCTGCTGCAATGGAAAAAAAAGCTGGTAACCTTTAAAGGTTCCTAGGTTTCTTCTAACTTCTCTGACTGGCTGGTCCTGCAGGGGGGATACAGTTATAACTTCTAAAGTATGCCCAGAAACAGCGAGAGTTAACCTAGGAGGCTGAAATTAAGAACCTACCCCACAGTTTACATCCTTCTCCTCTCCATCCAACTCTGCTTGTTACAGAGAATTAAATTGACTTGTAGAAGCATCAGCCTGACAATCGCAGCCATTAAAAGTGTTTTAGGTCTGATTTTTACTGGAACTAGTAGGCAAAGAGACAAGATGATTTTGTTTTCTGCTGGGACTTGGCAGCCCTGTGGACTCTATCGGTAGCAATGCTGTCTACCGAGCAACGAGCTGTATCTGCTTTCTTTAATGTCTATTTTGTCTACTTAGGATTTTGGGACAGAAACTGTATCTTGTAACGGGTTTATATAATTACTTAAATCCAATTTCCAATCTTAATTAGGGATGCAACGACAAACTATTAATAATATCCAGAGCAGCATTAATTTACCCCTGCTATTTCACTTGAGCGGTAACAGGAACTAGACCATCAGGGAAATAAATTAAAGACAATTTGAGTTTTGAGAGAAACGTCGGAACAAGAGCTTGGGATCTGCATTCCTGCAACAGCTTGTGTCTGGGGGAAATCCCGTGGGTACCAAGGAAAACAGGAAAAGGTAGGATGGTGGGCCTACTCACAGTCTGATAAAGTAAAATAGATGCACAGGACATCACAGGATTCAGACCCTGCTGCTGAGCATGTCCTTCAGTAACAGTAACTTTAACACCAGCTAAAATAGTCTAGTGTCAAACCTGAGTTTAGACATCTGGCTTGATAAATACAGAAACGGAATGTACCCCAATACCCACAACTCCCCTTGGAGAGCATTTTCCCGTTCCCGTGATGGGACCCAGGCTGCACCAGGAACGAACTTGTGGGCATGGGTGCCAGTGATGCTTTACTTGGTTAAGAAGCCTCTAATAAGAAGCCAAAATGCTAAATGCATAATTGCTACTGAGTGACAAAACCAAGTTGTAGTCATGCTCCTCAGAAAAAAACACAAGACTGTAGTCTGCCTGGCTTCGGTGTTTTGCCGGAGCAAACTCAGTTATCTGCTGGAATAATTATCAAACTGCTTCATAAAGAGCAGCATGAAACATTCCCACTGAACTATAAAATTAGCCAGAGGAATCTCTGAATCTTCAGAAGGGCATGTCTTTTGTGGAAATTAACTGAACTAACTACGCTTTAAATTTAAAACAGGCAAAGAACTGATTTTTCAATTCTGAATGGAATTGCTGAAACCTTTGGAGTGACAGTTGTATCTTTAAAAGTTTTCACTAAAATCACACAATAATATCCTGAGGAAAACTAACGCCTTGCTACTTTTTTCCCTCTCAACAATATCAGTTTGCAGCTCAACAACACAAGGGTGGAGGAGGAAATTCCTTTCTTCTCACCTTCAAAAAAAAAAAAGTTCCTTTTCAACAAGCTGTAGTACAATGAGTTTGTCATCAATTGTTTGCAGGAAACATCTCACATTTTTTCCTCCTATGCAATGAGTTTGATCCCAGCAGGTTGACTTAATTTTACAAAGGGAAAAAAAAAAGCCACATACGTATGAAAGGCAAAGCCTTGGTCACACAAGAAAAGCCACAGTCACACAAGAAATCAGAAATCCCACCAATCTCAGTAAAAGTACCCACACAATGCTTGCAGAAGATCCAAGCAATGCATAAACACAAGACTTGAGCAATTCGGACTTAAAAGGGAGAAAAGGCATATGTGACTTCACCAAATAACATTAACCAAAGTAGCGAGTAGCCAGACCATACCCCACTCTGACACAGTGCCAAATTTATCACCACAAGGAAGAAGAAAATAACAGCACATGGACAGCATTCCTACTATAAGCCTGGACTAACAGGGATTCCCAAATATCTTTTTAATTTTGGTTGTTAAAAGGTGCTGTGAATAAATTGTTTGGCTTGCAGCAACCACACTGCAACATGTAAGAGCAAGAATTTTAGAACAAAAATTAAATCTTTATTCATACTAATTTCCTTTAAGAGGTTTTCTGTAGTGAAAAGCTATGTCTGATGCTGCTTCTCTTGGTAACTTCTGCTGATGGCAAAAAAGCCAACTGCTGCTCTTGCTTGGACAGCTCTGCTCTTTCTTTGAAATAATCAACATTAATGCAGTAACTCACAGCCGTTTCAGAGAAAGTAACACTCCAGAAAGACACAGAAAGGCAGGGATGAATTGCGCTTTTTGGCTGTTTGCATCCAACCCCTGCAGAAGCTCCTGTCAGGCGAGATCCTGAGGCTTTCCTCCCCAACACCAGGGCACTGCTCCTGCTCTACCCTTTGCAGGGGGAAGCAGCACTACGGGAAGGGACCAGGAGTAAGGTCAAGACTTCAAGGTCTCCTGGCTTCATGTTCTGGCTGAGTGTTTATGCATTCCATGTATACATATCTGAGGCAGAAAATGCAGATACGGGATGTATCAGCAAAGTGAAAAGACTTGCCTGGTAATTGCATTCCAGGGAGGCTTTTGTAAATGTAGGCAATATCTCAGGAGCAAAAATGTAATTCGGTCAAGATGGTCCAAGGTACAGCGCAAATAATTCTGCGGTGAATCAGGCTGAAGGACTGTCACGGGGACGAGGGTGAAAATCTTTTCCTCTGCCACCCCACCAGATCTGTATTAACTCTCCAGCAGCTGGGGCAGCCACTGACATTTGCTGGTGCTCGGATGGCAGCAGAATTTGGTTCAGCTGATAGATAACCTTCCCCTGGGTTCTCCTCCTGCTCCTGTCACACACCATGTAACTTTTTTAACATGCAGCTTATGTGAGTAAGAAACGTTCGATATTGACTGAAGACTCAAGAGAGCTTCCCCAAACAAACGGAACCAACCGCCCTCTCAGCCTCACGTCAATCAGAGAGTGACCAGGGCTGGGGAGGGTTCAGGGTACGTACACTTTGATTTTGTTCAGGCACCTTGATACNACGTTCGATATTGATTGAAGACTCAAGAGAGCTTCCCCAAACAAACGGAACCAACCGCCCTCTCAGCCTCACGTCAATCAGAGAGTGACCAGGGCTGGGGAGGGTTCAGGGTACGTACACTTTGATTTTGTTCAGGCACCTTGATACTGAGCAGACACTTCAAAGAGAAACTTCTTTCCATGAGCCAGCAACATGCCCTTGTTGCCAAGAGGGCCAATGGAATCCTGGGATGCCTAGGGAAGAGTGTGGCCAGCAGGTCGAGGGAGGTCATTCTCCCCCTCTGCTCTGCACTGGTGAGGCCACAACTGGCATATTGTGTCCAGTTCTGGGCTCCCCAGTTCAAGAGAGACAGGGAACTACTGGAGAGAGTCCAACGTAGGGCAACCAAGATGATTAAGGTATTGGAGCATCTCCCTTATGAGGAAAGGCTCAAAGAGCTGGGGCTCTTTAGCCTGGAGAAGGCTGAGGGGAGACCTTATCTACGTTTACAAGTATCTAAAGGGTGGGTTGAAGGAGGATGGAGCTGGACTCTTTTCAGTGGTTTCCAGCAATAGGACGAGGGGCAACGGGCACAAGCTGGAACATGGGAAGTTCCACTCAAATATGAGGAAAAACTTCTTTCTGGTGAGGGTGACAGAGCCCTGGAAGAGGCTGCCCAGGGAGGTGGTGGAGTCCCCTTCTCTGGAGATCTTCAAGACCTGCCTGGATGCAGCCCTGAGTGATGTGCTCTGGGCAACCCTGCTTTGGCAGGGGAGTTGGACTAGATGATCTCTAGAGGTTCCTTCTGACTCCAACAATTCCATGACTCCATGATTCTGTGAAACTCATAAAACACTGAAAGAAGGGAAGCTTAGAGGTGGCTGCAAGACAAGAAATAGGTTGAAGTTGGAAGGAGGGGACAGCTTGCCCTGCAGAAGAAGACACTCTCTATGCTGGTGTTTGGGAAGGAAAGGGGAGACAGTGCAAAGGCGACCCAGACTGTAAAATACCCTGCTTGCTCCCACCAATGGGGCCAACAGCATTGCCTTGGCCAAGCTGACTCCCCCAGTCAGTCGCCTGCTCCAGGGGAATAACATTACCCAACATCTCTGCACCTCCTTCCCATCACAGACTTCAGGACAAGCAGGGCCCTGCCCCACAACTCCACGAACAATTATTTTTTGTGCGGTCACCTTTGTAACAGCCAAACCAAAGAAACTCTGGCAACACTGTCACAGACTGCAGGAAATACTGAGAGAGACTAATAGCATACTTCTCTGTTCATCTGTGTTCGTTAGCAGAGAGGAAAATCATAGGGCCTTCTCTTGCCAAACCATACCCGTTGGCATTACTGAAAGCTTGGACCTTGAACGATTTGGTGTTTTGGAGGAGGGGTGGCTTTTATCAAAGCTTTTCAGAAGAGAGTATAAACCTCAGCGTTTGAACAAGAACAACAAAGGCTCCAGAGAAGTCATTCTTTCAAATTCTTCTGATCTTTACAATACACTGTAAATCTAAATGTTGTTGGTTTTTTTTTTTTAGTTTTTAACTCTTCAGCCCAGGAAATGTTCTGAAACTTTAAAGATTTTAAAAAAAATAATATTACGGTTAACAAGCCAAAATTTGTTCTCAGCGAAGCGGCTCTTTAGTTAAGTAAGAGAGAACTTTATTCATTCCTTAGGACTTCTTGTAACCTGCAGAAGTGAAGAATTTTGTTTTAGTCTGCTTATGAGACTTTTTTTCTGTGCAGAAATTTACATCATCTATAGCAAGCTCCATATCAAGCCCACATAATCCAAGCAGATCTGAATTTACTAGAAGAAGTAAACTTTGACTACTGTTCTACAGCATGAATTATAGCTGTTTGCTGGTTTGCAGCTCACTGATGTCCAGCAACAGAATAATACACACAAAATGTGTTTCACCAACCCAAAACTAACCCTATCGCCCAGCATCTAGTCCCAAACCTGAAAAGCAGCAAAGCAGTAGAGACCTGTTTCCAGGCTGCCCAGCTACTTAAAGTGTTCAAAGTTCTGATCAGGAGAAGCCTGAGAAATTTTGTCAGCATGACCCTCCACAGTGGGTTTCCTCTGCTGCTGGAGTTCACCACCACATTATTGAGGAATGAAACCACCAAGTCACTACAAAATCCTGGCATCACGCCTAGCAAAGTGAAGTCCTCTTGCCATGAAAGTGGGTCGCCTTTTCTTCTTTAAAAAATTAATGTATCCTATTTCAGACTCACATTTGCCACAATAAGAACTGCAGTACCTCCTTTTTTATTTCTCCCCCTCCCTTCTGTCTCAAGGAAATTAAAGTATTCATTAGATCCACCAGCTGGAAAGAAGATTTAAATGGCATGATGCGTTTCCCAGTGCGACTGCACTCTTGACAGATGACTGATGCCAGTGGGATGTTGAGGCCTTTTAACTACGGAGTCTGTTCCCATCCATAAAGCACAGCTGTCCCACTGCACATTGCTCTTCATGCTCCTGCTGAACTCAACAGGTCCTCACCACTGAGGAACCCGCAGCCAGAAGAGCTGGCACAGAACCTACAGAGGTTCCCTGGGCATTTGGGTGTTGGGATGCTGACTGCTCACTCCTCCAGCCTGGACCAGCAGCTGCCCTCTAAGAAAAGGTGTGAGCGGAGACCTCTGGTCTGACCTTTCACGCTTTCTCTGCAGAAGTGTAAGCGTCTGCAGGGAGTAGAGCACTGGAGAATCAATCCCTCACACAACCTGAGCCTGACCCTGCCGACCTCCAGAGACCAGGCACCGTAGCCTGCGTGCTGTGTCACAAGGCTAACACGAAGGCAAAGGTGGCACACGTTAGGTTGGCAGGAGTGTTTCAGTCCTTTAATTATCTCGGATTCTCTGCATCTGCAGATGAATACTTCTGGCCGATGCAACTTGGCCAACGCTTTAAATGCCATCTGGTTCTCGACTTAATGAACGCTGGCGTAAATAACCTCCTCTCACTCTCCTTCTTCCACGCTCAACACTATTTTTAAAAGAAACTGAGCTGTTGATGTGACAAGTCTCTTTTACATATTTTTTTGGTTTTTTGCCTCTGGGTTGCTTACCGGTGCCAAACATGATGACAGACACACCCACTGTAACACCTGCACCTGGAGGATCCCAGTTTTTTATTTTTCCATTCTGCAGAAACATGTCCCACAGGCATGGGAAGAGGAATGCTTAAAAAATATCATGCACACGCTCCTCTGCCCCTATGTCCCAGGAAGCTGGTGATCAGTTGGCAACGTCCTCTCAGGCTGTCTGGGAAAGTCCCTTTTTGCAACATTTCACACGGCAGAGAACATAGGGTGTTGGCTTGATTTCCCATCGAGAAACTTGCGATAATCCAGAGTCTTGCAGCACGTAAGAGAACAGTCCTATCGTCCTTTTCTTCCAGAAACAAAACAGGTTTCCAGCAGCAGATGGTTTAACACAAACCCTATCCAGCTCGTCACGGAGAAGTCATGTCCTTTGCCCAGGCCAGCAGGATACATTGACTTGCCAGAGTCAACAAGAACAGTAGGCAAGACATGCCCGAGAGCTGAACTTCTGGGTTTCCCACATAGCCCACAAGAAGCAGAGAAGAACAAAGAAATTTTGCTGTCAAACAGTTGCTGCTATACAGATGAAAGCCCTGAATTATGGAGAGGCCTGGGGAAGGAGTGAGAGGCAGAATAGCCTAAAAACATTTTGTTTGGAGCAGAAGGCAACTGATGACATCTGACAAAAAGGCATGAGCAAGAAAAAAAAACCTCAGAAGAAACAGTAATTCTATCGCAGGCTCCTCTTTTCAGCACAGCTAATTCTGAAAGACTGGTTTATGTACCAGTCAATTGCAGTTTGGCTCAATCACTAAACATTACTGGAGACCCAAACATGACATTGGCCATAGTCATATCTTCACCCAGCTCCAAGAAAGCAGCAAAACCTCTGTGGAATAAGCTGCCACTCAAAGGTAAATTCTGTCAAGTCCTGCTTATGTGCTAATAGTGTCACAAACTGGCTCCAGAACTCTCTACATATGCCAGTAACTGTTGTCAGCTTTCTAGCAACACCTCCAAATGTGATTTTTTTCCCCCCAGGGCTGAGCCTCCTAAAAATTTCAAAATTACCTGAGCTCCCTGTTGCTATCTCTAAATTAATCAGACGGAAAAAGATTTTCAGGAAGTTTAAGGGCTTAAAATATATCCTGGTCAAAAATGCCCACTAATTAAAAGGTATTTTTAATTTAAAGTGAGAACTATTCCCTAGAAATCTTTGTCAATATACATTCTGATCTGCTGTACCATGCCAATTCTGTTCTCATTCACCAAGTTGATAAACACATTTTATACACCATAATGAGCATAAATCTGGGCCTTACAGATATATCACCCCAGAAAGCCAAACAAACAGGACAGGGGTGGTGAGAGTGTCCATCAAAAACACTGTCAAAAGGCCTCATTTTCAGAAAACAAACGGGCACTTCTTCACTCTATGCTGGCTCCTCTTTTAAAGCATTTCAGATGGAGCAACCCAAATTCCAAAAAACTCCCCAAAAGCCCGGCTGCTGCTCTGCTTCCTCAGAGCTGCTGTTCACCAGGGATTCAGGGGGGATTTGCACGAACTCCAGAATCGGAAACGAAGAAAAAGCTTCCCCTGGCAAGAAGATATGTGAAGGAAGCTAATATGCCTTTGTTTGACATTTCTAAATTAAACAAAGCCAGGAATTGAACCAGAAGAGTATAAGTGAAAGTACAAACTACAGGCAGCCCAAAGAGTGATGGGAAGCACCGTGGAGACTTGGAGCATCAAAGGGATATAGGACAGACTCACATTCCAGTCAGGTGAAACAACAGCATCTAAAGCCAGCGCAGGTTCTTTTACACCACTATTTAGATCTGACTAAAAGATCAAAACATTTGGTTTGATTAAGCCAATTTCAGCGTATTCAGCATATCCACTGCTTTTGCCACAGAAAAACACAGAATTGCTGTAAATAGTTTTACGTTTGGACTTGACGATCTTAAAGGGTCTTTTCCAACCTACATGATTCTACGATTCTACAAAAATTCTGAAAATATGCAGAGAAAGGGAAAAGACTTAAAAGAATCAAACCACGATTTTGGCCGCATTTTCCTTTTTGGTGATCACACCCAGCAGCAGGAGCAAGGAGAAACCAAAGGACTGGACCAGTGCTGCTGGGAACTTGCCCCGGTGTGTCCCTGCCCCAGCCATGGGCTGTCAACAGTCAAAACAATACGGTGTCAAGACCTGAACGTGTCTGAACTCTTATGGTTCCATTTCCTCCTCACACAACTTGTCCTCCAGCCTTTCCTTGAGACTTTGGCTGGCCATAGTCCTCCTCCCCTCAGCGACAAGAAGCTGTACCAGTAAAACATGTCTTGAAGACATAGGGACAGCTGGAACATCAAACCATGGCACAAACCACAATGGCCTGTGCACGTTGCATGTACTTTTAACGGTTTTAAAATCAGGTTAAGTGACTCTGTGGGTTTATCGACAGTAGTTCCCATACCAATACGTGGGTTCTCAAGAGCATCACCAGCAGAAACCTTTTCTTGCATTCACTCTTGGGGCAGGGTAGCAGCTAATAGGGAACTCTAAAATTGGAAATAAAATGACCTATTTATGAGGCAAGTTGGTAGAATAACATTTAGAGATTTAAGATTGGCTTCACAT
>JAHREE010000152.1:4909571-4953824 GCA_033628505.1 Tringa tobata | reverse complement strand
CCGAGCCCCCGGCCCCGCCGCCCGCCTCCGGGGGGATGCGCCAACCCGCCGGCTGGGAACTCCGGGGGTTTCCTGAGCCGGGCTTTTAGGGGTGGTTTTGCTGCTGGTCGCTTTCGGGTTTTCTTCTTTTCTTTTTCGGTTTATTGGTGTGGTTTGGGTTTTTTTGTTTTGTTTTGGTTTAGGTTTTGTTGTTGTTGGGTGGGTTTTTTTGTTTGGTTGGGTGGGTTGTTTTTTGTTTTTTTTTTGTTTTTTTTTAAATCTATGCAGCGGACCTGACTTCCATGGGCTTCTTCAGTACCCAAATGCACTTGCAACGTTCACAGCAGGCTCTGGCAGGGATTTCCATTGGTCTGCCACCCCCACCTGTGAAGAACCTCTGCCTTTTATTTTTGTCTTCAATACGAACTTAATTATCCCCTCATCTCCCGTGCTGGAGATGAGGAACAGCTCCAAACCCTGCTCCTGGGTTTGCAGATCTCCACTGTAATCCATTTACATCATTCCTTCTCCTGGCTGAAGAGTTGCAGGTTGCTCATGGGGGCCTTTGTCCATAGATTGTTCTGTACCTCTTATCATCCTTGATGCCCTCTTGAACATCATCCTGATCTAATAGATCTTATTTGAGATGAAGAAATGCACAGTATTTAAGATGTAAGCAAACCATGGATTTGTAAAGTGGCACAATGATGTTTTTCTTTTAGTATTTTATGAGACATTTTTGAGCACAGAGCTGATGTTTCTATGGAATTGTCTGTCATAATCCTGAGGTTTTACTCACGGAATTCCCAGCTCAGAGCCCGCTGTTTTACGCAATTGTTTCTCCTTGTTGTGCATCATTTCACATTTCCCTACACTGAAGTTTCTTATATTGCCCAGTTAGCCGCATAATATCCTTGTGTATTTCCTCACAGGTTTTCTTATTACTGCCTCGGGTAAATAATTGCTCTGATGAACTTTGCTATTTCATTCCATTCCCAGGTAAGATATGAGTACACTGAACAGCACATGTCCCAGCACTGACCCTTGCAGAACCCCACACCATCCAGCACCGCCCTCCATTGTGAGAACTGGTCATTTATTCCTGTACTTTGCATTTTATCTTCTAAGCAGTTACTGAGCTATACCAGGGCTTTCCCTCTTGTTGCTATCGCTGCTAGTCTCCTTAAAAGCCTTTGTCAAAAGCCTTTTAGAAACCCAGTCTGATATGGAAATTAGATCACCCTTATCCACGCTTTTGTTGACCCTTTCAGAGACCTCCCAGAGGTTTGTTTAAGGCAGGACTTTACAGAAGCAATGTTGACTCTTCTCAGATAGATTGCATTAATCCAGGTGTCCTTTAGTTCTAACCCAATTAGCATCGCTGTATTTGCACAGCACAGGCAGGGGATTTGCAAACCTCTGGTTCTCCAGAGTCTGCATGGAGGCTTAGTGTCACGTTTGCCACCCTCCGCTCTTCAGGTGCCAGTGTTTGGAATGGGAGGTTACATGCTGCTGTTGGTAATTCAGCTGCCGCCTCCTCTGCTGGGAACTCAAGGACACAGATGCTCACACACAGGGACATTGCTACCTGAACGACGACACAGTGGAAAAGGCTTATAATGACAGCCAATCAGATAGATAAATGGATGCACACATATGTAACTATGCAGACCTCTAAACTGGTATTGTCAATGAGGCCAGGCTGGATGAGGCTTTGAGCAGCCTGGTCTGGTGGGAGGTGTCCCTGCCCATGGCAGGGGGGTCGGAACTCCATGATCTCTAAAATCCCTTCCAACTCTAACCATTCTATGATTCTAAGTAAGAAGCTGTCTTAGTAATTAACTATATGTGGCCATGACTGTCTTTGCAAATGTATGTCTCTGAAAGCACACAGAGTGTGGTGCAGACAAAAGCCTTTGACCCAGGGAACTGTGCTGTTCTCTGTATTTGCAGCCACCTGTTTTATTTCTTTCATACTTCACTGGATCAAGGATGGCCTTTTTTAATGCGCATTTTTTACTTGCCACTAGCATACGGCACGGGAAGGAGGACTGGAGACCAGTTCTGAGCAGGGGTGTTTCAGCTGCACCACCTAGGAATGTTCCCGGGAATGTCTGCAATTCAGCTACCTGCCCAGAGACAGGACTCCCACCCTTTGTCCTTCTAGGAGTTCTAGTACAGCTCCATCCAGCCTCTTTGCAGGGAGCAGAGGAAAGCTCCACCTGACTGAAGCGACTCCGCGTGGAGGTGCATCACTGCTCCTGCCTGCCCCACAAGTGTGGGGTCTGTGGCCCGCAGACAGATCTGCCATCCAGATGGCAATGTGGGGCAGCGGAGGAGAGAGAGAGGGGAAGAGGAACCTGGCAGTTGCATCCCTTTTAGGTATTTCACAGGTCTGGCCATGTTGGGTTTTTAGGAACTTCAGCTGCTAGAAACCGAATTAGCAGGTTATCACAAGGGAAGGAGGGTAATACACTGGTCTTTTTTAGTTGCAGAAAACTTTAGAACCATGCAGAAAGATCCCCTCTAGGCCTCAGAAACATAATTAAAATAAACATAATCTAGTCTCATGCTTTTTGAAGATCTCATGTTTTGGAGACTGGCAACACTTCACAATAGACAAAAATCTGTGGTATTCATAGCAACTAAAGATGTTACACTGCAAAAGGGGGAACTTCAGAGCTCCTCTTCCTGGGTTCCCACCCCTCTGCACTTTTGTTCCAACAGTTACCTTCTGCTCCTTCTTACTGGCCTCATACAGGACTGCAGTACAGATCTTGGTCCATTAGATAAAGCAGTATCACAAATGACACTGATACTGTTTGAATTTTTTTTTTTTTTCTTATGACAGGGATGTATTGACTTAGTATTAACTACATAGCACATGACTAATATACCACAGAGGAAATCAAATACGATTTCACTGTGTATATTTTAATGAGTTTTGACTATTGCTTCCAATTTGCATTTTTAACAGTTACAACAGCCGAAGAAAATTATGTCTTAAAGTTTTGTTTCAAAGATGTATTTTGTTAATGCTCTGTGATTCTTTCACAGCACTACAGAGGGCTTCAGGTAGGGAGAAGAAGGAGGTTAGTCTTTGCTAGGGTGCAGCCTTCCCTAATTTTTACTGTGAAGTTAAAATTCCTTTACCTAAATAATGAATCGCAAGATTAGTTGGTGGTGTCCTAAAAACTCCGAAAGTAGGAAGACTATAAAGGTCAGCTGCATTAATATTTGTCAAGAATATTAGCCAAGAATATTTGTCAAGAAAATTAGTTATTTTTAACACTCAGATGACAGTTCCTCGCCTGTCATTCATTCCCTTTCAGGCCTGCTTTATGTGCCCTGTGAACTGAAATACATCACCCCAGTGTTATTACCTCATTCCCCCTCCAGTGCCTGACCAACGTACATCCCAAGGCTGTGCTGAACATGTAGGAAAACCCGACAGAAGCAGATGCTGTGGTCTCCTTAGGACATCTCAAGAAGTGCCACAGCGTTACCTGAACTTCTGCTTGCCGGGGGCTGAAGAACAGAGGATGTTTTTCTCTATCCACGGCCTGTGGACAAGGGGACTGGTGCCACTGGGGTCAGTGGGAACCGCAGACACTCAACACCTCCGACAACTGGGCCACGTGCTTATGTGAGACCTTGTTATTATAGAAAAAGGCTCTTACTTCTACTCTTTTTTTTTTTTTTTTTTTCCCTCTGCCACATAAGCTGACCTAGTTTACAATCTGCCTCTGTACAGATGCGGGCTCTTCCATGGGTAGCAAGACGACAGAGCCATTGCCAACAAAGAGTGCCTGGAGTTAGGAAGGGGAAGAGACACTGGGCAGCTAGCTCAGGATGGGGAGATAAAGAGAAGGAAATGAAAGACAAAGATGTTTGGAGGAGAGGAGAGGAGAGAGAGAAGAGAGCGAAGCCATATTTGTATCTGCTGCTTCTGCATTATCCAGCAGAGAGAGGAGTTCCTCAGCGTCTTTGCTTTGTGACTTTGTCAGTATCTTGGAGTGCAGTGTCAGTGAGGCAGATTTTTTTATTGTTATGCAGCAAACCTTCAAATGGAGAATGATTCAAAGGGGGATACTCCTTCCTATTAGGAAGAATTTCTTTCTGGCTTCTGTTTTACAGCCCAGTAGACTGCTCTTGCTCTTTATGCACTCCTGAAGATGCTGAGGGCAGTGCAGAATAAAGAAAGGAGGGAAGATACTGTGATAACGACGCTGGATATGCCAGGGACTTCATTTATGAAATGAAATGCAGTCCTGAAAGGTGATGCCTGATCTGGTAGCCTCCACGCTGAATTTCACTCTGTATGAAAAATGAGTTTTGCTTGGGATGCAGATTTTTAAATGTTTTGGATTAGCTGTCAGAAATTTTGTGATTAGATTCATTTTCCTTTCATTGTGGTTCTGGCTATTGCTCTGCAGAATAACATGCAGATGAGCTGAATGAGGGAATGCACTGGCTTGTGGTAATGCATGTGAGATGAAAATGGTACTTCTGTGTATTCTCTGTGCATTTATAAAACTAATGAATGCAGAGATCCATCAGTCAGTTAGCAGAAGAGCTGTGGGAAGTTTGGAGGTCACATACATAGATGCTTTATATTCAGTACAGGGATGAAAAGTTGAGTATTACAGAGGCAGGGAGCTGCTGGTAGGGAACTGACCGGAGATCCCTGTTCTATTCCTGGCGTTACAGATGACCTGTGGTGTGACTGAAGGCAAGTCACTTTCCCTTATTTGTCTGTATGAGTTGATGAATTTTAGGCCAGGGATTGCCTATTAATGGGTGTTTGCAGAACGTAATGGGACATGGTTAGGGAGTTCAAATACCAGTATAGTATGAACTTTAAAATTATTTTCTGAAGTTTTTCAGCTGACTAACAGGCTCATTTACACACATCTATTATGTGGTGGAGTAGCTTGGCGAGATATCTATTGGCAACTAGCTACATGAGTAATCTCATTGAGTTAAATGTGACTCCTTGAGTGAGTAATGTTTTAGTCCTGGCTCCATAAACTGTTTTAGTCATCATCAAACTGCATGCGTAGCCCTGCCAGCACTTACCACACAGCGTAGTGTATCTTACTGCAAGGAGCTCTGTCACAGGAGTAATACCCAGTAGTAGCTGTTTGTGTAATCTACACCCACGTGAAGAAGTTACTCCGTTCTGCAGTTGCAAAACCAGCCAAATTTCACTGGCATAGTGTTCCCTTTGGTTTGTGGGTTTGAAATATTCAGTACCTGTGACGTTTTAAGGAAGAAATTTATTTTTTTTTTATTGCAGATGGTGGGGATACCGCTCCATAACTGACTCATGGCTCTCCCTCCTTCTTGTGGAAAATGCAGTCATTGCAAATCTGGAGCTGTAAGTTTTCATTTAAAGCTCTTTGCAGTCTTACCCCAGCTAATGTTTCTGCTTTGATTACTCCTGCCTTATCTCAGTCTCTTTGTACCCTCTTCCACAATAGCCCCTGTTTCTTTCCCCTACTGTGGGCTTTGTGTCTCCTTTCAGTCTGTTCCTTTTCCTAAGCGCAGAAAAAAAATCCCATTCAGTAGTATCCCTCTTTATTCTACAAATCCCTCTTTCAAGTCTGCTTCATCAATAACATCAACAGAAGGCAGCCCTGAAAGATGGGTTGCCTGTGTCCAGCTTGCCTGATTGAGCCTCAACATCCTCAGGGGCAGCGAGCATATCTCTATATATTTTCTGAATTGCTGCGTGCATAGGAAGAGCCATATAAATATAGCACTACTTTTTACCACAGCGTTACATATTCAACATTTGTATCAACTGCTGGGGCAAGATAATCACAGACTACAGTGCTTCCACTATTACGTACAGTTGCATATTGTTCCTCCAACTAAACTGGCATAGCAAAAATTATTTAAAAAACAATCATTATCTTAGAAATAGGGAACCTCTGTAACTCTTCTGTACAATACTTGAGTAGCATATTTGCACAAAGAGCATTTGTTTATGAACTAAAGAGCTTGATCCAAAGCCCAATGGAGGCTCTTCCAAAGCATTCAATGAGCTTTGGATTAAGTCCTTCCTGAAGGACAGATGCAGGGTTTTATTCACTACCAGTAGAACAATAAAAATGACAAGACAAAGAATAAAGTTGTCTGCAGAGAATAAAGCAGTGTTGTCCTGCAGCAGCTTAAATACATTATGCTCTATAGTTTAAAGAAAGTCCTGCAGAATTAGTAAAATTGTTTGTGTAGCCCATTCACAAAATATACAGTGCAGAAATGTTTAATAATCTACACATAAATGCCCAAACACAGTGTATTTCACTGAGCATCCAACTTCTCAGTATTTGAAAGGGCTGAGTTATAAATGTAAAAACAAATTCCAGTTGTGCAAACAAAGATAACACAGAAATAGTTTCTTGCCATTAATCATCAAAACTGCAAGGGAAGAGAGAGCTGGAAATAATTTTGTGCTATAGCTTTTAGATGGATCCGAAGTGTTTACTGAGAGCTTGACTAGAGACAGGCTCTCTTTTGGCAAGTTTATCTCATTCAACATAATGATTTCTTATCTGGCCAGTAGATGTTATCACAATGTAAGCAATAAGGAGTGTGGAGGAGCACAGACATTTGCCCCTGCAGGAAAAAGTGGGGCCAGAGTCACCCCGCAAAAAAGAGTCCAACAAGGGAGATAAGCAACTGTGGGAGGTACAAGAGGCTAGACTGAAGTAAAAGGGGCAGCAAATGAGAAGAACAATTAGCAGAAACTAAGCTGGGTTGGGAGCCTGGGACTTGCAGCAGAGACAAAATAGGAAGGGAATCTGATCAGAGGCTTTCGAGAGGTCTGGGTAGATCTTGTAAAGAGATCTAGTGAGAGAGACAGTGGAAGCAGCAAACAAAACAGGGTGTTTTTTTTAATCTGCATGGATTTATGTAGAAAGTAGAAATTGGGAAAGAAGTCTGGATTAGAAGAGGTTGCAGTCATAGCAAAAGAGACCCTCGTGATGAACATGTGGAGAGACAAGTGGATTTTCAAAGAGCTGAGGAACTGGTGTGGTCTGGTGCAAGGAAGTGTGTTGAGCAGAAAAGGACATTACACAAAACTTTTTATACCATGAAAGAAAGAAGGGAATCAAAAGCTGACAAATAATATTACACAGAACTATCTCTGTAGCTATTAAAAATGATACCATTTAATTTTTGCCTGCTTGTGTTTAAGTATTCCTAACTTTTTCAGCTCACAAGTAGGAGCTTCAGAAAAAGTCAGTATTCTAAAATCCCATGTATTTAATTACCAGGCAAAGCAAACGCATTGCCTACTACAGTTCCAAACATTAACTAGATGCAGAATGGCACATTTTGTCATGCCATCTTTCCTGGAGCATCGCCACAGGTGTGCTCTCACAATTGTGGAGAAGAGAAATCCTTCTGTCTTTGGGGAACCCTATCACACTGCAGGGACTGAAATCCCTACTTCATAGAAGAAGAAGAGAAAGACCCTCTTGCCATGCTCCTAACGTTTCCACCATTCTACAGCCTTAATGAGCGCTCCTGCAAATTCTTAATACCTTTTAATCTGAGTTCTGCACATTGTAGTACAAATCTTCAGCAGCTGAGCTGCCTTCTCCAGACATCTTACTGAGCCCCCCCTGTATTCAAGGCTGGATGTTTGTTCATTGCAGTACTGCAATGGTGTTTAATGCCTCCAACTGGGATGTGCCATTTGCTGCAGGGTGGATGGCAACACTAGAAATGATGGAGAAAACCAAGCCTGCCTGAAGGTCCTCAGAGAGTCAGAGGCAAGTGGGTAATATTCAAAGAAGAAATTCTTTGTCTCATGACAATATTTTTTTTTTCCCATCAAACAACAATATCACAGTTTCCTAAAGATGCATCCCTTTCTTTAATGAGAAAGGGAGCAGGCCTAATGACTAAACCCATGGCCAACCTGAAGGACTGCCCGTCCCGTCAGCGAGCCGAGGTTTTAGCTTCACTGCATTTTCCAGCCATTGGAAGTGCAAAAAGAAAATGTAATGAGATGATAAGACAACCTGATTGTAGGCCTGCTAATTAAAAATACACAGTATTCTGTATGGAAATACGTAGAGCTCTGCACTAGGAAACTGCTGAGCATTTTAATGTCTAACTCACGTGGAGGCGATCTTATTTGTCTTTGGATATGAAGGCAGGTGGGCATGTTTTATGCAGGCGCCACAGCTTGACAGTCTTGTTACTTTACTTTGACAGTTCCCATGCAGAGCCACGGAAATAATGCCGCAGTGCCAGAGGTCAAACATTAATGGCTGTGATGGCTCTGAAGGACTGACGATGCCCTGACCGACGCGGCCTGCCTCGGTCACGATGTGAAGACGTGCTCGAGAGCAATTAGCAGAGACCATAACTGGGCATGAACTCTGGGCTGTGTGGTGTGACATGCAGTTCAACAGCTCCGGGGGGTCCTCCCCTCCGTTACCCAGCTCCAGCTCCCGTGGCCGGGACCAGGGATGGAGAGCACGGCCTGGGAAAACCAGTGATGAGAGCGAGCAGGAGCCAACTGGGGGAAACATCAACTGCAGGAAATAAACCCGTGAAGCTGGTTTGTGCCTTGCCTTGGATTTTTACTGCAGTAATGTCTCTGAATTTCAGCAGCACCCCTCCATGGCAGGCAAGGCACATCCGAGGTGGCCTGAAGGGTCAGGGAGGAGGGGAGATGAGGCCATGCAGGCTTTACACTTTGGAAGATGGTCAGGAATTTTTGCGATCTGGCCTCACATGCTTCAGATGCATGCATCGTGCAGAAAGAGCATCTCCCTTTTAAACTGATCCAGAGAGCTGAAAATACCAAAGCCTCTGTTGTTTTCAGTTGTCTGGGAAGTTTTCGGCCGCAGTGTATTTATGGCAGCAGGGTGAGGGGGGGGACGAGGGGAAGGGGTTGCATCCTGGGTCTGTTTAGGCTTTTTTTTTTTGGTGTTTTTAAACAGCTACCCAGTGAAATTAATTAAATTTTCCAGAGTTTCCTGGACTCACTTAGGTTCTTTGGTGATACAAGCTTTCGTAAAACCCATGAAAGAGCAAACTGAATTTCTATATCTCTTATAAAACATTCCCACAAAAAAAGCAGCAACCTTTTCACTGCAAGACAAATTCTTTCAGCCTACTGCTGATCCTTTTATGTGGAAATTAGGAGTTGCTCGCTAAGATAATCTCCCAACCTCCTGTACAGCAATGTTACAGAGAAGCCAAATGGTGTATACATACATCTTCTTCCTTGTTACAAGTCAGCAGTAATGATGGTGGAAAAATAAAGAAAAACAGCTGCAGTTTATGCTACTCCCACACACATATACATTCTTCCATTTGAGCAAAAGCTGCAAGAAGGGCTCAGTAGCAGAGTACATGGTATGCTGAACCTGCACTCCAAAAACAGCTGCAGGCATAACAGGATGTGTTTTAAAAGCAACAATGAAGAGGCAGCATTTTGCTATTTAGAAAAGAAGGAAGAGACATAAAAAACTCCAAAATCATTCATAAACTTTGGCCTGTTCAACAATAGGTCTAGCTTGGCAAGATCTGAGCGCGTTACATGGACTGACTCTTTGGGAGGACTGTATTTTTCCTTTCTTGTAAGGGAGAATGTTGCTTTGCTTCATGACTAGGATCAAGTGTAACATTTGTATACTGACCCAGATCCTGTCTTTGCTGGTCACTACCTATTAGATATCAGAGTTTTTTATGCTTTATTTAAACCTATGCAATTACCATTGACTTGAAACACACAGTCAAGAGCACAGTCTGGACCCAGGGGTAGCTTGTTGCCTCTTCTTAATAGTTTGTTAAAGTTGAAAGGAATGTTATGATGGCTCAGGTTTCCGCTTGGAGTAAGCAGGCTGTTTAAAATAACAGACTTGTGGAGTTCTATTTCCTGATTTCTGTTAATTGAGAATCTACTTTCTTTTGGTATCATTAAAAAAGTACAGCAGCTAATTCTGCATAGATTCCTTTCAGAATTAATCTAAAATTGATGGTTTTCTGGTATGAAAACGATGCTGCCCATTTGACTGTTTAGCGTTACAAAGGACAATTATTTTGGGTTTGTCTCTCTCAGCAAACACAAGCTCAGAAGAGCCGATATCCAGCTGCTCCGTATAGTCTTTGTCTCAAACATCAGGCTTCTCCCTTCCACAAATCGTTAGCAAGTTACTAAAGAAAATTGCGGCACTTCATAATTTGCTACGACTAAATTAATTTTCTTCCATGCTGCTAAGGATACTTTCGTGGACTTTATTTACTTTCCTGTGCTAGCATTTTGCTGATCCCGCTCACGCTGTGTCACTGGTAGCACTGAGTCAGCCTCCCTCTTACAAAGTTCTGCCATTAAACCTCCTCCTTCAGACGGGGGCCGTTATTAAAAAAAAAAACCCAAGACCTCTTTTTTAAAACCAAGGAGAAAGCCATGCGAAGTCAGATTTTGTTCTGCCGGGTGTTACACTCCCAAGCGTTGGAAGTACCGTGCTGTTAAAACGAATTGCGTTCCACAGTCATGGAATCTTTTTTCCCCTCTTCCTTAAGCATGACCTTAACTGAAGCCAGAGAAAGTTAGGGAGTGATTAAACCCTAGCTCAGAGCTTTCCCAGCGGTCCTGCTTGCGATACAGGAGCTGACACAAAGTGTTACTACACTGAGCAGAGCGCTGATAGCAACCGGAGCGAAATCTCCGGGAATGCCGGTGCAAAGTCGGTGCTCCAGCTGCAGTCGGAACGATTTAAATACCTACTTTAACCATAACCTGAAAGTTTCGGTTTGACTGCTTTGCATTATCAATTTGAACCTTTTATTGTTTGTGCTGTAAATTATTTGCCTAAAGAAAGGCAAACTCTCGCTGACTGATGCTCCTGAGGACATGTTGATTTGCTGCTTTACATAGCTCTAACCTTAAGTTTGGTCATCGTTTTTTGATAGCCAAGAGTATGAAAATCTGTGCAATATTGCCCATTCTAAATTGTTAACCACATTTAGTCAGATTTGTATTTGTTGTTAGCAGATCTGTTTGGTTTTTTTTTAAACATCAGATTGGTCCATCCCCTGTTGGATTATACTTGCATTTAAATGAAAAGTGTGGGAAACCTGGATTTTGAGAAAAATATTAATGTTTTCTTAAATGTTAAATGAAACAAGTAAATATGATAAGAAAAATCTAAATAAAGGTTTTCAAAACATGTTTTACATTTACATTTTCCTTATTTAAAAAAAAAAGTTATGCAGGTGCTGACTTGAGGTGTTTATTCACCATGGCCTTTAAGACTTTAAAGCTAGCTGATCTGAGCTTCTCACACCAGTTTTTACTCATAGACTAGAAGAAGATATGAAATTGCTGCATTTTTATCTTTAAATGCTTCTCTAACTGAACTGAAAGAGTAAGTTATTGGGCTAAATTTAACTAACTAATTTAAGAAAAAATTCCTCTTTTTTTATAGCAGAAGTCTGAAATCTGCTTCATCAGTTTCATCTGAACCAGTTTAACAGCCTTGATTACTATTTTAATTTAAAGAAATGTAAAAGATTAAAGTAAATTTAGGCATTAATATGGGCTATGTATGTCCAAGTTTATTTATTTAAAAGGCCAATTAATGATAAAAAATTGTTGGACAGGCCATTAGTTTTTAACATAGTTGTTTTTGTCTTTAGATACACATGCTTCACACACAGGAGTGTCAGCAGCCCTGAAGATGGACATCTTGGCCCTGCAGGAATTTTCTTGCCCATTCACTCCCTTTCCACTCCCAACATCTTACTGACAAACTCGTCTGCTGCTGCTAAAAACACGTGGCTGCACGCGATCACACCGAGAACAACAAAGAAAAGGGAATATCCCTATGACATTTTTTCCAGCAAAATGGTGTGTTTCCACGTGCCACCCAACCACACCAAGCTATCAGGTGAGGGCAGTGCTTCTCAGATGCTTGCCCTCCTGCTGATGGGATGCTCGCACGGGGGTTTCCAGCAGATGAAAGGAGGTGGGGTAGCAGTAACCACAGAGGGGCCTGAGAAGAAGAGAAGGGGCAATGGAAGACACACATCAGTGGGGGATTGACTGATGGTGAGGAGGGATTGAGCATCAGTCTGACACCACCTTGCAGTGAGCGGCCAGACCTCCCAAGACCTCCCAGAAATGCACTTTTATTGAAGGTCCTTCTAATCCCACCAGGCTTTCAAGTATTTAGGAGGAGACCTTGCGGTAGTCAAAGTGAATGCAGTTGACACCACAATAACCTGCTCACAGCTGAAGATGTGGCCCGGCCCACCAAGCGTGGGGTGCCATCAAGCATTACGTTTGAGCGCAGCATGGATCCCTTTGCTCACCACAAGGATGTGGTGGGAGGAGACTTACCCCGGCACCCTCCTCAGCTTCGGGACTTTCACAGGAGCACGGTCCCGGCGGGTCCCTCGGCAGCATGTCTGATCCTCCTGCGCCTACAAAACCAGAGACATTTTATTGCCCATGGGAGAATACGCATGGCCAAGAGGTTGCTTTGCTTTGCTTGGATCCATTTCTACCAGCCCAGCTCCGTCACCAGCCTGGTATCTTGTCAGCATTGTTAAAGAAAGCAGAAAGGGTACAAAAACAAGGACTGAAAAATATCTCTGCCAGCAGGAGACAGGTCTGCCTGCTGTGGAGAGGCAGCCACCACCAGGAGAAAATGCTTAGCAGGTTGACACTCTGAGCACACCATGGCTCAGGACGGAGATATTCGATTTCAGCCCCCACAGCAGACATCCTTGTCCCAGAGTGGTACCCATTGCTGGGGCTGGAGCTGCCCTGGTCCCTGATGGGGTGGTGGAATGGCCCTGGCTGCCAGGTCCAGCCTTGCCACCCCCAGGAAGACCCCCCTGGACACTGTTTGCTCTGTGCTTGCCTGTGTTGCTGTGCTGAAGGTGCGCCCGTGCTCACACCATCCCTGGGATGAGCTCATCCCATCCTGGGGAGAAGCCAGAGGACTTTTCAGAACTTCTGTGCATCCCAAGGGAAGGGTAACTAAGAGCATCTCATTAGTGAACACTGGTCCTCAGCCAGGCAGTGGTCACCACTGCTTTTGGGGTGAGGTCAGGTACAGGTGTAGCTCGCAGGGCATAGTGCCTGTGAGTCCTCTCTGGGAGAAGAACTTCTGCAGTTTTATTTCTACATCAAGCTTAAACCAGGAAGAAGGTAAGAACATATCTGTTGATTTTCACCTCCAGGAACAATGTTGCTTAGGCATAGCTAGCCGCAGACAGCTGTTTGATTGCTTTTGGAATTTCCATAGCAATGACAATAATTACAATAAATAATGGCGGATTAGAGTCAGATTAAATTGGTGAATATTTTCTAAACTGTGAAATTGAATTTCAGGGTTTACATGATCTCCTGCGTGCAGGGTAAGGATGGGTGAGGATTTATGGATCATCTCCAGTAGCAGTGTTGAATGTACACATTCACACTGAGAATACATTGGATAATGTTCCTCGTGCTGCCACGGCACTGTGGGCACCTACTAAATTTGAAATAGGGCTCATGTAATGATATGGCTTGAAATGGCTCTACCGTCTTTGGTCAATACAAGGACAGTTACTCGTGCCCTTTGCTGCTACTTCACCCTGTAACCTTGAGTGTGCCTCTTCAAACCCACTACTGGTTTGTGTGTGCTCCACAGGTGTGTTATGATGGCTTCTGCAAAAGGATCCGTGCATCAGAGGTGCCCTTTGCTTGTTTGTTGTTCCAGCGCACAGTGGCACATGCTGACAGTGCTAGCCCGAGCTCTAGTCTGCCTAGAGATACACGGAGACATCTTTTGCTCTGGGGGAAGAATATTAAGAAGTGCCAGTGCAACTTCCGTGCCAAAAATCCTGTAGGTGCTATTAACTTTTTACAGCACGGGTTTTTTGGAGCTGACCCCTCCTCTTCCCACACGCTATGGTGTCCATGTGGTCCACAGAGCTAATAGGTAGCCCCCAGCAAAGCTTAAAGACTGCATTAAAACCAGTGCAAGTGCATAATAATGAAACTGGGATGTTTTTTTTCTTGTTGTGCTCTCAGCACTCTGTGAAAGTCCACAAAGGCAGAAGTCTAATCCTGTGACTTTACCACAGGATTGATCCCTCCTTTGCATTCATCTCTGCTGGGGTTCCCCTAGAGCGTTGCTGCTTTGGAAGTGGTGCTGCAGAAAAGGCATCTAGTTTACTCTGTCCTGATTTCTTTCTTCTGTTTTTTTTTTTTTTTCCTTTCTTTCCAGCTGACTTGAATATCTTTATTCATGCTAATCTCAGGCCAAAAGGACCTTCCTCGTTATATGTCTGTAGAGCATTTTAGTATAGTGGGCCTCTGATTGTCTACTGATACCTATGTGCTCTCCTGGTATTCAAACACAGATATAAAACAGAGCTGTGTGCCTTTTCTTTGCCATTTCACAAAAGCATCCTTTCATACTCAGGCCCCCTGACCCCGTGCATCTTTCTCTGCGGTATCTTTGGAACAGTGAAGCCTTCAGCATGTTGTCCTTATGCGGATGCTTCTGTTTGCATCAGCAAGTAGCTGTGCAGTAGGAGTGGATCAGAGGGCGGGAGCTGACATCTCTAGATCAATATTGTACTTCCAGGACTTAATGGCAGACTAGATTTAGTCTGATTCCCTGGACTGAATGTTACCAGAGAGTCAGAAAGAGTAATACCCGATCTGAATATTTGTGTTTCCACAGGGGTTTGAAAAGTATTTCAAGTGACCCTGCAGAAGCATTTCGGGCTTGGTTTCCTCCAAAAGGACTCTTGCCTGCGACTCAACAGTCTCATCACGTAGTGTGAGTCCCTCCATGCCTGAATCACTTGCAAGTGTGGTTGAGGAAAGAGTTCACTAAAAGCCCTACAACTGTTGTCTGCCCAAGTGCAGCCTATGCCCACCAAGAAGGGACAGTCTGGTGAACTAGGATGCTAAATGGAGATACGGGATGCCTAATTTCACACCTGTGCCACAGCTGGCGTTCTGCTTAGCTAAGCACTGGTATTGACTTAAGTTGACCACCTGTAAGTGTTATTCCCCATTGATGTGGCGAGGTAGGAATGATTAACAAGAGAGCTTTACAGCAGTAATACGTGTACTTCACTAGAAAAAAAAGTCATGAAAGTCCAAGGCCTAGAAATTACCATACAAAAGAAGAGGATAGATTTCCTCCAAACCTCACAAACTTATAAATACCATAACCCTGAGTAGACTTCATCTCCCGAGTCCATAATTGGTGACAGCCCGTATCTGCCGCAGCCTGGACCTGTGACGTGATTTGCATGAAGGACATGGCAACTTTATAATCACCCTGGGATTAAAAAAAAATAATAAAATCCCAAGCATGTTCACGTGCACGGACACTTTGTAATGGCTGCACACAGTACCAGTTCGTGCTGCCATTAGCTCAGATGAAGTTTTACATCTGTCATCATCTGTATGGCTGTGATGAAGCAACTCAACCAGAACAGCTGCGGGGCAGCTCCATCAGCACTATAGGGGCTCAGTGGCTTTTCATCCATCTCTGTGCATTCTAGCTCTACTTCTGTGCAGCACTGTGCTGACTTATTTGTTTCCTTTTATTTGCTGTTGATTTCAACTGTGAATAGGGTTTGATGGATGACAGGAGTTTAACAATAAAGAGGACTGGACAATGCAACAGGAATGAAGCTGAGCTAACAGTCTCTTTCCTTAAGAGACATATCTATGCACACTTGGGAGACAAATCAAGGTGCAGATAACAGGAAGGAATTTGGGCTTTCTGCTCACCAGCATCAGCCAGGAGAGAAAGGAATGGATGCTGTCAAGACAGGAAGGATGAAATTTAAGTGTAAGAGGCAGATGCCCAGTTCCGGGTGATGTAGGTGGCAGTGAAAGTGCAGAATATGGGTGAAAAATAGAGGTACTGGTGAGGGATGTGGAAAACTGCTGTGCACACCCACTTGTTGCTCTTAACACACGGGTTTGTTCCTGAATCACAGTTCTTTGAGGTCAGCCCTGTCACCAGGGGGAAGGGTCTCTGCATTAGGTAGCAGTGGCCTGGGGCAGTACACTCATCTCTAGGGGGCTTGCTCCATCTTTCCCAGTCTGCCAACCCCTTTAGGATTCTGCTCTACGTCTATAGGACCTGGAGAAAGAAAGGAAACTTTAAGGTGCAATTCAGCTACCAAAGTATGTGAACTTTCTACAGGGGCCCAGAAGCCATTCACAAATGTAAAAATTACCCAGAAACCACAGACTTAGGGTTTCAATTTTTCTGGCTGTTTAGTAACAGAGTGCTCTGTGTTTTCAGCATATAGAGTCCCTTGCTGTGCTGTTAAGCTGGCATGAAACAGCTCTGAGCCCTGTACCAGACAGCCATTAACACTGGGGTAGCCTGTATCCATCTGAAACCAGCCAGCCTTCATCCTCTTGGAGAAGAAACTGGTGCAGTAAAGGGGCAGGTTGTAGCATAAGATGAACTGAATCAGGGAACACCTTCAGAGCAAAGATTTGTCTCTCCTCAGAGGAAAAGGCAGATAAAGCACTAATGGGTATTCACCAGGAAAAGCTCCTGCAGTGATTGAATCATACTAAATCAAGCCTTCTTCATTTCTCACACGACAGTCATTTATACCTGCTATGAAAGGTTAGGGCATAGTCAAATGTTCGCTTGCATGGCAGCTGGAGCAGCTTAAGATTTATTACCCTCTTCCACTGAGGCAGCTTGTTTTTGAGAGCGTTTTTAGTCCTTTTTAGAGCCAAGGCAGGTTGCACGCATGTGCCAAAAGGACATGTTACTGCTCTCAGTTTGTCCCTCTCTGCCTGCTGGAGGGTGCTGCCATCTCAGATCTACTGGCCGCTCTGTTGCTCACCAGAGTGTGTCCTGCCCTGTTTGGATTGGAAGGAGACAGGCCAGCTGCAACCACATAAATCCTGGATCATCACTAAATCAGCCCATTTGGTCTTGAAGAGGCCAAGGAGGCAATTTATTAGAGCAACTGTTTTCACTTGACTTGAACCACAGGGATTCCTGCTGTTTCTCAGAGAGTCTGCTTTCTTTCAGCTACATACAACTTGTCATTAAAAACGAAAGCCAAACTATGTCCCTGTGTTGTGATCTTGGCAGTGCCCAGCTGAGCCAGCAGACAGATGCCACGTTAAACTACAAAGTACAGTTTGTCACCAATTATTCCTGTGAATAATAAAAGGTCACTCAGAGAAATAAAATCCTCAAAGAAGGAGAGGGAGAGAAAAAAAGGGACAGAGTCTAGAAAAAAAGACCTTTCAGCAAGAGTGCTGACATGTTTATTTGTTGAACCACTAAATGGCTTGGTGGCTTCATGGAGTTCAGATTGGGATAGGTCACATATCAGCGTAAAGAAAAAGGCATAACTTAAGGGGTGAAGAAAACCACTCGTTTATCTGTATTTTGCATTGTTTTTCTTTAATATATGCTATGTTTAGGCATTGCATCTTTGATATATTTTGAAACAACAGTAAGGAAACTTTGTTACCCTTTTAACAACGCTTTGAGGGCTCATCTCTAAGGGTTAAAAATATTTTAGTCTCGGTTGCCATAGAATCTTCATTCTTAGAAATAACTATTAGAGAGAGTGCTGTAGGTGCCATTTCTCTTGTGATGTGAGTGTCTCTCTCTGAAGCAATTGTCTTAAGAGCACTGGCTCATTCAGTCTGTTTTTCTGCATCTGATAGCGGTGTTATCCACTGGGGTGGATGTACAGGTTATAGAGCTAACGGCACAATTCTCTTTTGCTGATTTGTGTTTCTTTTCCAAATTATTTTTTTTTTTTTTCAGCTTTCACACTGTGATTTGTTTTAGACTCAAATACAAATACAGCAGAAATCTCCCTACTAGGGCTACTTATGTCCCACTAAAATGGAGCCTCGGCTGGTGTCAGTGGGTGTTGGCTGGATTGTGACCTTGCTGGAGGCACTGGTGCTGCATCTGTGCTAAAATAGGTGTCGAAGGCTCAGTCTCCAAAATTCAGAGGCACATTTTATTTGCAGCTGTAGTCTGGCATCGTTTTGGGTAACACCTAAACAGACTTGCATTGGTGGATGCATGTGGTGCAGTTAAAGGCATTGCAGATCTCCGTCAGGGATGTGGATTAGCTCTCTTCAGCTCACTCAGGCTTTCAGGAGTGATTGGAACTAGCCCAGTCTAGCAATACTCTGACATGGCTTTTGCATGCTTCAGTTGTGTGGGAAGAGCTGGCAGCTTGGGAGAACTGCTGTATCTTCAGCCATTCACTACAAGGTCATACAACACCAGTCTCAAACTTTGTCCCTGGTAAGACTTTGTACCTGCCAACGTAATTTCTAGTGACCAGCAGTGACAAACTCATGCTGTTTCAGATTGTGCATGCATTTTCTCACAGATTTAACTCTGTGGCCAAACCCTTTTAATATTTGTAATAGCATAAAATAACTGCAAGTGTGCTATGAAGTCCACCATTTCTGCTCTGAAGCAAGCAAACAGCCCTCAGAACCATAATCTACATATATTTTGCAGTGAAACCTTAAGTATACACCAGCCCTAAGGTTAAACTATTCTAAGAGCATGAGATTGCAATGTTGCTTAGAAAATTGCTCCCAATCTCAGAAGTCTTGTTCACAGTGAACAGCTTATGATGGAAGTGAGAGAGAAACGCTGAAGTTTTCGGAGGAAAAAAGGTCTGCAGGAAAGAAGCTGAAACTCTGACATGAACTGGAAGGCATGAGGAAGGGAAAAATTGTTAATTTTGTTTCTCTAACTTGTAATAATTTGCCTTGGAGTATATTCTCATATTTGGAAATGCCAAGTAAGAAGTGTGATATTCTGTCATTAAAAGAGCAGATAGCCTCCTTGCTTTTCCTAGAGTTAGTTCCTGTATGTGGCAGCAGTGCAGCCAAACAAAGAACTCATTGCCTTGCACAAGGGTTTAAAAATAGTAGAGAACTCCTTGAGTGATACAAAGAAAGGAAGCACAACTGACTCATGCAAATTCTTTTTAATCATGACATCTTAAGTTCAACCACAGCAAAAAAGCAGAAGGTAGTGCAAAGACTATTTTCTCTACTAGGAGAAAGAAAAGCCATCAGTTATGCAGACGGTGCTGAAGGTGCATGGCTCTAATGCAGTGGGGGAGACAAAGAGCTTGTGGTGCTCATCTCACTGCACCTGCCTGGAGGATTTCTTGCCCCCAAGAAATGCATGGGTGTAAATACTATGAAGATGAGCTCCTAACCCCCAATAGAGAGGACTGCAAGAGTTGTGTCCAATTTCTTTAACTGCAAAGTGAGACAGTTTATCTCCTGTCATCATCACGTTAATCTTGTCCACACTGAAGCAGATGAAGACTATTTTTATGACCCCTTCTGCTACCCGGAGTTAGACCTGCAGCTGCACATACCAACAATTAGGAGTGCCATGCACATATGCAGAAGATGCTATGGATGCATCTCCAACAGTCAAAAGTGGTGTGTATCCAGTTAAACCTAATTTCCTCTTTGGTGACTTTTAGCAGCAGGCAGGACATTCCCCCTTTATGGATACTATTGCTGAAGCAAGTGGCCATGCCTGTCCCGTGCACCTGGTGGGGCTGGGAGGAAAACAATCATCTCCATTTCCTTCAGCAAACTATGTCTTTAAATGACTCTTCCAATTATGCTTTTCCTCTCTTCCCTGTGGTGAGCAACCAGTCTGGCTCAACAGGGTAAATCCTTGTATGTGTCAGATTGCATTACTGCAGAGGAGGAGGGACAATCATACTCTGCTGACATTTAGCTGCACCTAATAGAGTGCATATAAGAGGACCCATCACTGCCAATTTTCATCTCACACCTCATGGTCTCCTTCAGGGGTGACATTTTGGATCTGGTTTGCATTTGGAGATCTGACAAAAATGGCAGACTCACTGAAACGATTTAACGGCACACATCCACCTAGTGGATTTAGGAATAAATAGGTATAGTTTATTCTGAGTAGCCCCCTTCCACTCTGCCAAAAAAAGGCATATTTCAAGATTTTCACAGTTAATCCAGGAGTTAAACAAATAAAACAAGGGGCTTTTACATCATAAAAGCCCAAAGAGGTATTTCAGTCCTTGACAAGGCAACAGCAAGACCTCTGAGTAGACTGAGAGTGGGCTCATCTGCCTGATTAGACTGTAGTTGTTAATGACCAAACTGTAACGAGGCAGACTCAGCCCAAACTGTCTGGACTGGCCTAGCATTTGAACTCCAATTTCACATATCTTTGAGTTAAGCTTGTACTGTCAGTTCCCTTGAAGAAATGTGCAATTTTTCTATCAGACAAATTTGCATCAACACTTCACTGCAAAGCTAAAACTGCCAGTTTTGCGTGACAGAAGGTGGAGTTAATGAATGCTTTGTCACTATCTTCTGTTGCGCTAAAGAGTGACGTGCCAGGTGTGAAAGAACCCACCTCAACCCTGCCTTTGTACTAGACGCACAAGTTGGTGCAAAACCCGTAAATTCTGCAATGGCGAAGTCAAATCTGGTTGTTCCCTCCACAGGCACGTGAGAGCTGAAAGGTGAACTGGTGTTATCACGGCATGAGCCAGGAAAGCCATGCAGTTTGGGGCAAGTGGACCCTTTCAGGCCAGATCTTTGGTTCACCTGAAGGTGAGAGCAGATCTGTTATCTGCAAGGAGAGATGCAGGGCACCGAACAGGGTTAGTGACTGTATAGTCAAATTAAAATCGCTGCTTGATGTAAGGTTACACATAATCTGACTTTTAACAAAAGGAACATCAGAGATAAGATGCAAACGTTTAAGGGTGAAGACACCTGTCTTCACCTAAACTTAGCTGTGCTGCCTGGTAATCGGTTTCAGTAATTTCAGAGGGAGTACTTACAGAGTAAGTTACTGCTCAATTAGAGAAGATGCATCAGCCCCTGGCCTCTGTGGATAAGGTTGGCAATCTTAGAAAATGACATATAATTAGGAAAAATTACAGTGTTTGCTTTCAAAGTACTGTTTGTTTTCCCAAAAAAGCAAACTGTCAGGCAAACATACTATCCGGATATGGTCTATCCTTCTCAGTTATTCACATATCACCTCCCCAGAATTAAAATAGGTAGTGAGATGTTTCATTTCCCAGCCACAAGATTCAAAAGAAGCATGATGTGCTGGTCAAAACTCCAGTGATGTTTCTTCTCCAAGCCATATGCTTGAAAGAGTTCAATAAAGGATTGTTCAACTGTTTAATGGAGGCAGAGATCAAGTGCTTTGAAAGCAAAAGTCAAACTGAAAAGAAAATAAATTATGATTTTGGTGTCATGATATTAGGCTATATATTGCACCTAAAAGTTTTAAGGGAAGATCACAAGTTGATGTGCAATGTCAAGTGATGCCACATCCATCACTTTCCAGCCAACACTTAGATCATTGTGAGAAGGATAATAAAGCTACATTTCATGAGTACTTTTTGTGTCCTGCTGCACAGAGATGGGCTAACTGGATATAACCTACCAGACTGTCCCACACTCTGGGGACTCCTGTAAAGGTGGCATCCTGAAACATAAAACCTGGATTCTTCCTGGGAACCCCACTAAACCTCCACATTAATAAACATGACGGGAGGTTATAGAAGTGCTTTCCCTTTGGGCTTCTTAAATGAGCACAAGCCAGCCATGTGTTCCCAAGAGGGCAGGAGCCTGTCTCTGTCCTCTGTCAGTTCTTCAAAGTCACAACATGTGCTCCTTAAAATGTGCCCTGCTGATGCAACGCTAGAACTTGTGTGTCTGTGTTACGCTAAACATGGCTCTTCAAGAGTAGAACAAACAGCTATGGCACAAACCAAAGTCCAGAAGAAAATGCTGGTTGTCTTCTGCAGACTTGTGGAAACTCTCAGCTCAGTTCTACTTGTTCTCTCTCAGCGCTTTATCTGTCCTGAGACATGCATTGTCTAAATTTGAAATTAAAAGCATTCCCAAGGCAATGAATGAATGTAAGCACTTGCATTCCCCAGTGCATCAAAGAACAGCTAAGGCTGATTCTTTGCCTTTGGTAGCTATGCTTGCATTCACGTTTTTGGAGACTCATGATTTTAGCTTAGGGCACCCTCTTTACCTGCTGGGGCAGAGCTCAGTTGCCAGGCAGTCTCATGATGTGATGGCTTTCCCTGCCTGATGAGGTGGTCCCTCTCTGCAGGCCACTCCAAAGTGGAAGCTGATGCACAGACAGTATGTGTGACCAGGGATTTTTTGCAGAGCTTGAGCCCCGAGCCTATCTGGGGGAGTGCTAAAGCTGTGGCAAACAAAACTGACCTCCTTCGCAAATGTAGCTTTTGTAGCCTACATGCATCTCCCTTTATCTGCCCTATTTCTTTGGTTCCCTCCACTCCTCCTTAGGATGAACAGTGAGGATTGTTGATTCAGTAAAGTGTCTTCCTAAGAGAATTAGCTAGCCTGTTGAGAAAAAAGAGCATAGAGCCTGTACCAGGGTACCAATAAACATTTTTCACAGCTCTCATCTTGACAATAAGCCCATAATACCAGTGGAATAGAGCATGAAGAAAGCATAAAATTACATGAAGGCTTCAATTAACTTTCATATTACCTGTAGCTCAAATACTTATTACTTCTGTGCTAGAGTTATTACTTACTTTTATAAGATTTTAAATTGTAACATTTTAAAGAGGCAGCCTGCCCTGTAGAGACATTCCAGTTCTGAAAACAAAGATCAGGAAATTTTGAAAGGTTTAAGATTAAGCCCCCAAATGTCAGGCTGCACATTCAAACCTTTCCTGTTGAAATCTAGCAAGTTAACTTTCTTGTGAAATGTCTAGAAATTAGAAATGTATTAGAAAGCCTCTTTTTGAAAGAACCACTGTGCTTTCATGTCAAGTCTTGCCTGGAACATGAAATTGTGGAGACATAATGCACAGATGAAACTTGGGTTTCGGTAGGTTTTTTTTTTCCTTTAAATGACAGCCAAATGACTTGATCCTCAGCAGCTCTCAATTTCTGAATAGTTCAGTCGGAGTTTAAATTAAGTTCATAACTGCTTTTTCCTTCCTTCCTTCAGACTATTCAAATATTCTCTTCACAACCTGCACCGAGCAACAGATAAAAATAACTGTCATGCTTAGTTTATTTTAACTGTCCAGGTAGGTTGTTTGGACTTTCCATATTCTGTCTCTGAGAACAGCAGTGAGTCCTCTCCTAGCTCAGTAAAAGACAGTTTCTAAGAACACAAGAAGTGTCCCACTGGCCCAGAGGAATGGTCTTTGACAGCAGCAGTAAGGGACTTCATATAGGGAGAGTTCCTGCACCCAGCTTCCACCTTCAGACCTTCCTCAGTACTTCCTCCAGCATCCATGATCACCAGATTAGGGATGTCATTAGACACATCTCTGCCTTGTCCCTTTAATATGTTTTCTAGATCTGTTGTCCATTGGTTTGTTAACATGGAGAGATTTACCTGTCTGTTTGGTTTTTTCTTCGTGTTTTTTTTTTTCTTTTTTTTTTTCTTTTTTTTTTTTTTCTTTTTTTTTTTTTCTTCTGTATAACACCATCATCATCTACATGGTATGAGAACTACCATGTTTAGCACTACCAGTTCAGAAGCCTCTAAGGAGCATGGGCAACAAATCCATGTACTGTTACAAATGATGACTTGCTAAAAAGTGATTTTGAATGTCTCATGTATGACTGCAAAGGGATTGAATGCTCAGGAATTTAAGCATTAACAGTCTGAATTTCAGGCCACCTTAAAAAAACCTCACATAGTATCCAGAAACCGAGGCAGTCAAAGTAGTCATAACTTTCAGGAATTTTAGCCTCTAGCAATGTTTTTTTGCAGGGAAAGGATCAGCAGAATGGGTTCACGTTTGCTTTGGACACCCTATTTAATAAGGAATTAGGTTAGCAAAGAAAGACAGATGGTAAGAGCAGACAAGACAGTTTGAGACCCAAGGCCTAATTCAGTTTTGCCATAGCTAAGCTGAATGGTCATTGAAGTCAATGAGATATTCACATGTTTGTATCAGGGCTGAATTTACTTCCCTGTGTTTAGCAGGAAGAGGTGAAAATTTGAATTAAAATACAATTTTTTTTGTTGTTTGGAAAACGGGGATGGTGGTATGAAATTTGCAGTGCTGCCCTAGAGCCTGCACTTTAAAAACTAATAGACTTAAAAGCAGAGATGTTTCCTGCATAATGCAAATACAGTTGAGAGACAGTGCCTGGCCTAAGGCTTTATATATACATAATGGAGATTAACAGATGGAGACACAAGCAGAGACTTGTGTCTGTGCAACCTAAGTGCAATGGGACTATGAATCCTGTTCTCTGAATCTGAGCTACGTCTCTAATTTCTGGATTTCTATAGGAGTCACTTCTGGGTGCCCAACTCTGCTTAGAATTACAATGAGAAGTATATTCATTCTCTAAATAAATATTTGGGGAATGAGAATTGGAAGATAGCATTTCACCATTTCTGCTTTTCCCTTCTGTCTCAGTGTCTTCAGCTATGGGGGAATCTGATAAACAATGCAAGGAGACTAAAGGGGTGCTAAATGGTCTCCCTTCCTCTTCACCTGGGGGGCTGCTCACCTTTTCCTTTTGAATGGATCAGTGTTTGCCAAACCACTCCTGATTTGTAATTTGTTATTTTATTTTGGCTATAAAATGAAAAGGTAGATCTTATCATGGTAAAATGGGATATTAATTTGCATTTACTGCTGTGTAATGACATGTACAGCTACTGTGGTTTAAGGCATATTGATTGCCCTGCCTGCCTCCGAGGGGTGCTCCTGCTGAAAATCAGCGACTTGGGTAATTCTCACTGGAAAATTATGCATTAGTTGAGACTAAGTTTCCAGAATGTTGCAGAAAATTGAAAAAAAAAAGAAAAGAAAAAGAGAAAAGAAGACATAGCATTTGTGTTCTTTTTTTTTTTTTGCCTTGCCCTCTAAAACCATTGTCAGAATGCTGCTTGTACAAGCAAGGAGTAAAAGATGATGTCTCTGATGGGAACAGTCATGCTTCTGCTATGTGATGCCATGGCATTTCCCTCCCATCCTGTGTCAGTGGACTAGCACGGGGATGGCCATAAGGCCATGGTGGGTAATCTTTCCTCGGCCCTGTGTAAGCACACCCTGCAAAACAGCCTGGTCTATAAAATAAAGAGAACTTGCCTCTATAGCTCACAGCTCCCGATGCCAACAATACACACTTATGGGGCAGCAGATGCTTTCCTTATGGTGGTCGCTAGGTCATTGCTAGGCAGGGTGTTAGCTGGTGGGACACAATTGTACATACAGGAGGGTTTGGGTCTGTAACCGTGCCCACCCTGAGCACAGAAGCCTCCTGTGGGTGTAGGGGTTTTTAACGGGGCTCCCTGCAGCTGAGAAGCAGAGTTACCCACCCGGTAGCTTTTCTGTTCGTGACTTGTCCTCTGCGCAGATGAAACGTGTGAAGAGCCACATCAGCATCAGAAAATGTCTATTTCTGAGGAACTGGTTGGCCTCCCACATCATAGGCACCCGCTTAATTTCCTTCTGCCTCAGTTCCTCATTTTTCATCTAGCAATGCCTTCTCAACAAACACTAACAAACACCTCTCTGCCGTAGTGAGATGCTGTGAAGTTGCACTATATTGAAGGCTGTGGCGTGCTCCGGTACGGCAGGGTCTGGGGCTGGGTGAAAATGTTACTGGCCGTGCTATACCCATGCACTGGGTCAAGGAGCTTAAACTGGCAACATCCCAGGAGTGGCTTTTATGTGGTGTAGCTGCATGATCTGTTAGTTTTTTGCCGGAAATACACCAAAACCAGCCTCAGTCAGACACAGCAGAATTTCAAACGCTAATTCTAGCGGAGCCCAGACAGGATGTCCTAGTATGCTTGTCTCTTGTATCTGCTGTCTTTATATACTCTGCAGCCATTTTATTTGGTCTTTCAAGGGAGCAGAAATGTGACTATTCCATTGCTTTCTTAGGAGTTTTTTGCCAGCAAACTATATTGTAGGATGCCAAGAATTTAATCCAGTTCATCTTCCTTCTGATCCTAAGAAAAAGTTTGGAACATGAATTATTTGAGAGCAGATATTCAGGAGTGGTTTGAAATGCATTTTAAAGTACCCCGACCCCTGTTCTGCAGAACAGTCATAAAGCACTAACTCTTATGGTGAGAAGCCACCTACCTTACAATTAAATAATAACTTTGTCTTGTCTTAAAACACACATTAAATGTTAAAATATAGCGTACAGCATCTTTAAAGGCCAATTTCATTCTTCACTTGCTGCCTGGAAATAATGAATAGTATTCCACAAATACTTAGGTTGTTTGGTACTTTAGTAAAATCAAGTGTACCAAGCCAGTGGCACAAGTCACACATGCTATAATACAAGATGCTATCATTTTGCTATTAGCCGTATTAAGTTGTCATTAAACTAGTTATGACTCTTGAAGGAGGTCTAACTGTACACTATCTCAGCTGCCAAGCCAAGGCTCATATGTGTAACCACTGTGGGTTTATTGCTTTACCTGAAAACAAAAATTACAGTCTCCTAAAGCCACATATTATTTCTAATAAAAATAACTACGCGGCCCTCTATCTTACTGATACCTTCATTCACAGCACTGTACAAACAACAGTATTGCTTCAAATACAAATGTAAAAGAGGAACTCTAAAAGAAGAAGAACTTGTACGAAACCACACAGCTTTGCTTGTAATGAGAACTAATCCAAATGTCATCCTAATTTTTCTTTGGACAATTTGTACTTTCAGAGTTTGTTCTTCTCAAAGCACGCACAGATGTCACTGCAAAATCTTGAAGGTGAGTCAATGAATCGCGTCAGCAAAGGTCTCTATAGGCAGTTTTAAGAAGTAAACAAATGCCAGGTAAAGTTTTCTGCATACTTTCAGTAGTCTATCCCTCATGGCTGTGCTGGAAGTTATTTTTTTTTAATATATATTTTTCACAAATATTTGATGTCCAGACTCAACTCTTAGATCTCTTTACTAGGGGAAAGGGATACACTACACTGGCTGTATTCATAGAATTATAAATGCTTTTTTACATGGGGAAGCTTTACAGGATATTCAGGACTCTATGGCAGCAGAATAGACTTTTCTTTTAAACTTAACTCCCCGCCGTGGAAAGCAGGTATTTGTAATACTAGCATATTGATTTAAATTTATGGCTTATGTAAAGTAGTACATCCTTCCCTGTAAATTTTGTAGGATCCAGGCCTGCAAAGATTTACACACACAGATTCATTGTGTATCCTGGTCCCAAGAAATCAGAAACAAGACTCCCATTGATTGCAGTGGAGCCAGGACTCCAGCTGCTGCTTCCAGAGAGAGTAGTACTGCACAGCTGAAAGTTTACCAAATTTTGTAAGATGTAGGGTATGAGGCCAGCTTTTTGACAAGAGACATAAGAACTTTTCCACCTTTGCCCTATTCTTGCCACATTCTAGGATATTTGTGATATATTGCCAACAAAATATATGACTCCTGTCTCCGTGAACTCGAGATTTGCTAAGTTTGAAAAATCCAAAGGCAAATACTGAGGAAAGGATAGACTGTTTAGAATGAATGCCAAATATTTTTTCATAAACTGAAGCCTGTATTTGTTGCGTCAGGAAAGGGGGAAGTTGTCTGCACATACACGAACACACACATGCTCACATACAAGTCAGACTTTCTGTAAGTATAAAACTATTTATGACTATGAGGTCTGTGGTCAAACTCAGCCCAGTGCTGAGTCCAGCAAAAATGCAATCTTTGAAACTGATTGAAGCCTTCAAGACAGAACTGACAAGGGCTGATCCAGCCACAACAATGATTTTCCACAGAAAGATTATTTTTAAACCTAAACATAAAATGGGAGGGAAGTTCACGTCTGGAGACCTGAGTGCTATCATTTTTATTCTGGCTGACACTGACCTTTTAGCTTTAGGTCTGGGAATTTGTCTAGATAAGGTTTGGATGTTCTGTGTTTGAAGTTAATGTTATGGAGGCACTTCATCTTTGTCTACAGGTCTGGTTAATAGTAGGTATGATGTGGGCTTAGTGCTCTGTACAGCACAGCCCTGCACAAACGACATGGATGGGTCGACACCAAACCACAAGTGCTGGCTCACCCCTTTTCTGGGGAAGCCTGGTCCAGCTCTAAATCATACAGCTGTCTCTCATCCTTGTGCAAAACCCATGTTTTGCCTAGCCCTGAAGTTTGGGGTTGGCTTGGCTCCTGATCTTTGTGGCCTATGCTCCTTTCTGCTCTGAATTACAGGGACAGCAAACCTGTGTTTGGGCTGTGGCAGTTCTGACCTAAGGAAGGTTTGCATTAGGCTGCAGTACAAAATAAAAAAAAAAAAAAAAGATTAAAAGCAAGCTTTCCAGTGTGTTTCCCAAGTTTGCTTTTGCCTATTGGCTTTTTGTTTACTGTAGACTAGATAATGTATTGGTTGTTCTCAGAAAAAAAAAAAAAAGACCATGATTTATAAATGGCATGAGGTCTCCCTGATGGACCTGCCAAGCAGGCTGGAGCCCAGGCTCCATGTTCAGCATTAGTGCTGCGAAGAATTGGCTTTGTGTCCTCTTGCAGTTTGTTGTGCTGCCTGATGCTTCCCCATCTCCTGCAGAATGAAGAAAAGCTACAAATATGATTGAATTGCCCATTTCCTCTTCTCTTGGGCCTCCTTTCACTGGAAGGTCTGTTTTCTCCTCGACCTACTTGCCTCCACCTCAGATGAGGCTGGGGGTGTCTGCCATGCCTTGCCCGACTAGGCAGTTGTCTGTCTTTGCTGAATCCCATTGCAAGAGCCGGAGTGGGGGTGTAAAAGTGTTGAACTATAAAAAAACCACCCGTCTTACAGCTGGCTGGGGAGTACTGATGCCACTTGGCTTCGACAGGGAGGGAATCCTGTTCCCTGCCAGTCCCAGGAGCAATTTTTTAATCTATCCTCTTCCTATGATTAATCAACACATGGGCTTTGAATTATCTTGCAGTAGTACTGACACTTACACAGAACCATGTGTTTACATGGAGAGAGAGTACCAGATTACCTCTACCAAAACACATAGTTTTTATTCAAGAGAGGATTTCTCCTTAAGGACAAAATTAATTGAGCAGAGCTTGCAGCTCTGTCTTTGTAACTCCACTATGTTCAGTGTTAATTATTCATATTGAGAAAGGCAGAAGCCACCAGAACTGCTCTAAAACCTTTTGGAGTAGTCCCTATAAACACTAATTAATGCTCATGTTGCTATCATAAGATGTGCAATGTCTCCACCTGAAAAAATAGACAGCAGATATGTTGGGGGAGAGAGCTCAGGTGGCTTGAGTAAGTGATGCAGAGACCAGTGCCTCTGAGCAGTGACCAGGTCCAAAGAGTTTCTGGCACTGAGGCTGTGTTTTCTCTGGAGAATATCTCCATAATTGCTTCTCACCTCTGAGAGTTCTCTGGAGAGCTAGGGGATCTGCCAGACATTTTTTCCGTAAGATCTTTTTGGCACAAACATCATGTTCTTGGCTCAACCTCTACTACCTGGTTTGAGTTTTCCTTAGTTTATGCAGTGGAAGTGAGAAAGAAAAGGTTTATTTTGGAATCAAACACTGCATCTGGCTTGAAGCTCTATTTTCTACAGACGTTGGTATTGCCTAGGTTTTTTATGATGCACACATGGCACTGGGAGGGTGATTTGTGTACAGGGGAGGATGAGTCCTCCCTCCCTATCCCTCCCCATCAGTGGCTTGTTCTTGAGAAGATTTAGCATCTATTAAAGAGTGTGCTACTCTTCATATGCACGGCAAATATGGATGCTAGACCAGAGTCTTTCCTTCTGGTGGTGGCATCAAGCCGGATCAGAGTGCTCTCTGCTCCAGAGACATCCATGCAGTGCAGCAGGGCTCAAAGGAGTGCTGTGGAAATATCCTCAAATAAGGGAAAGAGGCAGCAGGCAGGAAGGAAAGGAAAATCAGAGAGTTGGCCACAGTCAGCAGAAAAAAGGAGCATCGTGTAGTACTGACAATGTACAGCTGTGGGTCTGATGCCCATGGCTAGCTCTTCATTATCACACACACTTGACTTGAAATCATAGTGTCAGCCCTCCAGGCTGGCTTTGCTGGCTAAAGTCAAGTGAAATTTCCCCTTGAATCTGAACAGCCAAGTTTCTGGAAAAAAGTGAGCTCTGAGAGAATGAAATCATATTGAATTCCACTAATAATTTTGGATAGAAAAAGTTGAAGAGAATGTTTTGGTAATGTCAAAGCAATGTTTTTAAGGTGTTTCAAATGAGATATTGGAGGTTTTTTTGTTTGGTTGTTTTTGTTTGGTTTTTGTTTGCTTTTGGGTTTGTTTTTTGTTTGGTTGTTTTTTAATGCCTCCAGTTGGCATTGACACTTCCAGTTTTGAAGTTTTGAAAAAAACATGTTTGTTTTTAAACAACTAGTCAATTCAGAAGGTTTCAGTTTGGGATCCTCTGTAGGGATCATACATGGTTGGCTTCCACGTCCACTGGCGGTGGAAGGCCAAGGAAAGTATCTCTGCAAAACTGGGGTCTTGGAAAAAAAGCTGTTGGGTACACAGAAAGCAGAACCTTCACCACTGCAGTTCGGGCCAGATCAGTCCATTTGAAGTGCTAAACTGCATTTCATCATTACCTTGCTCTCTGCCTCATACTGTTTAATAATCCTGCTCTCCAAAAATGGTGTTTGCTTTATAGGGTGGCTCATCTGGAGGACTCTTCTGTGGTTCCCCATTGTTGGGGCTTTGTGAAGAAGTGTTTAATAAAATGGGGTGATAGTGGCAGATCCGTGGAAGTAAATGTTGCTACCCATATTATTAAATTTCAAGCACATGGCCGGTTCTTTTCTGCTAGGGCAAATGCCATTTCTGGGAATTCAAAGACTAGTAGGATGGTTAAATTTTTCTCCAACCTATATTTGACAGTCTTCTCTGGAAGTATCCTTTATTTTTCACTGGACATATTTTTTTCTCACCTAGCTGAACAACATGGCTTTCAGCAATACAAATCACTATGATTCACTAACCTAAGTGCTGATGATAAAAAAAATAAATATTAGTTTTTCTATAAACTCTTCTGGCCAAACTTTTCTTAACATAATTGTACTTAGTTGAATATGACTGAACAGATAAGAGGAAAATTGAGGCTAGAACCTGTGAGGGAGTCAAGTGCTTTTATAGTGGGCAATATTGGTACACAGCAGATGCCCCAGGCGGTGTAACTGGAACCTCCACTGCTCTTTGGCTCTTACTGCAGGAAGCAGATTTGCTGTTTGAAGCTTTTTCCATAGCAGAGCCCTTGCTGAAGAGAAGATCTTGCTTGTGTGCCACTTATTTTCCTTATAAAAGAGAAAGCAATTGCTTCTCCTCTGCTGCTGGTGACAGGTAGTGCACTTCTTCAGACTAAGCTGGCATACTTTCTTTGGTATCTGGACCAGAGCCTGTGCTCCCCTCCCTAATTTTCTCTTTCTGGGACTGGTTATTTATAGCCTGCTGTATCTCTGACACTCTTTAAAAATATTATTACATCAGAGAGGTTTTTGCAAACTTATGTCAATACTTTTCTTTATTTCTAGTGCTCTGTGGCACATGTCTGCCCTGTCTGACTTCCCATGCAAGCACTTGTGAGTTCACTGGGCTGGCTGAGGGTGTAAGGTCCTGATCCTGAAAACACATGTGGATTTTTTTCTAAGGGGCTTGGTGGCCCTGCTTGCAGTATTTACAGCCTGTTAGGCTGTGAAAGTAGTCCTTTGCATCAGACCACATTTAATCCCCCTTAGTCTATGGATTAGAGGAGGATCCTTCTTGATATTGGATGAGAGAAACGGGTTGCTTTCCTTTAATTTCCACTTTCAGTCATAGCTTTTAAACACTCAGAACATTGTCTACAGCTTTCAGCCCTGATGTTTCCTCTGTAGGAGTTGTAATGAGTAGAGAAAATGGGGACAGGCAGGCTACAGCCTCGGTGGTAGGTCCTGGATTTGTTTATATTTGGCAAATGTTTGGTACATTGTGAAGATAAATCAGTAAAGTAATCACAGTGTTTCCAGCTCTGTGAATTCTAAATCCTGATGTATAAAATAAGTGAAGAAAATTAACAGTGTGCGATCTTTCAGTAGCTTCTCCATATGTCTTATTATCATTTCCTCATTGTATTCAACAGTGCTTAAGAATAGTGTCTGTAGTCTCTTAAATAGTGCAGCAAAGGGAACCCAGGGCACCACAGCTCTGCAGGGCTTGTACATGCAGCTAGAGCAAATGTTTTCCAGGTTTATTCTTCAGCCATGAAGCCCAGAAAACGCTATTTCTCATCTTGTCTCTCTTAAATGATAGTAAAGGGTCTCTCCAAATTGCTTGACTCCATGAACTGGAGATTCCAAAAGGACTCTAAATAGCACTAGATTTGCAACGCAAATTGTAGCAGCAAAAATGGGAATGACTTCTCTCATGTTAAGGGCTGTTTTCTTCCCAGGATGGTGTAAGTGGAAACTATCTATCTTGGTTAACTCTCCCAATTTACTAACCCCCTGGTGACCTTCAGCTTCTGTAACAAAAAATCCAGACTGAAATAGCAGCAGTGGAGAATTTCCAGATGTCAGCCCTGTCCTCAGTGTGCAACTGTACATGGTATTTAACAGTTTGATCACTTCACCCTACCTCCCTAGTAACTTAACCATACCTAATAATATAATTTCCCTAAGCTGGTTGGCGGAAGGAAGCATTTTTTCTACCCCAACACCAATTTGTCTATGAACCCCTATTTCTACAGCATTAAAGATGCTTCTATCACTTAGTGCAGCATGTTAAGAAGGAACCTCTTATCACGTAACTAACACCGACCATCACAACAATCTGTTTGTTAGGGTTAAGTAATCTCATTTCATTTAAATTGAATGGTACGTGTACCACACTCCAGTGAAATATCATGGTCAAGACCTTCTGCTGGTATTGAACAGTATCCTTCCTTTTAAACCGTTAAGATGCTTACAAACCACAAGGCAATGATGTCTAGAGGTAACCACCCTGGCTAAAGAGCAGTACAGTCATTTTAGCATGAGGCTGTGCTCAAGTGAATAGACAGCCTCTTTCTCTGCAGGGTTAATTAGCTCAACCAACTTCCCCCTGCCCCCAAAAGCTACCATATTGCTGCCAGTGCTGGAGCAGACTCATCTATAGCCCGAGGGAATCTGTAGCCAGTGATGCATCACACGCTATGGAAATACTCAAAAAGGAAGATGAACTGGTTTGTCATGCCTGAGAAAGTGACCCATTTTTGCATTTGTCTACTTTCCCCCCTCCGCTTGTTCTTCTCCCTTTGTTCTCCCACCTACAAGCAACCAAACATGCCACTGCTACATCCTTTTTTCCTAAATCATGGCAAACCAATCATTCCCAGCAAATGCCTGACTATTGTGAATGGCCAGTTTTGATTGCAATGTAACCTATTTTTTTCTGGTTCGACAGTGCCATTACAAGCAGTACCTCTCAAAAAACTGTAAGAGCCAGAAGACATTTATGGTGCTGTGTACCCAGAGTATGCCCCACATTCTTGCAGTCTTGTGACAGACACTAGCAGGCACATCACCGCAGCCCCATGAGGCAGGGTAGTGATAATTATCCTAAATTACAGATGTAAAACTGAGATGAAAAAACTTGGACCCACAGAGGTATTTAGGTACCTATGCTTTGCATCTAAATCAAAGGGATAATGTTGTCTCTACATTCCTGTGTAAATCTGGAAATGAGGGAACTTTGTGAAGACGTGTTGAACTGCATGGAGCAGCAGCAACTGGAAATTGTATTTCCCAGGAACTGGACCAGCATCTTTGTTAGTGCTCAGTGAGTCCAGTGAACGTTTTTCTTGTGCTGGGAGGAAGTGCTGCATGTAAAAGACAGGAGACAATTCCCTTTCTGAGGCAACCGAGGTTGCAGGTTTGCAGGCCAGTGTCTGTGCAGCAACACAACTCCTTCCTACCTCTGATTTGGAGTGACCCAATCTCTCCCTCTGCCAGATGATTATTCCCTCTATTCTTTTTTGAGTTATATGCTAGGAAGTTCCCTCCTCCAAGTCTGATACAGCAAGCTCTACTTCTATGCAAGTATCTCCTTCCTCATCTCATCTGAAGAGGTGGTCGCTGTCAACTAGACATTTGTGACAAAGAAGCAGGTAGTTTATCTATCACGGCTAAATGTGGATGACATTTTGCACAGCTGTGCCATATTCTGTGGGTTTGTACACTCGTTTAGGGACCAACATGTGTTCCCCCCATGAGCAGTTACAGAGGATTCGTATGTAACTGCACAGTGCAGTTACATACTGCATCTAAGCAGACCTTTTGCAGCAGGTGAGGAATGCAAATGGAGGTCTTGGAACAGCAAAAATTGTTATTAATTTATTGTCCCATTTTCATTATTCCTACAGTTATTAGCCTTAGAGGGTTCTTCCTGTAACCTCAAAAATATTGTAGCGTGAAGCAAGAAATTTTGCTGGGTTCGTATCAGTTTTGAGGTATCAAGGGCAGGTTGCGAGGGTCCTGCAGGAAAGTAGGAGGCTGTTTGAAAATTAACTATTCCACTTCCAGCCCCAGACAAACTAGTGAAACACCTGGAGTGTTGAACTTTCAGAGTAAGTACCTATCTTCCTTCTGCTACCAGATGCAGAATTATTAAAATAAAGGAAAAAGAACAAAAACCTGAGAGAGCTGGCCTTCCACGTATTGAATATGCCCTTACCTCTAGGGAACCACCCCTGAAGAGTTCCAGGGGAGTGCCATGCTAGCCCACCAGCTGCTAAGCATTTTCTTTCTTCCTACACACTATTAGGGTGGAGAAAAAAAAAAAAATCCCATTTTTCCTAGAGATTTGAAAAAAAGAAGTGCATGGAAATATTTTGTTTCTGAAACTTTCATTTTCAGAGCAACAGCGATATCAAAATTGTCTAGTTCGCTTTTGGTGTTTTTTTTGAGTTTTGTGCAGTGGAGGAGTTTTCATCTGTAAAACTTTTCATGGATATAAAATTAAATGAGGTGGAATGAAAATAAGAGGATATCACAGGCCATGATATAAACCAACAAATGGAATATGTACCTGATGTGTTCAAGTGTCCAAGTGCTAAATGAGGTGGACATGATAATGCTCTTGTTATTTCATGGTCTTCACACAGACACTTCTGCTAACTCAGGGTGAAGGTCCTTCCTTTTGCCATGTTAACGTACCTTCTGAATTAGGAAGGTCTTTGCAAATCAAAGACTTTTAAATATTTATGATCGCTTCTCTCAGCTGAATCAATTATTGTCCTTTGGTGACAGGAACATACCATTTCTCCAGTCTTTCACAGAGTCTTCTAGGACAGACAACATTGACTTTCTGTCACTCAAACACAAGTAGGAAAAAAAACAACTTGAAGCCCCAACTACAGCAAAAGTCTCAGGACTAAATTACGAAGCAGCAAAGCAGGGCACATGGCCATGTTCCCTTCTGTGACGCTAAAACACACCACATTACAAAGACTCAGACACATATGTGTGTGTGTGTGTGTGCACATATACATTCATCTGTATGGCTACTGGGTGAAAGGAGCAGAGGCAGGGTACTTATGTAGCAATGGGCAATTTGTGGTGAGTTTCTTAAATGGCTGAGTTTAAGCTGAATTTTTAAATTTGTGTGAAGGAGGCTTAGGATGCCTGGCTACATTACCCATCCCGTCACTGTTCTAAGCTCAGCTACATATAACATCTTGGTAAAAAACTACACAAGAGTTTTTTTTTCTTGTGGTTTTTTTTTTTTTTTCCCCCTACAAGTCAGACTATGTCAAGCTTCTTCCAGTCCTGAAATATAGAGGACACTCTGTGATAAGCCCTGGAAGAAAATTGCACACTGTTTATTTTGGCAGTCCTTAAATTCTTTAGTGATTATTTCTGGGGAATTCTATATGACACATGGAGTACTTCCCTCAGTTAGGAAATAGCTTGACCTGGGACATACTGCCTTGCTGACCAAACCCAATCCTTTATCTTCTGCAAATGCTAAAGGATGCTATGGGATCCTAGAGTGACAGGGTCCGCAATACACTTGGCAAAGTATCACATAAGAAGGAAAGGGAAAAGAAAAATGAGACAATTAACAACGAGTTAATATGTGTTGAAGCATCTAATAAAAATAACAGTCAGAGCAGCAGGGCACAGCAGTGGAGGAAAGGACAAAAAAAAAACAACTGTGGAGTTAGTACTTTAATTCTTTTAGTGAGAAAGGCAGCTCCAGTGTGGTACATCCTTGAGATCACAGAGCGTCTTGAAGAGTGGTAGTTAGAGAGAAACACAGTAAAAAGACACAGAAGTAGGCGCAGTGAAAAGGCAGATTTATTTACTAGTAATACTGTACAGAGAAAAAAAAAAGAGAGAAGCCACAGTTACAGCATGGCTGTTGCTGGCAGTGTTCTTGGTTTTTTATTTTTGTTTTTTTTTCTTTTGTACTCATTTTTTTTAATCTGAAGAAAAAAACATAACAGTCAAAAAAGTACACTTCAGGTTACAAAGTACAGCAGCTATCCCCAGCAATTCTAATCCAGTGTTAGCACAGCAGTTTTTCCCCAACAAAATGGGATTTTATTTACATTAGCTCACAAAGAAAGTGGGAGACTAAAGCTTAAAAAAAATCTCAACCACAACCTACATTCACCATAAAAGCTGCATTTTACACAACATTTTCTTGAACCCCGATAAAGAGTCATTCATCTATGGAGCGAACGTAGTCGGGAGAGGCAGGAAGCCTTCAGAAATGTGTTCTTTGCCTTTGTCCTGACCTGCTCTTGCTTGACTACCTTTGCTGCACTCAGATTCAGTGGCCACTGGAAAAGCAAAAAGCTTTCAAATGGATTTACCTCCCGTATCTGCCGCTAAGCAGCACCTTCATCCATACTTGCAAAATAACAGGGACAAAATTTGAGCCCATCATCAGTAAAGCACCTTAATCATAGACGCTGGCCGATTTTAACATATCCTCAAGGCTATCCCTAACCAGCACAGTGCTTAAATATGTGTTACACTTCAAGCAAGTGCTTAAGATTAGTGGAGCTGAAGTGCAGCCTTCAATTGGAACTTTATATGGTTGCAACAAAACCTTCTTTATTTTTGAGATTACAACTTTCTGACCAAGACATTAACTTGGAGGGACACCAGTAGCTTCTTGGCAGCTAATTTTACTGAGAATGCCTCTGCATGCTGGATCAGTCTGTGGGGAAGTTCACATTTTCTCCTGGCTCCTTTACCCTGCCAGTAGCAACCTGACAATTAGGGGGTGGCTTGCCTTCTGCTCCTGTAAGTGGCATCTGGATGCTGATATTTTATGCACTTGGGCATATCTAGCTCTCACTGGCTTGGGAGGCTTCGTGTGCTCCCACAGGAACAGGAATAGAGACAGTAAGATTTTAGTGGAACCCACTGTTTGGGCAACCCATGGGATGCCAGATGAATAGATAGGAAGAGTGCTCCTCTGGTATCAAATTTGTCCCAGGAATCTAGGAGAATGCAGGAAGATGTCCAAATGCTGAGGACAGGATACTGTCACTTCTTTTGACTTGGGACCCATGCCAACAGGCCTGAGGTGAGGTTTGCAACTCCAGTCTCTCTTTTCTTCCCCCTACCTTCGCTCATCAGAGACCACAAAAAATGGGAAGCAGAGAGAAGGGGGGAAAAAAGGAGCAGCTGATCAGCGGTGTCCAGAATGAGAGCAAGTTCAGAGACAGGCAGAGTCTGGAGCAGAGGCGTGCAGAGGGAAAAATCTGGAAGAAAAACTCACACTGCCTCTTTTGTGTTGTGTTTTTGTGCAGGCGTGAAATTCACCCCCACCCTTTCCAGGCACTGGGAGTTTTGAGGGTTCCCAGGGGGTGTTTGTCTGCTTTCAAACACAGTCAGCAAGGAGACCATGCTCTAAACCCCTCTCTGCAGAAAAAGTGCACCAGTTTCACAACACCATTTAAAAATCTATCTAATTAAAGGAATGAGAAGACACAGTTAAAGCAGCATAAGCCTTGCTTGTAGCATATTGTTTAAAGACCAGACCCTATAAGCATTTGTGCATGTGCTTAAATTTTGTTTGTCTGGGTCATCCCATTAAACTTAAAAGGGCTGCTTGGCTGCTTAATTTTATGCTCATGGGCAAGTCTTTAGGTCTTGCAGACCTACTGAGTAGATATGCAGGGTCTAAATTCAGATACGAACCACGAACGTACCAACACTAGTTAAAAATGTACAAATATGCCCAAACTGGTGGTCTTGAATTACTTAGCTAATTGTAAAAAATTAATTAATCTTGGAGTTGGGCTTTTTTTTTTTTTGGGTGTGGTTTTTTTCCCAATTTTTAAATAGGTTAATTATTAAAAGAAAACCTTAAGTCCTTCTTTGAGAAGAACTTGGGAAACAATTGCAGGAAAGCATTGCAATACAATAACAGCAAAACCCCTCAAAATAAGAGAAGCTTTTGCAAACTGGAGGAAAGGGCTCAGAATTCTTCACAAGTTTGCCCTTAAGAGAAGTGGCCTATTCTTAATGTGCTACGTGGAACCACCACAGGAAAAAAGTTATAGATTTTGCAAGACTTTTTGAACCCATGAGGAAAAAGGCTCAGTTTTATAATGCTTTGATTTTAAATACAAGTGGGACATTTTTTAGAACTTCATGCACCCTTGTCACTATTTACAAGCTAAATTATTATTATGAGTTTATATTACAAGTTGGATTTATATTGTCTTTGGACTAGATCACAATCCATTTATATTCTAAACTTAATAAATTCAGCCATTTTATACAACTTACTCTTTTACATACAAAAATTACAGTCCATTTTTGTTGGATATTGTCATAGCCTGCGACCTCTGATTAAGCTCAGAACTAAAGTTTACTCTTGCAGCCCAGAAGGCTCATGAAACATAATCTGAGCAAATCCTAAAATTTCTAATAGACAGAGAGAACTGGTTGAAACTGAATGATTTTAGAAAAAATAAAGACGCCACGTCTCAGCCTGTGGGAAAATCCTCTACTTTGTCTAAATGATTTTGTTCTACTCTTTCCAGTGGCACCATCTCTTGTATTTTAAAATCTCATGTTGGATAAAGTATGACAAAGTGAAAAAACACATAGTTCTCCTATTTAGCCATACCTCTCTACTGAATGTAGGTAGCTATTGCCTACCATGTTGGCTTTCTAGATAAGTTTGTCTAGCTGTAGAAAGCATAGGTCCACCTTTTTTTCTGTGAAATATTTATTTAGCTGTGTTCATAGCAGGTATATTGGATTCTACTCTCTTAACTTTACTCTTTAAAAACTTGTGATACTGCTTCCTGGAGAAAATTGTGGTTAGGTCTACAAAAGATCCCAAGAAGCTGGGCATTGTCATAAACATATGAAAAAGTTTAAAGGCTCAATGTCATGGGTAGGATGATATCGAGAAACTCAATTCCCATTTAGGGTTTGTATCTCATTACAAAAATATTTATTCCTTAAAAAAATACACAAATGTAAAATACTGCGTTTTCTATTATATCCCCTCTTGCTTTCCAAGTATGCCATTTGGATGTCACACTAAATCAAAAGGTAGAACACCTTTTAATTCTCTAGCAACACTGTATGCTATCTTTCTGCTCTGATTAATTTGTTGTATCTCTGTAATTTTAACCAGTAGTGAACTTCGGTAGGACAGTAGGGGACTAATCTATTAGCTGTCAGGGAAGTCCCACTTAATATTTGCTCATGAATACCACTGCTTTGGTAGCAATGCTGACTTGGGACCTGATCCCACTGGATGCTAAGCACCATTTCATTTTGTATTTTTCTCAGCAGAAGTAGAAATGCTCAGAGTTAGCCTCTAGGATTACACCACCCCGGCCAAACTCAGCAGTGCATAAAATAGGTACAGGTTCACAAATAACACCCAAACTACATCCTGCGTTAATCATTCATGCCCTGATCTTGCAGACACCTACACACATTCCTCCTGTGAGTAGTCCTGTTGACTGAAATAGGTCTACTCACAGCAGAATTAGGCGTATATGTTTTTGTTCGCAGGGCTGAGGTCTTCTATTGCACCAGTAGAGGTACGCTTCACGGAGAAGGGCTTGTGCACACTTCTCTTGCTGGGGATTGAAAGATAATGTTGTGTTTATACAGCTTTGGAATACAGCCTGCACTTTTTGGAAAAAAAATAAGGAAAAGAAAGATACAAAAAGGAGAAGGAAACCCAAGAGTGCTAAGGCAAACTGTCAAATGGCACATCATACCTACTTTGTCATTCATTTAGATAACATCACAAAGGCAGACCAGAGGAGTTCTGTAAACATATACCATACAGTACATCAGCCACGGGAAATTAAAAAAAGAAAACAACCCTGTAATTCTTTTCTTTCTGTATTGATATACTTGTAATTGAAAGAGATTGCCTAGCCACTAATCATAATGCTGCGTTTTTTTGATTTGTATTTTTCTTCTGTTAAAAAAAAAAAGAAAGAATGGAAGTAAAATGCAGTGGTTTGCAAAAGAAACAGTCCCTGAATGCAAACGTGGGACAACATGGAAAGTGGGTTCATAGAAACTTAGAAAATACAAAATATAAAAAAGTTTCATAGGTTACTTTTTCCCAGTCTAGGAAAAGATACACTGAAAAGAGGTCCTTTTTTTTGTGTTTTTTTCTTACAAAAGTTAAGGCGAGCAGTTTGTTGTGGCAAAATGCTTTCACTGAACCAGTTTCTGACTCTACTTTTTTGTATCCCCTCATGCTGAAATCGAAAATGTACATGTGATGGCATAAGTTAAACAGATAGGGAGTTTGCTTGAAACAATGAAAAAACACCCTTCCCATGATGATCCTTACAAAAACGTCTCTCTGCTTGACCGTAGAGCAGACCTCTTCCTTTGCATCTGATTGTGCATGGATTTCCACTGGCAGCTTCCTATCTGGGGGCGAGGGGAAAAACCCGACCCCTTTGAAGCCCAAAGCAGCCCAGGAAAACCAGTTTACATTCGTCAGGCCAACGCGTTTGACTTCCCACGTTCCTTGGCTGCAGGCTAATGGCTAGAAGGGACACACGCCGATGCCCAGGCACGGCTGCTGCCCTTGTGGAGAAGGATGATTGGGGTAAACGTGTTTCAGCTGACATAGCTAAAGCCTTCTGAGTTCAGACCGACTTGCTCCTGTATCATGTTTTTCCTGACCTCAGACATGGAACTGCCTTTGACCCGTAAAGACAAACCCTATGCAGACAAACCTTCAGCTTTTCTGGATCTTCTAGGGCCCGTTAACCATGGAGTTCATATGAACACATAAAAAACACTGGCCTTCCTAGGCACTCAATGTTAGCTACAAGTACTGAGCAGTAGGTATTTGGCAGGTTTAAGGTTTAAGGCTTGTGCTCTACTTCTAACCACTAAAGGGCCACTTCTGGACTCTTGCGTGCCACCATCTCCCCGCCACGTTGTGCCTCAGACGGTGCAGTGGTCTCAGACACGTTCTGGTCCCAGCCTCAGCAAGCATCTCCCAAAGCTGGCCGCTGAGGGAGTCATCCCCAAAATGCCGAGTCTGTACTGAACCAGAAGGACATCTGACAGGGGAGCATGTGGCTGAAGAGATGTGTGGACAGAACGGGTTAGGGTAAAGACAACACCCCAAATTTCCCGAGAAGAGGGCTTTGGGAAAAAAATGTCCACAGGGGAGAGGAGCGGCAAGGGAACAAAGATCGGGCTGGGAAGACACCGGGAGGCCAGGGTGGCCATGAAGGTGGCATCACACCTGGACAGGAAAGGGGTGGTGAGCAACGAGACGACCGGCAAGGCCAGGAGGAGATGGCTGGAAGATTTGTTTTGGAGCGTTAGTAGTGAGGTGAACAGGCCCCAGAGTGAGAGAACTATTGCAAAGCACGCCCGGGTCCCACAGCACTCACAGAGTAGGGATGAAAAGGAAAGGGCTTCACCCCTTGCATTGCAGTGCTTTGGGGGCCTAAACGTGCCTGGGGACAGCCTCGCCAGGCCACCCTGGGGTTGAAAAACTCAGGGTCTCGTTTTAAGAGATGTTGAGATTTGTAAATGCTTAGCATTTCTGGGAAAAAAAAAAGAAAAAAAAAAAACCCACATAACCCAACCAAAAAAAACCCAACCCCGAAACACAGGTTGCTAGTTTCCAACAAACAGCCACCAGACCTATTGTCGCAACGCGGGGCTCTGCGGCCGTTGCCCTCTTTGATAAAACTTAACCACCTAAGCCTGAGTCAAGGGATGATGTGCAGAGCTTCTGTGGGTGAGTTTGGTCCTTCTCCCATCCAAAAGCCCCCAGGGGAGGCGAAGGGAGTGTGTGGAACTCTACTGAATCCGGCCACTGCAGCAGATACGGAGGCCAGCAAAATTTCCGCAGGTGTCATTCAGATGTGGCTGACTTTTCCTACCCTCTGCTTGCTTTTTTTTTCCTGACTGTCACCTGGGCAGTGGTGAGAAGTTACATTGACCAGCTCCATGCTGACGGCTGAGGGACCTAATGCAGGAACTCTCTTTTGCATTTTTCCTGTGTGTGTGTGTGTTTTCAGTGTGCCTCGTATCACCGCCGCCACGAACAAGTGTCTTTTTTTTACTGGCACAGAAAGAAAAGAGTACAGAGCAAGAACTCTGTTTAATCAGATGCTCTGAACTAACAATTAATGCAGGAAAAGCACCATCCAAGAAAGAACAGAAATATCATAGGAACCACCTCAGACTGAAAAGAGGCTTTTTGTTGTTTTCTTTCTTTTTTTTTTTACTTTTTTTTTAATTTTTTTTTTCAGTTGCTGTTATTGATTTTTAAAGTCTGATAGTTTTAAAGACACTTCAAAATAATCTTCAGTACTTTTTAACACTATCAGAAAATAGACATCCTGATTTTTAATCTCACTTCTGTAGTTATAAACCCAGACTAACTCCACTAGAGTGAGTGAAGCTACACTTAAGCAAAACTGGTGTGAGACAAGAATCAGGCTCATAATACCTCACCATGAAAAAGCTGGCTGCTTTTTCACTGTAGTTAGAAGAATCAAAGGACCAAGAAACAAAGAAACATCTACTGACTTCGGATGCCTTTACCTTTTTACATTTTCAGCTTGAGTTGTTTTTAACAGCTCTGGTTTTCAGAAGACAGATGAAGAAAAATTTCCTGGAAATCAGGCCTCTTTGAAGCGTCCCACACCCCAAAATGAAGCATCCAAAACCACCAGCAGTTTTTGAAAATGTTAGCCTTGCGGCTGTAGGATCTTCTCCTGAAACAGCTGCTCCAACAAAACTCTGGTGGGCCTCCACGGGAGTTTTACCTGGGTAAGCAGGGCAGGATCAGACCCATCACCTGTCATTTTGTAGGTGCACTGGAGGTACACGCTATGAGAAATTACACTTCTCTAAGAATTACAGAATTAAACTCTGGCCCTGCCCCCATTCCCAGCACTGAGAATTTCGTCACTGAATCCAGCAGGAACAGGGTCAGCCCGTGAGAGAAGTTCATTTATATTCTAAGGAGATAGAGAGCAATATCTCTCGTCTACTGGAGTTCAGCAGGAAAACTTCATGTATAAACATTGGCAGAGTTACTGAAAGGCAAGTAATTAGATCAGTGACTCCATTTCAGTTGGCGTGACAGCTGCATCTTTTTCATGTCAAGTTAATTTCAATTGTAATTTGGGGAGATGAAGTATACATACAATACTGTAATCTGGAAGATTTATATAAGGCAAAATCATCATTCATACATTTTCTAGAAAGAATAATTAAGGTCCACTTTTGGTACCACCAATAAGCAGAAATGGCTAATGGGTTTTTCTGACACCGCAAACTAAACTGGAAAGTTGCTATAAAATGAAACTATGTGAATTTTTTGGGAAAGACTTGTCTGAGTTTTAGGAAATTAAAACAGTAAAATGATCTAAGCCTTCTCTCAAGAAATAAAAAATAGGATCTATAAAATAATGTTTAAATGTGTTTTTTCTTAAAAAAGAGAAGCAACATTTTTTTAAGGCTCTCATATCTGTCTGCTGTGAAACTCAGACTCCCATAAAATCCTAGGAATCTGATCAAGCCTGCCAGATATCCAAAGAAAAAATGTAAAAAGTGTTTTCATTATATATATTATATATATATATAAAAATCAAATAAATATGAAAACATTTGTTCCATTTCCCATTTATCTCTCACTCTGCAATATTAAGGAAAAAAAAAACCCAACAGAAAAAAAGAAGCAAAAAACAACCCCCCCCCCCCCCCCCCCCACCCC